>UFQX01000951.1:0-90284 GCA_900497675.1 Arapaima gigas
GAATTTGGGACCAAACAGAAACCCCCCTGATGGTAGATAAGAATCTACCTGTACTTCTCAACAGACATTGAAGTTGCTTGCCTGAGACTTTTGCACAGTACTGTATGATGTCAGGTCTGGACATGCCTAAACACCTGTGCAAACAGACGACTTGTTTGTTCACTCCAAACAGGTTGGGCAGAATTTTTTGTTGCTTAGTGTGAACAACCTGCCTCAGAGAAAAACACGCCTATTAGAGTAATTCTGCATACCACACAGTGAAAAAAATCTGAATGAACTGGGTGTTGCTGACCCTGATCAAGGTTTTAAAAGTAAAGCAAAGTGAAATGATAGTTGGGAGACAACGATTTCACAGCACCTTGTGCATATGTTGTTTCTTGTAAACTACTGAAACCATACTTTGTATGTAAGTAAACTATCTGTAATATCTTTATCATATAAAACAATGAAACAAGTAGATATTCAATTTCCTCTGCAGCTCTTTCTTCGTCACAAAAAACCAGTTCATTTTAGAAGCAGAATTTCTCTCCCCTGGGGATTCTAAAACTTCATCGGCCTCTGTTCATCGCTCGTACATCATCTGGAAGGGCAGGTTGGTGATGAAGTCAGGCTACTAGATAAGTGGGTTTCTGGGGACCAGGTGAAGATGCAACAGAATCAATGCATCCCTTTAGTCATACAGGAGAGCGCAGCACAGCTAGTAGTTATCCCCAGTCCCGGAGAGTGCAAAGTCACTTGGGGTGACATTAGTCCTGGATGAGTTAAACAGTCATTGATACATTTTTAACTCAGCCTAAGTAACTCTGCGTGAAACAATTTTAACTGATCAAGCTGTGTGACTTTTTTCTGGTGATTTCTTTCCAACAGTATAAAAGAGTCTATGGTCATCACATTACAGTCATCACCTGAATTATATATATATATACGTCAAAAGGTGTTTTGGATATACAAATTCTCAAAATGTAAGTATAAGTTCCAATTGCTTTTCAGTTTTTTTTGCAGTTACTATACCATTACCTGCTTCCTCGAAGGATCCAAAAGATTTGTGGAAATCTTCAAATTTGGAAAATTATTTTCTAGAATACAGGATATCACTTGAGGGAACTTTAAAAAATTTCAAGCATAAATATAAAAATTATGTTTTTGATTGTAAGATAAAAAAGCAATTCATATTTAAAGTTTTAATGAATTTATACAAATACTTCACATTATAATTAACAGAAATAAAATAAGAGAAAACAAAGACAAACTGACAGATGTCGGAATAAATTTAATAAAAATTCAAGGAAGTGAGTTGTATGCAATTCCTCAGTATATGATAATGCAGAGAAATCACCTTAAATTTTACTTTCAAATAATGATAAATCAGTACTCAAAATTTAGGTATGTCTAAAAAAAAAAATTCAGGAATAATTTTTCTTCAATTTCAGTAAGTCAAGCCAGAGGTTAAAGCTTGGTTCTGCAGCGTAATGCCTAGCGCTCAAGGTTTTTAAATCCAGTGATTTGAGTTCAAGTCTCAGTGGAATCTCTTCTACTGTGTACGTTGGCTGACCTCACTGCTTTCTTAACACTCCTTTAAAAAAAATGGAGAAGAAGATCGCTTTGGTTTTTAATTGCCAGCAGGTGCTAGATTTTAGCAGTACTGGAGGGGAGCCTCATGCGTGGCTAGTGGGTGGCTTGTCCACTGCTGCCACAGGGCGACCCCAGATTTCTTTTCTAGCACCTTTTTATTACTTTTAGATTTAGGGCTTTTAGTTGAGGGCCCCTTAAAGCCTGTTTAAGGGCTACGCTGGGGATGTCCAGAACATTCGTGAAGACGTCGGCGGGGAGGAGGACGATGGCGACGGCGATGAGCATGGAGAGTAGGAAAACCCCGAAGACAACGAGCTCGGTGGGGACAAAAGCTTCTCCAGAGGCAAAGAGGCAAGGACTGTGGTGGCGAAGAACACTACTGGGGGGCAGGTGGGACCTCCTGGGTCCCCTGCCAAGAAGAACCTTCTTTTGGAAGAGCAGCAGGGGTCTGAAGAAGTGACTGCCGCCAGCCCTATGGCGCTGAGGCCAGTTGGTGGAGGACCAGCAGTGGAGGTGGTAGCCAAAGTGACAGAAGTACTGGCAGTGGTGACAACGATGGCGGTCCTACCTGTGGTGGTTGGGCCCCACGATGGAACCCCCGATGCCCAAGATGCAGAAGAGGAGCAGGAACTTCCATCCTCCACCAAGCTGAGGCATACCACCCGGTATGCCGAAGATACGTACTGGAGAGTAGTGGACGTCTACAAGCTGGAGAAGGAAAAGGGGTTGAAGAAGTTCCGAGTGGAGCTATTGTGGTGGACGGACCGAAGAATCATTAAGGTCCACATCTTCAACCCCTTTGTCCCTACCGAAGTGGTTGAGTGTTTCCTGATGGAGCATGTCGACCTCCTCCCCGGCCGCAGGGAATTGCGGGACGAATTTGGTATTTGGAACGGGAAGAGGCAGTATCAGGTTTGCCTGCGTCCTGACCCTGCTGCCCCCAACAGTCTTCAGCATCCCCCGGCGTATTTCCATATTGGAAGTGATAAGGGTTACCTTTTTTACCCGCTGCAGCCTCCCTTCTGCTGGATTTGCCAGGGTAGAGGGCACACTAGTGATGCATGTAGAAACATAAAGTGTCGCAATTGCCTGGACACCGGCAACTTTGCCAGGGATTGTAAGGACCCCCGTTGCTGGGAGACCCTTACCCTTACTCCCTTACCTTGGGATACCTTTTGAAAAGAAAAAAAGAAGACTCCCAATCTGGGAAAAAGAACAAGAAGAAAAGGCCCAGCAAAAGGGGGCCCAAACAGCCCTAGGCGGAGTTGTCAACGACCGACTCCTCAGAAGAAGGCCAGGAACGATGCCCCTCCCCGCAGCAGTTGAATGATGCCTTGGTCACAAGGCGGCCCCCCTCGACGTCCCCCAGTCAGGGTTACGGAGGGTGTCCGCTTTCATCCGATTCAGAAAGGTATATAGATGATGGCAGGATGTTGATGGACAGTGTGGCTAGGGCTAATTTTACTGGGGAGGGGCTTTTTTAGTGGTTGAATTTTATTATCTTAGTGGTTTTACTTTCTTAATGTCATACCCCAATGGCTGATTTTAAAGTTTTTACTCTTAACATTAGGACGTTAGGAGTCTTAAAAATTTAGTCAAAAGAACTGCTTTGTTTAATCAGCTTTCGTCCTGTGTCTTTAATCTGTGTTGCAGGAATTTCACCTCTGGGACCTGCAGGATGTGACTCTCTTCTCTCGAGAATGGAGGAAAGGTGAGTCCTACTGGAGCGTAGGTTGCGTCCACTCTACAGGTGTGGGAATGCTTTTTGGGGGCCACGCCTATGATCAGGTAAGGCCTTTTATCATTGATCCTGGAGAAGTTTTGGGGGTGGATGTCACGTGGAGAGGTTTGCACATTCGAGTACTGTGTGTCTACGCTCCAGTGGAGGTCAGGTCCCGTATTGCTCTTTTGGAGGAGTTGGTTCCGCATTGTGTAATGGACAGGCATCTAACAATAGGAGGTGACTTTAACATCTTTTTAGAAGGCAAGGGCGACGCTAGTGTTAAACATTTCAAACGTTTTATTCGCAGTTTTAGCCTTACTGACAGTTTTAAAAAGTGTAGCCCCAGAGATCCGGGCATCACCTGGCGCAACAGCTGCAGGGTCTGTAGTTGTTTAGACTACTTTTTAGCTTCTCCCTCCGTTGTTTTTGGAGAGTTACTCTGTCCCCCCAGTGGCCTTCGGATCACATAATGGTCGAGGCTACGATTTCCATTGCGGCCCCAAACCACGGCCGGGGCTATTGGGAACTCAACCTGGAGGTCCTCCAGGAGAAGGAGTATAGGAACTTGTTTTGTGATAGTTCTTCTATATGGCAGGAGGCCGTTGAGGGTTACCCCTCATTAGATGAGTGGTGGGAGGGGGTCAAGACCAAGGCCCTCACCGTTAACTATTGTGTCTGCAAGGCTGCTTTGCATCACCGTGGCATCGCTAGGCTTGAGGAGGAGCTCCATGGGCTTTACACCTGCCATAACAGCGGAGGAGTTTTTGATTACAAAAGGGCCACGGAGATAAAGGCCACTTTGAAGTGTCTGCATGAGCAGCAGGCCAGGGCCTTTTTGTTTAGCGCCAGAGTGAGAGAGGTCAAGGAGAACGAGAAGTGTGCCTCGTTTTTTTCAACAAAGTGAAGGATTTGAAACGTAAGAGGGGTTTTTCCTCCTTATGGAACTCGCAAGGGGAATCCTTCACTGACACTACCCAGATGTTAGGGGTTATATCTTGTTTTTATAGGGACCTTTTTAAAGTTAGGGAAACTGACCCAGTGTTAGAAAGGAGCTTTTTAGATAAGGTGTCATCCTTTGTTCCTCAAGGTGCCTGGAAAGCCCCATTGCTTTGAGTGAGCTGACTGAAGCGCTTGGTAAAATGAACCGGCGTAAAGTTCCCGGCCTAAGCGGCCTGCCGGTGGAATTTTATTCCACCTTTTGGGACATCTTAGGGCCGGTGTTTTTGCATGTAGCCGAGGAGGTGCTTTGCTGTGGCATGTTGACTAGAAGTATGAGGACCGGGGTGCTGTCCTTGTTGTACAAGGAAGGCGATAAAGCTGACCTTGCCAACTGGAAGCCCCTTACGATGCTTTGCGTAGATGCAAAGCTTATTGCGAAGGTCCTCACCAAGCACCTGAAGTGGGTAATGGCTGATTTGTTCCACAAGGATCAAACCTGTGGGGTTCCCAGGCATTTGGCCGATCTGGAACTTGCACCTGGTTTGGGACGCAATCGGTTGGGCGGAAGACCGAAAGGTCCCCTTAGCTTTGGTCAGCCTGCACCAGGAGAAAGTATTTGATCGAGTTGACCACCGCTTCTTGTTTAACACCTTGAGGAAGATGGGTTTTGGCCCTCGATTCCTGAGATGGGTGCGAACGTTGTACACGGAGGTAGGTAGTCGTGTTATTATCAACGGCTCCCTTGGTGGTTAAGTGCCCCAGCTTAGTGGAGTGAGGCAGGGCTGTCCGCTCTCCCCGCTCCTTTATGCTCTTTAAATCAGGCTGCTGGCGGGCACCGTTCGCGCTCATCCCGGAATTGACGGCCTTCTCCTGCTGGGAAGCAGCGGAGAGGTTGTAAAGCTGGCCCAGTACACGGACGATGCTGCATTGTTCGTGTGTTTGGACCAGTCTCTCAGTCAAGCGCTGGACCTGGTCAAAGCATTCAGACATGCTTCTGGCGCAGCGCTGAATCTCAGCAAGTCGCTTATCAAGTGCTTTGGCAGCTGGAAAAAAAGGACAGACGGCATCATTGGTTTTCCCAGATGTGATGGTCCTCTCAAAGTGCTTGGGGTTAACTTCCTTGCGGAAGACACGGCCAAGGCGAACTGGGAGGAACATTTGACAAAAGCCAGACGGAAAATGGGATTGTGGAAAACCAGGTCCCCCTCTCCTTTATAGGGAAGACTTTGGCCCTGAATGTAGACATCCTCCCCACGTTGCTGTACTTAGTGCAGGTGTACCCCCCTGCCCTTCTCTATGAGAAGAGGCCTTAGGAAGGACATTTTTGATCTTGTTTGGGGGGGGCAGGTACGAATACGTGAGGACAGAAGTCATGTAACTTCCGAAGGAGGGGGGAAGGGACGTGCCAGACATGCCCTTGAAACTGGATTGCCTCTTCTTTTCCCAGGTTTGGAACGTCTGGTAGCTCCGCTTGAAAATCCCCACCAGCACTTTGTAAATCTCTGGCTGGGCCGTGTCACCATTACAGGCATGTTGCCGAGTGGGCTAAGACCACCGCAGCAGGGATCGAGGGAGATACCCTCCTCAACGAAGAGGGACCTAGGCACTGGTGGACCTCAAGGACAGCACCTGGTCCAGGATTCAGCCCAAGGGGCTTGGCCACAACCTGCAGGACCTGGCGCTGCCTTTTGGGCAAGCTGTCACTGAGAGATACACTGTACTGGCACCATCTGTCCAGCCACCCACACTGTCCGTGGACCCACTGTGGCGAGAGGGAAACTCTCGCTCATACCTTTTGGGACTGCGAGTGGGTGAAGGAGCTCTGGCTCTTGGTAAGTCACCTGTGCGAAAAGATCAAAAAGCAGATGGTCTTGATGTATGATAAATTGTTGAAAGGATGGAACCTTGGTGTTCAGAAGGTGGAGGCCGCCCAGGAATGGCTGGTGATAAGCGTGACGAAGAAGATGCTCTAAAAAGGGAGATTCCAGCTGGTGCAAACAAGGGAAGACTTGGGTATCCAGGGTGTGTTTGCAAAACTCTGGGCCTAGCTCAGGTTTAGAATGGAGAAGGATGTCACGCAGAGGGGCTAGACAAAAGCCAAGGAGAAGCAGAAAGTCCTATTTTGGCTGTACTCTCAAGAGATTTTGGGGCATGTTAACCTGGGTAAGATTAACAGTGCTCCCGTACGGGCCAGCGTCGCGCTCCGCTCCCCGCAGGTTTCAGTTACCTGCACCTTTGCTGCTCTTTTTCCTGAGATCAGACGGCCTGCAGCAAAGGGTCAGCTATGCACGTTCAAAGTGCAACGTTTGGTGCGAACCTTGCAAAATGCTTGGAGAATGCAGGCATCGATCCCGCTACCTCTCGCATGCTAAGCGAGCGCTCTACCACTTGAGCTAATTCCCCTCTCACGAGCCGGGGCTCCCGCGACAAAAGCGGAAAGTCGGCCCATTTAGCCGACCCCGCGGCTCGCACCTCCGCAGCTCGGGCTCAAGTCTCAAGTTTCCCCCCGCCCTGCGCCCCAGAGAAGGTCTTCGGCTTTTTTTCAACAACTTGAGCTCAGGCCGCATCCTAAACTGAGCCCAAAAGCACGGGTTGCGCCGCTGTCAGCGAGTCGGGCGCGCGGCGGCGCCTCGGTTCCGTGGTGTAATGGCCAGCACTCTGGACTTTGAATCCAGTGATCCGAGTTCGAGTCTCGGTGGAACCTGTTCTGCCGCGGTAGGTGAGGTGAGGTGAGGTGAGGCTGAGGTGTCGCTGCTGCCTTCTCGAGACTCTTTTAAAAAAAAAAAAAAAAAAAAAAAAAAAAAATGTGCATAGAAAACAGTGGGTGGGCTTGCGGCCGGTTAGCTCAGCTGGTTAGAGCGTGGTGCTAATAACGCCAAGGTCACGGGTTCGATTCCTGTACGGGTCAGCGTCGTGCTCTTAAAACACAAATAAAATGTGGATTTATTAAAAGGTGCAACAAAAAGCGACTAATATAAACTCTGCATGACAGCTATTATGTTAAAAATACTTTTATTTACTGGACCTGTATTTTTTTGAAAATTCTGACAGGAAACAAGGATGCACTAATGTTTCATTGCCTTCTGTCTGATTTTTGTGTGGCTCAACAAGATTATTCAATTTTGTTTTGTGGGTATACTACAGCAGTTGCTACAGATTTAGATATTTTAGATCAGCACAACACAAAATGGCTTTTTATACGGCAAAAATATTGTAGCAGATTAGATGCATTAATTTATAAATATGTGGAACCAAGAGTGTCTGTGCTATTATGGGGTTTGTATGAAAGCAATGTATGAAAATTGTGTGCTGGGGTGGTTACTTGATCTCAGGTTAGAGGCTAAAATAGCAACCCTTCAGTGTTATTTTTGGTTTGTACTTTGAAAGTGTGTCTGGAAGGCTCAGATGAGGGCCATGTATATGGAAGTGATTGTTACAGTTGTGGGGTGAATGTGGGATGAATGGCAAAAAAAATTGAGAAGGAAATGTTTTTGGATTTTGTGAGTATGTTGAGATGGGAGGGGTGTGTGAGTGAAGTGTTTTGTGTTATTTTATGAATATGAAGGAATTGTGGAATAATATATGTATTTGGTAGGGATTTAGGGAGTATTTGTGTTTACAGTAACTGGGGGAAGTATGTATGCAGTTTTTTTAGTATTAATTGCATATAAGGTCATTGTGTGATGTATTTAAATGATTTGTCAAAATTGTGGTATTAGTATGAGTAGTGTTGGTTTAAAATTTAAGACCTAACGTTTTAATTGTGATCTTTGTTGTATGTAATGTTTTATCATGTGTAATGTTATTTTTAGAAGTACGGATCTGAATCTGATGAAACATTGATACTGACAGTGGTTAAACAAGAAATATTGTGACTTGAATTTGTGATACAAGCTGACTACTGAAGGACATTTTTTTTCAGAAAGATTCTGGTTTTAATGTTTTTTTAATGTGATGGTTTATTTTATTGGATTGTTTAATAATTTTTGGAATTTAATAAATAAAAAAGTCCAGTCCATTCATGTGCCCTTTCAGGCTGTTACCTTCTCCCCTTGTCTATTATTAATAAAGGCTGTTTTATGGACACAGTCTTATTGTTTTCCCTCCCTCTGTTGGAGCTCACACTCTGGTTTACTGCATTGGTGTTAAAAGCGGGATGGAGGTGAAACATGAGACACTGGATCAGCCAACAGTTGATGCTGAGCAGAGGAGGTCAGCAGGATGGAAACTAAAAACAAGAAGGACTGGCAGTATAGTGTTGGCTGGGTGGAGAGAGTGCAGAAGGAAGGCATGAACTATGAGTGCTAACACTGGGACCTGGGGTGAGGACACACTGTGGGAGACAGTGCAAAGGAGTGAAGTGTTGTGGGCTGGTCAGGTCAAGATGAGAGACAGCGTGGGTGAATAACAAACAGTTGCGAAGCAGATCAGTCCGGATGGTCCTGGGGAACAGTGCTCTCCTCTGATGGTTTAAAATGGCAGCACAGTACTTGCAGTGTGCGGGTGGAGTGATTTAGACAATGCTCCCTGAATCCACACGTGCTCTGAGTGACAACAGTGAACCACCGCGAAGCCCAGCCTTGGAGAAGGGGAGCACCACTGCCGAGTCAGGTGAGCTCCTGGACCCAACCTGGAGTTCTCTGACCCGCTGGTAGAGGATGGCCATGCTGCAGACAAGGTGACTACCACCCTGTTATTGCTCCTTTGAGGCTGAGACCGAGACCAAATGAAACAGGGGCCACCACCATGGTGATCTGCACCCTATCAGAGGCATGGCTGGGAATGATGCTGGATATGGGACCGGTGGGGACTGGTAAACTACAGGGACCTGGCCTTTTTTTAGCAATGGACTACGTTGTGTCTCACGCTACATAAAGCACCCCTAGTGGTGGGCGCCAGTATTAGATGCAAATAGTTGTTAATATGTGCTACCGTTGTTAGGGGTTTTGTAGGGTTCCAGCGTTTCTTGAAAAGAAGGGAGCTGGTGTGGTTAACTGGTTCCAGGGCGGAGGCTAAAAGCGCAGCACTTCCACTTCTCGTCCTCGCCGGTTGTAAGTAAAGGGTGTGTTGTGGAGACTTGTAGGTGTGCTCGTAATACTGTTCTGACCATTGGTTGCAAAAAGGGAAAATAAAACCAACCTTTATACAGATTGAAAAGTGTAGTGCAGCATTTCCTTCAAGGTGTATTGGGGAATTTAAAAAAATATATAGTTAAGTCATTTTTAAAAGAGAATGTTGAGCGTGTGAACGCGTCATTACGTGCCCTCACGCTACGTCGTTACGTAGTTCTGTAGTTTTTGTCTGCCGGCTAGTGCACCCCTTTAACGGTTTTAGCTAAGTTGCAGAATAGTGAAATATGTTCTGAATTTGCCCTTTGGTTAAAGGAGCTTCATATTATTCGATATGTTTGGTTTCTGTTCGAGTTAAATCTCCGATTAATGAAGTCAGCTCATACCCCATATGTGATGTCATATGACCACAGTGGCGGTTATCATCGTGGATTTTTTTGCAGGGAATAATCGGGATGCTACAGTGGTTTGCTAGTTAGCTTTCGTTAAGGGGTTATTCGACAACTAGCTGCCCTGCTAGCTAGGTAACGGTTAACACAGCTTTAATTTAAGATAATCGCTTTCAGTCCGTTGCTGTTCGCAGTAGCTCTCCGCTTTCATCACGCTACAAACCCAATGAGTTCATTCGGTTTGGACCAGTTTTGTTACGGAAAGGACAAAGGGACTAAAAGATGTTCGCCCGAGAGGCAGAGGCACAATGGAGCAGTTAGTCCCGACTGGGAGAAGGAGAGCTGCACGGGTACGGAGCTCCGAATTCCGCAGCCGGACTACAGAAACTGTGGGACTGCAGCTTCGTTGTGGAGAACTGAGCGCCTTTGTCCAGCAGTGGTGATACTCCATTTAAAAACACGGAACGGTGTCGGTAACTTCATTTAGCCGCTCTTCGTGCTCAAAAGCGCGCTTTTCCTTACCACCCCGACGGCTCCGGTGGGATTCCGCCCGCCACCCGAGCAGCCCACAATGTTTAGACCTACTGCTGGAATAAAGTGACTCTTTTAGTGGCCAAAACGATGTCTACTTCTTAAACATGGTGCTAACGATTTGTTCCATTAGTTTCTGAGGAAAGAGGCCCCCCTAAAAGTAGTGTTCTGCCTGCTGTGTGACAGGAGGGTGGTGGGCTTCTGAAGACGTTTTGTAGTGTGTTGTGTGTTATTGCTCCCAAAGGTGCTCTCAGGGTGTGTTTCACTGCGGCCTGGATATGGGCCAGGTTTGGGTCTGTTAGTTCTCCCCAGGGTGGTACCTTTGGTGACATTCAGTCATCTAGAAGTAGGTACAATACTGATATCTTCAGAAAGGCCTTCTCAAATTGGGTAGATGTTTGACAGAATAAATATCTTGACAATTATCTGAAAAAGTGGTCTGTTTTTGTATCTGAATGCAATAATTCCAAAGAATGTGATGAGATCGTGGATTGTCAAACAAATTCAGAAGCCCATATGTGTATCTTTATATCCTTTTACTCTGTGTGTCCACAGTGACTGTTGTGCCTGAGACGCCAGAGCCCAAACGCCCGGTTGGAGCAACGCTGAGGAGGGACACAGATTGCGTGGTGCTGGACTCAGACTCTGACTCGGACATTGAGGTTTTGGGAGCCTCAATGACAAGCGGGAGGTAGGCGGTATTCTTTCATCTGACAGTTTATTGTCATTAATACTGCAGTAAAGCCTGGCTGCTGCTCGTGTTAAAAGTTGCTTTGCAGTGAGTTATACAGAATTACATTTCACTGGGTGAATTCAGTTGCTTTCTTAATAGAACTACGTTGGTGCCTTGACACAGATTTCATAAGGAAAATTTTGTTGAAGTTGAATCTTTTACCTCGTGTATTTATTCCCTTCATATGGAATAAATGGATAAGTACACCTGTCTGCAAAATAAAGCTCTTCTTTAAAATGATTACTTTAATTCCCATAAGTTTCTGCAATTCTGTAGCCGTCATGGGCTGTATGGGTCAAACTGAACACTGTTTTAGATGGCTCTCTTTTAAATGCAGTCTGTTTACCTTTTGGTCCAAATTACTCCTCTCCCAACCACCAAATGTAAAGTGGGATACACTTTAGTGGTAGTGTACAGCAGTTATTCTGAGAAACATGATTTGTGATAATTGTTTTGCGTGCAATTTGTTTATTCTGATGCTAAATGGTGGAAAACTATACATTGAAGCCTCAGGCCATAGGGAATGAATTAAAGTGCTGCATTTTTATTTAAAACTGTGGACTTTTTGCTGATGTTGATGCTAGCTCTTTGGTATGTTGAGAGAAGACTGGGCATTCACTTACTGCTCCCACTACATTTGGTTCAGAAGATCTGGGACAAAACCAGAAGGTGGGCCTAGTCATGGAGCTGTGGTGGTCGTGTCTGATGAGGAGGAAAGTGGGAGTGAGGAGACAGAACAGAAGCTGGCCACACTGCAGAAGCTTTTTCCTGAGACAGACCGGAAGCAGCTGCTGGAGGTAATGCAAAGAACTGACACAGTATGGATGGTTTCACAGTAGCGGAGGATTGGCTGAGTTGCTGTTGTAATTTTTTGCTTCCAGGTGGTCAAGAGCACAAACACTTTGGAAGGAGCTGTGGCCACCTGTACGCTGAGGTTCAAAGGAAACTGTAGTTGTGAGTAAGGACTGACCAGGCTTGGAGTTACCATCACATTGGAGCAGATCAGGGTGGTGGAGGGAGAGTTGAAGTTGCAGTCACCTACTCGGGGTATTAATTTTTCCAAAATGTTGATTTTGGTGTTTTGTCTGGTTCAGATTCAAATCGTAAGAGAAAGCAGATCAGATCAGCTGGTGACTCCCAGGGTAAGAATGATGATAATGCTAGTAAGAAGAGGAGGGATTCTGTGGTAAGTTATAGTTCATTTTCTGAGTTTATTATTGATTTTAAAATGCTAGTAGTCTGACTGGCACATTCTTTGTTCAATCAGACAGATGACTCTGAGGTGGAGGGTCCAGAACCAACCTGGAAAAATCAGGAAGATATGGTACGACGGCTACAAAGGAAATTTCCAAGCTTGGACAAGGAGGTGAATGGATCTCTTTTTTTTTTTTTTTTTTTTTTTTTGACTGACACAAATTAACCATGTTGATCAACAATATGAATGGGAGATTATGGGCTATTGTTAACTGCAAATAGAACTTATTTCTATAACTTCTCAAATGTTAGGTTTTATTGCTCACGTGTCCTTGCTTGATATGGGTTTGGCCAGCTAAAAAGGATATATTAATGCAATAACAGTGTTTCCTGTTTTAAGTTTATGTGTAACACTGAGCTGTTTCCTCTAGGAACATGGATTTTCTGTGCTTGACAAACTTTTATACTCAGATCCAGAATAGTGTCTCGTGATTTTGCTTTATGTATATGTGTGTACCTGAGTGTCTTTCTCTAAATGTATGCATGGGTACATAAATACTTTGCATACTGTACATACTCCTCCTGCGTTGGTGTCTGTGCATTTCCCAACCAAAGTGGTATGTATGCATACTTACTCTGGCCTGACACTTGTTCCACAGGAACTCAGGGATGTTCTGCAGGAACATGACTGGCTCTTTGAGGACACTCTGGAGGCTCTTCGGATGTTTTCTGAGTCAGGTGTAGTACTTCTTATTCTTCACTTATGAATTTGATGTTAATGTTATAAATGAGAGTAAGCCAAAACTTAAGTAAAGAGTACATGCACATTTCCATTATGGAAAAAAATTAGCTTCAGAAACATGTCTTTTTGGTCAAAAAAAGTTGCGTTTGTTCTGAAAGGTATTGTTTTCCGTATTTATGAGCCACAGATCTTATAAAACTTCAGCTATGAAGAATTTTCTGGACTTTTTTCTTCTCGTAGTGCGAGAATGAATTTGTTCCGAATTATTTTTGGATCAAGCTTGCTGCTGCAAATTGTAAATTCTGTTTTTCCTTGCTTGAATTTTTCCTGTTAAATCTAATGCCATATGTGCATTAGTTGTTTAATTTTTCCACTCCTTGTGCTGAGTGATTGTATGAATCATGAGTACTATACAAATGGATGTTACTTCAATCTGGTTTTTTCACCATGAAATGCAGGGGTCTCAAACTACTTTCCCAAACCTGGCCCAGCTACTAGTTATTCATAAATCTTCCCCTGTTTAGCAGTTTGTTCTTCTGTGTTGTCTTTTTGTTTAACTGAATTTCATTTTTTAAAAAAATGGGCGACTTTGGGTAGCACAACTGTTAGAGCCGTTGCCTTCCAAATAATTGTAAGTAGCTTAGTATGTGAACTTAACATTGTAAGTCACCTTTAGTCAAGAAGTTGGCTCAAGAATTATTATTGTTGTTGTTGTTGTTGTTGTTGTTGTTGTTCAATCACTGTCCTATTTCCTCTGGAAAATTACAATGTGTTGTCCTGTTTTTAAAAAGTCACCCTATTGTGACAGAATCTGAAAAAACAATACCAAGGTTAATAAACTGGTGTGTAAAAGAATATTCCATCCCCACACTATAAATAATACCATTAAAGAGCTGAGGGTCACCTTTTAGCAATCATTTTCATCCTTATGGCAGCAGGGAAATACAGCTGAATGTGTTATATCAAGGTCCTGCAAAATTTTATCTGGGGTACAAATTTGTATATCATGTATTGTTTCTTCAAAACTCTGAAATGAAATATGGTATTTGGTATCGTATTCTAAGAACTGCGGTCATAAAACGTTATCTCTAATTTACACAATAATGTAAGCTTGACATTTCTGGATATTTTAAAACAGTATTTTTTGCCTGGCCATATTCCTTTGTGGAATTAGTTTAAGACTCCCTGGGTTAATGTTACTGCAGCTGAAGACTCTGACCTTCCCGATCTGCTGGAAAGGAAACCTGACAACGTCGTCATGGAGGAAACTCCCACCACCACAGAATCCTTGAGACACTGCAAGACAGCACTCAGCTATGGGGATTTGAAGCCAAGCGAAGGAGGGAGTACATCCCAGACTACCTCACAGACATTTTCAGGCCAAAATGGTGCAGTCTCCTCACCCCCCCCTTCCTCATCAAGGCCACACAAACATCACACTGTGTCCAGCAAGGCCAAGGCAGTGGAGCGACAGCATCGTTCAAAGCACCTCCCAGAGCCGGATAGCAGCTCAGATGGAGAAGGCTCCATCAGCAGCGAGTTTGGCGGCTCGTCTGGCCAGTCAGATTCAGACCGTGAGGACGGTGTGGAAGCTGGTCTGAAAGCCCAGATTTTGGAATTCTTTCAGGGTGCATCAGTAGATGAACTATCACTCATCTCTGGCTGTTCCTTAAGGAAGGCCCAGAAGATTGTGGAGCTACGGCCTTTTGAGACATGGGAGAACCTGGTGAGAAACAGCCCACTGTGCACAACTTACTTCTTCCTGTTGGTGCTGGTCTAGCCTTTCATATACGCAGTATCCTTTAAAGGTAATTTTCTTAATGATTTAGCAAGAATCTTTTTTAGCGTAATGACTAATAAACTGTGGTGGCTTGGAAGATAGCCTGAACTGGGTAAAACGGTCAAAAACTGAACTCAAAAGTTGTACTACTTAAAAAAATATACATATATGTATGCATATATATACATATGTAAATGATTTTACCTTGGAAGTATCATTTGGAACTACACATGGTATCATGTTTTGGTCAGATAAGACCAAAATTGAAACACCATTGGCATGTTTAGTGAAAAATGTGGACTGCATACAAGAAAAGGCACCCAGTAACCCCTGTTAAAAAATAAATGTTAAACACTTTGGAGCTGTTTTGCTGCTAGAGGTCCAGGAGCTCTTGTGAAGATGAGTGGCAAACGGGTGAGCTTGATAGTGTATTCCAGTGAACACAGCATAAAAGGCCAAGAGCTGCTTTTCTTAGTCAAGCAGGTTTGATGGATGCAGTGGGTCTCTTAAGAAATCATAAATTATTGCAGTAGTGATATTTAGCCAAACAGTTTGTTTAACCCTTATAAATTGGTAAACACTATTATTAATTACTCTTTAATTTACAAGAAGTAAATGCTGTGACCGCTGCTCTTTTAGGAGGAATTGGTAACATAGAGGTTTGTGCCATTGGGTGTGCCAATTCTCAGGTTGAATTTGGCTTCTGCAAGGTACTTACTTTTATCATTCATAATCTTGCAGTACCTTAACCACTGTATCATATGTTGATGTCTTTTGGAACTGTGTGTAGGAAATGCATCCCTGCTTACTCTTAAGCATGGACCATTTTTAATAAAATATTGAGGAAAATGCCCACTGAGCTCTGGAAAACAAGAATTTGTAATAAAAATAATAAAGTAACAAAATACTTTGTTTGACAAATCATTTGTTAAATTAAAATGCTTCTCAACAGTATGTATATACAGTGGTTAGGATTGTTACCTTTGGATACAGTATATTTGCTGACTGATTGTTGTGTGTGCAGAAAAGACCCTTTTAACCAGTTACGTTCCACACTGACTGTGGTCCCAAAGAAAAACTGACTGGACACCCTCCCACAAATATGATCATATCTATACCTTTGTCGTATTTTTTTCAGCACGAGGCCTTCCACAAGGGCAACGGCCTATCATCTGAACTGTTGTGGGGCTGCCGTATGGTATTAAAGGAGCGGGAGGTGGTACTTGGCCTGATGACCAAGTGTGAGAACATCTCCCGGAAGATGATGGCGGATGTCACTCAAGTCATTGAGCGGGGGGTGGGCTCTATGAAGCAGCCCGATGTCTTGAACAACATGTGTGTTATGCTCTGTCCTTATGTACATGCAAACACATATGTAGTTTTAATGCATGGTTTCTTTTCTTTTTGCTATGGATATAATGCATTTTTACTTGCTCTTTGTCCAAAATATAAATGAAAACTGTTTTTCATTTTGAGAAGCAACTGACAACTCCCTGTTAACTGTGTTCTCAGTCCTTTTTTCTTGGTTTTTTTCTCCCATGGTTCTGCTGCGGTGCTAACCGTAGACTCCAGTTAAAGCCATATCAACTGATTGGGCTCAACTGGCTGGTGATGCTTCATAAGAACCAGCTGAGTGGGATCCTGGCAGATGAGATGGTAAGAATGCAACTTAGTGTAGACTTTTGTTTGCATGTGTTGTCCATGAGCCTTTAATATGAAATAAATGGCAGCCAGTGGTTAATTTTTGTTAGGTGCTGGTCCCCCTGGATCGAGTGTGTTTTAGAGTGGAAAAAGCTTTAAATGGGTTTTATTGCTGTTGAGATGCATGTGTGGTTCTGTGTTGTGCAGGGTTTGGGGAAGACTGTTCAGGCCATTGCATTCCTTGCCAGTCTGTACCAGGATGGCATTGATGGACCTCACCTCATCACTGTACCATCATCTACCTTGGGTAAGGGGCAAGGAGAAACATGGTAAAGAGGAGAAGAGAAGACCCTCTGCATGATTCTGTTGTACTGGAATTCTTAATTATGCATTATGTTCTTGTGTACATTGGATCATTCAAATCATATTAATCCTAATAGGCTCACAGTCATTTCATTGATAAACCTGTTTTTTGAAGACAAATGTAATAGAAAAAAGTTATTGTTTAATTTCTTTTACAGTGCGTTAGAAAATATATCATTTGAAACGTGTGTGTGTGTGTGTGTGTGTGTGTGTGTGTAAAAAAAAAAAAACATATTTGTATACATCTAACTGTGTTACATTGCAGATAACTGGGTCCGGGAACTGAACTTATGGTGCCCTAGTCTGAAGGTGCTGGTTTATTATGGTGAGCCTTTTTGATTTATGGTGTAGATTTTATGGTCAACTCCAGAATTATTGGTGATCTTTGTGGAAATTAGCAAAAATTAATATATTAAATAAACAACATGTGCAACAGATGATATTTTTGGCCTAAACATATGGGGAAGTGATATACTTTTATTTTTTCAAACAAAAATATGCAGTATGCAGTCTACTTTTTTCACTAAACATGTGAATGGTGTGCATGGCCAAAATTTCAATTTTGGCCTCGTCTGCTAGTGACATGATTCCAGTTGTAGTTCCAAGTGACACTTGGAAGTTTAGGGGCAACAATTTGAAGGTTTCCTTCAGGAAGGGTTTCTTTCATACAACCCTTCCAATTGGTTATCATGAAAGTGACGTCTTAACAGTTCATTTTGAAACTGGATAACTTCAAAATTTAACAAATTTTGTAGATCTGAAAGTGATCTTTGGGTTCTTCTTTGCCTCTCGCCCTACCCTCCTTACTTTGTGTGGGGCAATATGCTAATATGTCCTCTTCCTGGTAAATTTTAAACTCTTCCAGACTTTATAAGTCTTTAGAATATGGGACTGACTGTGCTTAGTTGTATTTCAGCTGCTTATGTATTTTTAAATATCTGTTACCTGATTTGTACAAGTGAACAACCGTTTGTCTCTTTTTGGTATTGAAAGGGGTTATTGCCGTGGTGGTGGAAGATAATGGGATTTTATATGTGTGCAACCTCATATTTATACCCAGGGAAACAAGAAATTGTCCAAGGTGAACAGTAGACTTTCTAGAGTCGGAGAGAAATTAGAAACATTACATTTCATTGAGAATGCCAGTTTGTTTGCTTATATTTTAAATATTCTTTTGAGACGATCATTTTTCCCCCCATATGCTTTTGAGAGCCAATACTTTTATTAAAAAGAAATTCTTATAAAAATGATTTTTGTTAAGAGAGGTATGCAAGTATTATAACTTCTCCAAAAAGATGGAAAAGTTGTAAAATTTGAATTGGGTATGATTTATTTTATGCCATAATTGTTGCTAATTTTCTTGAAGGGTTCTAATAATTCTGAAGTTGACTTTCTGTATGTACATTTTTTGTTAAGAGTAGTCTTCATTAGTCTTACATGAGGTTTTTTGTGTTTTAGTATGAGACATGAGTTGTCAGGTAAATATTAAGACTGCACTTAGTTTTGATCAAAAAATACAAAGAATTAGCCGGTTCTTAATTCATAGTATTTTTAGATCAAACCTAATACGTTCATACAAAGGAGCATTAAATATACAAGGAATTTAGCCAGTTCTAAATTTTTATTATTTTTTTTAATGCTGCTGTTGTAATTGGTGTTTACTGTGGGTGTCATCCAGGCTCTGTGGAGGACCGTCGGTACCTTCGTCATAGCATCCTCAACAGGAAGGAGGACTTCAACATCATAGTGTCTACGTGAGTGGCCTCTGTGACCCTCTGCTTCTTCTTGTCATTCACTTCTTCGGTTAGCTGACTACAGCGCATACTATCTGTGTCCACAATCAAATCCTGGTGCCATAACTTGTAACATGCAAAATTCAAGCTGGGCTATTGTGATAAGATCAATATGGATATTACTAACTTATAAACTAAATAGATGTCTGAACCTTTTATGCCCTCCTGCCTGACAGGTACAACCTTACTATTGGGAATGACAGCGACCGCAGCCTGTTCCGGAAGCTGAAGTTGCACTATGCTGTATTTGACGAGGGTCACATGCTGAAGAACATGAACTCACTGCGCTACCGCCATCTCATGGCCATCAATGTCAGTGCAGCAGTTCAAGGCACATGTTACTGGTGTCTACAGCAACACATTAAGATGTATGTCTTGCTAAATGGCATATCCTGCTTCCTTTTCTCCACCGCCTTGCTCAGGCCAGACATCGACTGCTGCTCACTGGTACCCCTTTGCAGAACAACCTTCTGGAGCTCATGTCCCTCCTTAACTTTATCATGCCTACCATGTTCTCCAGCAGTACCTCACAAATTGCCAAGATGTTCTCTATGGTAAGGGGCACTGTGAGGTGACTGTAATGGACCATATGGCTCAGTGACAAAGCACACACCAAGAATATGGCACAGTGAAGTGAAATATTCACCACAGTAAAACCCTTAGTGGAAATAGTTTGTTTTCATTTATGAACAACAATATGTATTTACAATTCAGTACTGCAACTGCTATTAGTTGTTCAGAGACAGTTTTGATTCCATTGATTGTCTCAGAAATCTTCGGAGGAACAAAGCAGCTTTGAAAGGGACAGGATTGCTCAGGCCAAGCTCATCATGAAGCCTTTCATTCTACGGCGAGTAAAGAGCGAGGTATGCCACACTTCAGTCTTGTACTGCCGAAGCTGAGGCGAGGCATAAATGCTTGACACTTTTGTGTTTGTACAACTGGATAGTCCTTTGCAACTGCCTGGTATTGTCACATTCACAGCAGTTAACTGGAGGAAGTCACCTTTTTTGTGCTCATTGCAGGTGCTGAAGCAGCTGCCTGCAAAGGAGGAGAAGGTGGAGTTTTGCCCCATGACTACAAAGCAGGAGGAACTGTATGATGCTTTGTTCAAGAAGCTCAGGGGTTCCACCACAGGAGAGAGTAGGTTTGGTCAAGGGGTTTGTGGCCAAGGATTTTGGTTTCTTGGTCCTGGAAGCTCTGCTGAAGCTTCTCCATGTCAGAGTGTCGCAGCGATAGCTGTTCAGTTCAGTATTGCTCCTTTGCAAGCAGCATAAGATGTGGGGCATGTTACATGATTTTCACCTTTTAATGTACTAGGGAAACAGTATTAAATCAGAATGGTTGTGTACTTTTCCCAAAAAGTCACACTTAAATATGATGCGATTATATCAATACAGCAGGTCCTCAGACATAGTCTGTGCACCAGTTAAATTGCAGTTAATCACCATGCTCCCTTTCAATGAACTTGGCCACTGATATGGCCAATTTGAAACGCCCACTCGTCCTCCTCTATAGATGAGTAATGAATGCCCTGCTTGGCAAGGGAGTAGCGCTATGTTGGGCTGTGCTCCAGCCATCGTGCATGCCCCTGAACTCTTGCACAGGTTGCTTGAGGGTGCATCAGGCCTTGCTGAATTGCTGCTTTTTTCAGCCCTACCCACTTGTTCAGCTCTGCTATGATTTATGGACTTAATTCATGAGAGGACTGAGACTAATGTCCCCCTTCCCTATGTCAGAGCGGGACCTCTGCAATGTAATGATGCAGCTGAGGAAGATGGCCAACCATCCCCTGCTTCACAGGCAGTATTACACCCAGGAGAAGCTGGCAGCCATGAGTCGGCTCATGCTGAAGGTCAGGTTCCTGTCTAGTACTGTGTATGTTTTCCCACTTCCATCACAGACTGACCTCAACCACCATTTAAAAATGCTCTGCCTTTCTTTCACAAAGAATGATACATTAGTCAGGGAAAACAAACCCACAGAAGGGTCATATTTATCGCTGTCAGCACTCTCACACCCTCGGTGACAACCATCAATGAAAGGACACAGACACTCCTTAAAGGCACCAAGCCCATCACACCTACCACTGATACCTCATACACACCACGGAGAACTCATACCAACCCCTGAGAGTGCTGACAGTAGAGCTCACAGCAGTCAGTAGGTGCTGGTCTTGAGTGTCCTGTCCAAAATATTTGCATGCAAAGAAGGTAGTTGCATTTGAATTAAATTCACTTTACTCCCTCTCCTGGATCAGGTCAACACTATAAGTGTGAGTTCAGAATAGCAGGGCTCATTATGCTCATTTTGCTATATTTGTCATATTTCAAAATGTTTTAGTGCTAAGGAAGCACAAAAGTTCCTGATTGTCCATTGTTCATTAGATATGACTTTCAAAGGCAAAGGTAAAACTGTAGCTCAGAATATGGAGGCTGTGCTTACAGAATATTACATTTACTTACTATTTTAGAAAAGTGGACTGTTTTCTTCTGTGTCTCACTCCATCCCAATCACATTAACAGTCTCCAGCGTATCATCTTGTATATCTGTAGACGTATTGTAAGCTTTACTAAAATGATGGAAAAATGACAAATACTTTGTGCGTATACTTTAATGTTTTGCGTCTTCTGGGGAATGAGGGTTTGGTTTGTGTGTTCAGATAACCAGGTGATCCTGCAGTTTGGCTTTTTAGATATCTGGTACTTTTATAATGCTAAAGCAGCACTGTGGACAGAGTACCATTCAGCCTCCACGTACTGCTGCTGCTACTGATGCTAACTGGCACTGTAACTGTGCTGTTGCTCGATTGTTTAATTGTAGCAATTGGGAAAAGTAGGAAACCCCTCTCTGAAATTCCATCCCCGCACCTGCAGGAGCCGACACACCGTGATGCAGACCCCACCCTGATCCAAGAGGACATGGAGGTGATGTCTGACTTTGAGCTGCACCGCCTCTGTCTGCAATATTCTGCCCTGCAGGGTTTCCGGCTGTCAAATGAGCAGGTGCTTGACTCGGGCAAGTTCTCCCTGCTCACGCAGCTGCTAGCCTCTCTCAAGGACAAGGTAAGAATAGGAATGCCCGAGTTAATGGGAGATGGGATGCTGGATAAGGGGATGGGGGGAAAAAATGAAGTAGGCTTGGGTCCAGTGGTTGGGATGGGTCATCAGTGAAGAGTGCAGTGGAGAGCAACAGATGACAGGCTGGATGCTGAGTAAGGGAAGTTGCAGAGTGGAAGGCTACAGGGACAAGAACGAGACAGTCTAGTTAAGAGGTGGTAGCAGAGGGGCTGGGGGACTGTGTGAGAAATGCACTATAGAGGCAGTACAGGGGAAGCAAAGTAAGGGGAAAAATGGTGGTGAAGGTTCTCAAATAGGCTGCGCAGACATGTAGGAGTCTGGGAAAATGCTTTAAGCCTCACTCTGCATGCAGTGTTTCCTTTCAGTGTTGTCTCTCTCTCTGCTCTTTTTCCAGGGTGACCGGGTTGTGCTTTTCAGCCAGTTCACAATGATGCTGGATATTGTTGAGGTTCTGCTGAAACACCTGAACTACCGATACCTTCGACTGGACGGCTCTACACCCATGGCAGATAGGTGGCCTAGCCATTAAGAGCACAGACTCCTACTTCATATTTTATCCTCTGTTTTGATCGGTAGTTCCTAGACGGCTCACTGGAGGGAAGTAAAGTGTAAATGACATCCAGGTTGGAGTAGAGGTTGCAGCAGAGGCAGATGGGCTTGTTTCGTGCATTTCTTGATGTAAACGTGATAGCTTGATCCAGATTGTTCTAGTTTTAATTGTACTACCATACCTGTAGCCAGAAGTCAGTTCTGAAACGTACAGTAGTGTGAGCCCCCTAGCCTTGCCATCTTGCGTTTGTTCCACATAAAATAGGACAGATTTTGACTAAGAGGAATAATACAAGTATATTAATTGATTACATTATACTAATTATTATTATTAAGTATAACAACATAATTTCCAATGTACCAAAAAAATTTCATTTACAGAAAAATTTATCCAAATAATTTGTTTTTAATTAATAATACAGACTTTTGAACAACGGGGCCCTTCTGACAACCTAATAAGGCCCAGGAAAAGATGTTTGCACAGAATACACGGTACAATGGGGAAAAATGTATATCTACGATTTCAGTGCCGGACAGCCAGCAAGCATAGAATTTTACTTTGCTTGTTAATATTGACACATGACAGGAATTTCTAGCTCTAGTCAGTGTGTATTATACGGTCAGCTCCATTATTATTGACACACTTCTGAAAACAAGTGAATTTAACACGTGGAGAACCCACATTCTTTTATTTTAATACAAAACATTTTATGGTGTGTCACAATTTTTTTCTGCAGAGCATGTTTCAAAATTATTGGCACCCCCGAAAAATATTTAAAATAAAACTAAACAAATGGGTATTTTTTAAAAATTCTGTGACTTTTAGTTGGTCTCCAGGAACTGTAATTCTGCGTTTCACCAGGTCCAGTTTCTCTCAGGTATAAATATGAGTATGCATGTAAAATCCCTTTGTTATCCATCAGCATGCGTAAAACCCGAGAGCTTTAAGCTGAACAGATACGGATGGTTGTTGACCAACACAGATCAGGTGACAGATTAAAAAAAAATACAGAAACCGTTGAGGATACAACTGAGCACAGTCAGGGCAGGCATTAAAAGTCTCGGTAGTCTGGAATAGTTGCAAATTTGAGGAATTATATGCATATTGCCCCTCTGCACAGTGAGGAAGATGGTGAGGGAAGCTAAGGAGAAACAAAGAATCAGTTTCAGAAGGACACAATTTAGTGAAAACTTTGGGTCATCAAGTTTCAAAATCAACTGTTAAACACCACGTCCGTGTCAAGAAGCTCTTTGGAAGAGTGGTACAGAAAAACCCTTTAATGTGTGCAACCCACAAATTGCGGTGCCTAAACTTTGTCAAGCATCATTAAAATTACGGTTGGAATTGTGTGTTGTGATCAGATGAGACTAAAATTGAACTTTTTGGCCATTGGCATCATTAGTAATAAAAGAAGACTTTGCAGGAGTAAAAGCACCTATACCCAGAGTAAAATAGGAAGTAATTGATGATTCGAGGCTGTTTTGCTGCTAGTGGTCCAAGGGCTCTTGTTAAAATCAATGGCATAATGAATGCCTCCAAGCACCAGGATATTTTAGGCTGAAACCTGGTTGCCTCTGCTAGAAGGTTGAGACTTGGCCATGGATGAAGCTTTCAACAAGATAATGACCCCACGCATACATCCTGATCGATACAGAAAGGGTTGTGGGAACACAGTATTTTACAGTGGCAATCTCAGTTTCTGGATTTGAACTCTACTGCAAACCTGTGGTCCGAATTGAAGAGGGCTGCCCACACAAGCACAGATCTAACAATATAAAAGAGCTTGATGTGTTCTGCATGGTCAAAGATCCCTCTACAAGTGTTCTTCAACCTTGTTATACATGACAGGAAGAGGCCCAGTGCTATTGTTCTCTCCAGGGGAGACTTTGACAAATATTAATTTTTGGTGGCCAATAATTTTTTGTAGAAAAAATTGTGGTACACAATAAAATGTTTTTGTGTTTGAAAATGTATTATATCAAAAGGATATTCCTTCCCCGTGTGCTTGAACCTAAAATACTACTTTACTGCAGGTATTATTTATTTCATAAATTAAAGTTTGCTCATTTTCATAAAGAGTATCAATAATTATGGAGCTGACTATTTTTATCAACATTCAATAAATTCTTTGCAAAACATCTCAGCACATGATAGAATACATAACAGGTTTTGTCAGTGGAGCTATTAATAGCATTTTCTCCTTTCCTCACCTTCTCCAGGATTGTTCTCATTGATGAGTTTAACAGTGACCCAGAAATATTTGTGTTCCTGCTGTCCACGAGGGCTGGGGGCCTAGGTATCAACCTTACCTCTGCCAATGTGGTCATCCTACATGACATTGACTGCAACCCCTACAATGACAAGCAAGCAGAGGATCGTTGCCATCGTGTGGGCCAGACCAGGTAAAGTATAGTGGGCAAATCAGAGTAACAAGGGGAAAGGGGGCAGGGGGTTGCCCCGTGGGGGGAAAGAACGGATTCAGAATAAGTCTCACAGCAGAAGAGGGACTTCACTAACAGTCTGACTTTTTCCCCCTCAGGCCAGTGACAGTGATTAAACTGATCAGTAAGGACTCCATTGAGGACTGCATGTTGCGTGTGGGCCAGAAGAAACTGAAGCTGGAGCAGGACATGACAACCTCTGAGGAAGGTGTGTTTATGTAGCCAGTTCTTCCAGACCAGCAGGCTAAAGAGCTGGCTAAAACTGGCCTTCATGTTGTGTACCAGGTGCCTGTCGTTGTCCTTCCGCCTTGTGACAACAGAATTTCATGTTTAACTCCTGTACATTGATCCACGTGTGCTGGAGATATGTTTCCCTGAAGCCCATGGGTCCTGTTTGTGTACAGGTGAGGGGAGGGGGCCATGATGATTAACTCAAAGTCTTCAAGAAGTCAACCTCTTTTGACTAGAGATCTCCCTCTTCCTCCCTGCAGGTGATGAAGGCTCCATGTCAGAGGACATGGCCTCTCTCCTCAAAACTTCTCTGGGACTCTGAACCTTGCTCTGCACTTGAAAAGTGCACTGATTTTTGACCACTCTACTGGAACAAAGACCGTGGTTGTACAGTCTGTCTCCTTTCCTAACTTGGGATTTACACCAGCCAGCGGTTAAGACTTGTTGGCTGTGAGACTAGATTTGCCAACCCACATTCTTTTGCTCCAGCCCTCATCAAAGAATCATTTGCACTTTGTTATGCAGATAATTGTTACATTAAAAATGTGAAAATTCATACTGTGAACATGAAAAATCTTATATGTGACAAGGCGTACTTGTCAACTGCCCTGACAAAGGACACTGCTGCAGTCTGGGGATCCTTATGACCATCAACTAGGGAGTTGCTGCTGAACGTCCCTGTAAGGTCCCCGGGAATGCTGAACTAAGGGAATGTCTTTTTTATTGTTCAATACTGTACAATTAATGTAAAAGACTGTTCTCAGTGCCTTACATGTTGTTTTATGAGATGTTTGTAATTTGGTCTTGTTTACTGCTGCTCCAACGTTGACAAATCTGTCTAAAAAGTAGAAAAAATTTTGTAACTTTTGTTAAGCGATAAAGCACTGAAACCAGGGACCTTTCCACATGAACTGGCTGGCAACTGGAGGTGTGTTGTGTTCATGTCTGCGAGGAGTGGATGTAGTGTATATGTAGTGTATGTGTAATGTTTCGGTGCCTGTTTACTCATTGTGTCGATTTCCTGTAACCTATTCCCATGAGCCCTTCCAGTCATGGTTTTACAGCCAAGTTGGGAAAATGTGGAGCATTAAAAAATTCTGTTTAAAAACAAATCTAAAGATGAAAGTCTCTAACTGCATAAATATGTAGAAATATGTACTTAATGTGGGAAATGCTGGCTCTTTGAAGCCAGATTGACTTGACATTAACTTGAGATGTGATTCTCTATTTAAGCCAATAGGAAGTCATAGGAGGAGGCAGCAGTTCCGCATGCTCTTCGCTGCAGGGTGTGAACCAGTATTAATGTCGGATTTTATTCTACCTGAGTTGTTTGCTGTTTAAAGCCCTAGGTTACTTGTTTTAAGAATCCTGGCGGACCACCATGACCTGCACTGGCCTGATGCTTATTGGTAATGGATGGAAGAAAAACAAAACAAGACAATTACGATAGTTAAATGGAATTTGAAAATATGTCAGTTCAAATGTATTCTGAAGTCCTGCACAACATTTAACACTTCATCTTCTCTTATGGTTTATAATTTTGACAGCAAAACGACAACGTAATCGGCCGTCACTGTCTGGACCGCCGCAGTATTTGCATCCCAAATGCACATTTACACATTTTTCGAGCATGCTGTGACAAAAAATGAATACATTTGCCATGTCTATGTTTGCAGTATCAGCTGTTTAAATAACTTGATGGGGAATTAAAAAGAAACAGACAGGTGAGAAATGACAGACATTGGTTCAAATGGCAAGTACGGAATGAAACTTAAGCCACATAAATACCTGGAGATGTACTTCTTGCTGTATCAAGTTTTTTTTAGCTAATCCTTTATACTCCAATTGAAGCTCTTCTTTTTAACTAAAATAGAGCACAGTTGCATGTTTTGCCATCTGGCTAAACTCTGAAGCTACTTTGGAGCAGGAAAAATAAAATTCAGCACCTGAACGTAACACTTGCCAACCAATCCATTGTGCTACGTGAATCCTCTAATACTGCCTTATGATGCCATCGGACTTCTCAGTGACAGAGTTTGAGCAATACAGGAAAAATGTATCATTACTAGTTACAGAACTCCTAATATAGTGTATATATAACTTGTTTTTATTTATGTAAACACTTTTTATGCTTAATTATGAACATTACCATATTTTTCAATACTGTTTCATGTAGGAGTAACCTTATGATACCAAATTCCATTAGTTTTTTTTTTTAACCAGATATTTGCCACTTCATGTGCTCTCAGTCACCCAGTTGCCACTCCATGATACTTAAAACAGCAAAGGTTACACATTACTCACACCTGCTATGAGAATCACATCAAAAGCTTTGAATTTACATTTTTTTACACTTTTTTCCTGAAGTCCATTATTATATATTTAGTTTTTGTTTAAAGTGGCTTGTAAATGCTAGGTTTGTAAATTTCACAATTGCTTATAGTGTATATTTGGGTTTAGCATCCTTTATTGCAGAACTTGCAGTACTGATTTGGGTGTCATAGTATATAAGTTATTCTGCTTGCAATTTCAAACAATAAAATGATATCTTAATAAATCTTTATATGAAGATATGAATTTATTATAATACAGAAGGCATGCGAACAGCAATTACCACAGTTACGCTGAAGGGGACTTTCAAAGTGTGTCAAATATTACTACAAAATGCATTCATTTCAGACAGCATTGCAGGTAGGGATGACAGGATGCTATGTCAGTTCCATTTTTGCTTCAAAAAATCTAAATGTACATGTGCACCATCAGCAGATTTATGCAAACAGGAACGGTGAGTTTCAGCACCACAGGGACCATCTCAGGCATCTGCTCAGTATCCTTTCCTAAGGATATTTCCCCTGATACTAATATATCACTAACTGTACACTGGATCACCACAGGCAACACATACCCCAAGACCGTATATAAGCATCAAGTATGACGCAGGATGCGATAGTCTTACTCTGAACCTGGGATTTGTTTCTGCAGCTCGGCCCAGCCATCGCTTTGTATCGCCAGGGTCGGTCAAAGGTGCTACCATCAGCCTCCCTACACTGTTGAAACACTATAGAGCTGCTCACCATCTTATTAAAGAAAATTAAAAGTCTGTCACTACAAATGTATGTGGAAATGGGGAAACATGGTACTTGCACAGCAAAACAGAAGTCATACAGACATGTAAGCTGTCCAACTCTTATCTTGGATTATGTAGCTATTATAAAATAGATTCCAAATTTGAAGGACATGCAATAACACAGAGACCCAGCACTCTAGTAAAACATTGGTACAGCCCTCAAAAACATTTCAGAAGCAATGAGGGCAAAACCTCATTTCTTAAGCAGTGCCAGGGACATGCCTCGAGTGTAAATTTATAATAACTGGCCTAACTATGCTATCTAGTATTACAGCTGTACAATCTTTAAGATGGTGACACCTGGGACTGCTTTAAAATGTAGGCTAAGAGAATAAACTGTATGTTTGCAGTGCCTTGCTTTAGAAAATGATTGATTTAAATGAACATCTGTGGGAAAGGAAACAATACTGTGTTACACACGTGAGATGACAATGGCTCAGATGAACCAGATTCCAATCCCTATTTTGCATTTTCCAGAGTGAACTGCTGCAGTCTAGTTCAATATGATCTGTTATTAATATTAGTAATGTTAAATCTCGTGGTATCAGTTTTGGTGGGTGTGAGACAACAAGTCAGGGAGTACTTGTCTTCACTGCAAGTGTGCAAGCCACACTACAGTTAGCACTGAAAACAACAGCATCAATAATAAACTGATCAATGAACCACATGATTTATTAATGTGTGATGCTGCCAATTATAACATTTTACCAAATGCTTTTATCCAGAAAAACTCAAGTCAGTCTTTCTGCATAAAAATACTTCAGTGTGACGTAATATTTGTTTTGACTGCATGGACCTGTATCAGGCACAACCTTTGTTCCAGCTCTCTATATTATGAATCATTGTTACCTGTCAAATTTAAAATGGCGATAGAACAAAAGAAACAGACCTTACTTCTCTTTTGTCTCACTTTTCTCTAATTTTCCTCCTGAAAAAACTTGCACCCACAAGTTACAGCTGATGATCTAGAAGAAGCCATCAACAACACAGTTTTTTGTTTACTTGACACCTTTCACCAGTGTGACTTGGGTTTGTATACTAAGACATATTTTACTAGTTTATTCAGCAGGGTACTGTTAGGGTATCAATTCAAGGTCAGCACCTTTGCACGTGGGTACGACAGCCAGATTGAAATTAGAACCTGAGCCCACCTGTTACGTGCACTGGTAGCACTAACTATTACGCCACCTGCTGCTCCAAAGTTTAAAGGCCCTCATACAAATGGCCATTAAGTGTTGCTGACAGAGGGAGTCGCATGTGTATGGCTTGTGCCCAGAGAGACCCTGCTGTAATGGAGATCACACATAATGTCAAGAAAGCATCATTATATCAATCGTTCAGGAAGGTGAGAAGTGCCATCCATCACAGAACATGTGCGGTCACTACAGCTAAAAGGATTAAACAACAAACTGCCAGAATGTGCTCACCTTCACCCTGGCATCACTCCAAATAGGCTGTGGGATAATTCTAGGGTAACACTATATAAAAAGAAATCCAGCTGCAAAGTGGAGAAGTCATACTCGCCTAACTGGCTTGAACACAGGGAGGTGATACTGTCCTGCAGAATGATGGGACTCAGTATATATGCAGCTGATGAGATATGGATTATAGCACTTTATACAAAACCATATAGTCACACAAAGATGAATGCTGACCTTAACAGGGCAATTCCACAAGTATAAATGATAGACAAGGCAGGGGTACCGTTCATTTATAACAGCGAAAAAGGGATTTATTTTAACCTTCTCCATAGGTTATTATTTCAATGAAAAGAATAAGCTACACCTTATAACAATTAATTCCACCATGGATTTGTTAACATGGTACACTGGAACACACTGTGCTAAAACAGCTTTTCTATGTAGTTATTATATATTTGATTGTGCATTTAAGCCTATATTACTAATGTGGATTTGTAAACTTTTAAATGAATAAATGGCTGAAATACAGACCAGTTTTCAGGTTTAAAAAAATATAATTGAGAGGTGGAAACACACAATTTCTCAGAATCACACACTGAACACAATAGAAATGCAAGTACAACAGTTTTAATAACTACCAGTTCAAAATTCCCCCCATTTTAGACATTTTATTAATTCATAACATACATAAAATCATCGTAGCAAACAACTGCTTTCAGTGACAACATTAGATACTCTGAACTGCAAACTATGTGGGAAAATTGGCTTGTAGAAAGGATAACAATTGCATCAAGTCATAGGGTATCCTATTGTTTTAAGCGTAGACCTTTTACAGGGCAAATTCCATTGGCTTTGCCGTCACTGTGTCTGGAACACAGTTCTTAAAATATGCAGTTCAGTTTTATTCAACAACCCAGTCCTGGCTGGGTCAGCACCAAGAATCGATCCAACAGGATGCAAATTCCCGTGTCACTGGAACATCTGATCTGAACTTAACCTCTGCCTGTATGACCCTTGCTTACCGCTAGATTTGTGTTACTGAGAAAGGTGTTGTTGTTCTTTGTCAGTTTAACTGCATGTGGAAAAACTAGCACAGTATTACAGATAATAAACATAACAGTGTGGTAAGGGGCTGTGTCCTGTCCCGGGTCTTGAGACATGTTTAAACTGTGTGTGAGGTGGTGTTGAAGAAAGACCACGTTGCCTCTTAGTGACTCCATCTCATCCCAGTAAACCACAGTCTAGCCGGGTCAGTCAGACTTTCCTCTGGCTCACCAGTGACAGGGGAATCCGTATAGACCTGACTCGGACGGAACAGGAGACCGCACAGCTCTGTCCTCCACGGCACCCGAGATGACAGAAGCACCCAACGGAAGAGAACCTGAGAAGCCAGGAGAACCAGAGTGAGAAACGTCTGCAGAACAGGATACCTCTAGCCTGCTATTCATGCGTCTCAAGCGGATGGATAAAAGGGGAAATAAATTATTAAACAGAGCAATTCTCAACAGTTGTTCTTGAATCATATATCTTAATGATAGTTCTGGATGTTCGCTGAGCCCAGTACCTGTGGAAGACGGCAGGCAGCGGGGCGAGAGCAGCGGTCCTCTCCGCGTGGCAGCTGGGTAGCAAATGTGGCAAAATTCAACTACAAGACCACTGCCACACCAAAGCCTGGATACATATTTGTTTTGTAAGACCACCGATCCCTTTACTTTCGTGTTTGCAGCTGTACGTTTCCCTCTGATGGATTCCCTCGGGTTTTGGCAGTGAACCGTAACCCGACTTGTCCTCGTTACTCGTGAAGAAAACCGGCGTGAGTCACAGCGATGACAAAGGACCCCCCCCCCCCGATTTGTCCTTGTTATTCTTGAAGAAAACCGGCGTGAGTCACAGCGATAACAAAGGACTTTTCCCCCCCGATAGTGCTGACGACGCGTATTTTCACGTCGTCTCCTCGGGTGGCGCGTTGCGACTGCGGTACACACTGCAGAGCCCAACTTCTACCGGCTCCACGTGTGGAAACACCTGTGCAGTAATAAATAAACAAAAAACGCGCGAACAGAATTGCTTTCAAAACGTTTGAATCAAATGCAAAAAAGCCCGGGCGTGTAATTCTATACGCGCAACATTTATTAACACGTATGTGCGTCTGATGGCACGTGACACGTCAAAAGACGACCGGTGCACGTGTTTGACCGATACAGTAGTAAACGGCGACTTTTTGGTCGGTGCCGGTTCAGTATCCACCAGTGTCAGCTTTTGACACTAAGAGTCAATGACATTGCGGCGAAGTCCTTTTTCTCTGTCCAGGTACAGAGTCAGTGCTGTTAGACTACGTTGCACGTTTTATCACGTGTTTAGCGTTAGAATGAAAACTGGCCAGTAAATTGTGGTAAATAACCCCAATGAGAGACGGTGTCGGTCCACAAACGGTATTTCTCACACGAACCTGAAGTTTCCTCTCAAGAACATACTCCGATTTGTCGGAACGAGCGCCTTGTGTATGTTTCTCCTGGGTTTAAGCCCAGCAGCCTTTAACCGGTAGAATCGAATTGTATTAAAACAGCGCACGTGCGGAAAAACCACGTAAAAGTGCAAATGGCACAGTTTTGGACGGCTGGTAAGTACTTTTAATCGTTTAATCGCAACTTTTTATTTGGAATTTCAAGATCAAATTGCCGCAGTAAAAGGTCTACATTTCAGTCCTCGGTGTCACACGAGAAACTGGACATTTGAATCAACCACCGAAGTTGAATAATTCAGGGCCGAAGGCGGGCGGCACTCGGTCAGCTCATTCATGCCAGAAGCAGAGGAGCCTCCAAAGACCCATATCGGGTCCCTGCTTCCAATGGCTGAAGGTTCGCAGCCTTTCCACTGACAATGACGTCAGGCCAGGTGTTTTGGGTCCGACGGCCAATCGCGTTCGGCGCTGTGATCCTACAGGAGCCGAAAGGGATCTTTCCTCGCCCCATGTGGACCTACCAGAACGCGCTAGTCCGGGCGCGCAGCCCGCATCTCCTGCGGCTTTAGCAGCCCTGACATGGGATTCCCACTGCCGCTGCAGTACGACTTCTTCCAAGAGCAGCACTTTCAGCCTTACAAGTACGAGCGCTGCTGCGGCCCGGAGGGTCGGTTCCTCGACCAGAACGAACTGTGCTGCAGCTGCGATGCCGCTAAAAGCCACGACGTTATTCGGAACTCGCCAGCCGTAGCCGGAACTCCGAGAGCTGCACCACCGTCCGCGTCTTCATCCAAGCGAGGCTGCAGGCTCAGTGGCGGGGAGATCACGCCTTCCAGTCATGGTAGTTTCTCCAGACGCGCTCCCCACAGTCGGCAGCAGCACAGCCCAAGCAGCAGCAGCCGCGCAGGAAGCCGCGCGTTCACCGAGCCGGCCATGAGCAGCTGCAGGTACAACGGCGGCGTGATGCGGCCGCTGGGCACCTTAAACTCGTCCCGCAGGAACGTGCACGAGTTCGACTCGGAGTGCCAGCCGCTACAGCCCGGCTCGAGCGCGGATGCGACGGACGTCGTGGTGGCCAAACCGGAGCACAGCTCCAGCGGGCTCGTGCCGTACGCGCCTGGCGACGGGGCGCCGGGATGCGGCGGCGGCGGCGGCGGAACAAAGTCTGGCAAAAAGAAGAATCAGAATATCGGGCAGAAGCTGGGTCACCGAAGGGCTTTGTTCGAGAAACGGAAGCGCCTGAGCGACTACGCGCTCATCTTCGGCATGTTTGGCATCGTGGTTATGGTCATAGAGACGGAGCTGTCTTGGAGCGCCTACGGAAAGGTGCGTTCGCGCCGCGCCGCTCCCCTCGCTTAGTTCCCCCCATCTGTGCAGCGCGAAGCCCGTCCGCGACCCCGGTGGGCTGAGGCGTGCACGTCACGGTAGGGATTCCCACTGTCTCAGCTGCCACAGTGAGGGAAGCCCTGCCTGCTGCCTCCGGGTTTTCGCCAAGTTTTGGAGATGTGCACACAACCATGCAAGTGAATTTTTAAAACTTGTCAAAAGTTTTCTTATTGTACCTTATACAAAGATTCATTTTTATGTTTAACAATAATGTCGTTGTCGTCATTATTATTACTTTTATTATTATTACTGCTTAATAATAATAATAATAATAATAGTAAAGGCAGATGTTTCAATGCACTGAACTGTTACAAAGGTGAGTTCAGGTAATAGTTATTCTAGTGAGTCCGGTAAATGCGTCCTGAGTCTCAGTGCGGTTTATTAGACGTTCAGCCCGTTTGGTGATGGTTTTTGTGTTGTGTTTTACAGGAATCGCTGTATTCACTGGCTCTCAAATGCCTGATCAGCCTTTCTACAGTCATCCTCCTTGGCCTCATAATCATCTACCATGCAAGGGAGATCCAGGTAACTTTTCCCAACACATTCTGCTGTTACCGCACTCTGTTATCCCACCTAAAGGATGCAACGTGGACGTGATGACATGTCTCTTCATATTCATCCCTAATTCTCCCCCCAATATTTCTGTGTGACTCAGTTGAATTGTGTTGCCAATATATTTCACGTCCCTGCAATACCTGACAGTTATGTGGCTGTCGGGTCATGTTTTTGGTGTAACTGTTTAACGTTGGGGTCACTGTACATCGATAAAGGAACACTTTTTTTGAAATAGTGTTTTTCCTATGAGTTTCAGTTAAATATTTTAAATTCGCAATTACATTCTGATGCGGTCAAAATATCACACGGCGTTACATTAAAGAGAAATAAATGGCATTTCCTTCATTTTGTAGGCTGTAAAATCCAGTTATTGACTGAAATGCTGCTGTTTAGTCTCTCAGCATGTATGACTGAGCAACACCAACTAGCCAAAACTGTGACCAGGCCAACATGTTCCATAATTCTGTTTTTCCCCCAATTCATGGCAGGTCTGAATTTCACCGTCACAGCTGTGTGACAGACTGGCAGAAAATGCAGAGTCACTAATCGGATGCCTGTAGGACGTGTGCTTATGCATCTGATTCGCTTCAGAAAGTATAGCAGTGAGAGACGTGTGTAGGCAGACCAGAACTGTCAAGCAGAAGATGCAGCAATGCTGGTGAGATCAGGTTCCTCTAAGAGAGTCCTTTGTTGCAGGGGTGAAGCTGCCAAGGGCCAGCAGCTCCAGGCAGGGCACTGTATTACATGTTAGCTGTGTTGGTGCATATATTTACAAGATTAAACCGTATGGTGACAGGGTCGCTAGATTTATGGAAGGGATAGTGGATGAAGTTTGATTGAGGTTTAACCATGTGCGTGACCTTGCGAAGGGGTTTTTTCTGCAGCTTATTCGGCATTTGTGACGTAGCACTGCCTCCTTAGTGGATGACGGCGTTTGTAGCTGGCAGGCTGTGGACCACAGCAGTCAGTTAGCACCATGTAAACTATACATTTCTTTGTTTTATTTCTGCTGCAGTCAAAGCAGGGTTCAGATTTCCCTTTCCTCAAGGGTTCCTGCACATTTAAGTAATTTCTCCAAGATCCGTAATCATGTCGGAGCAGAGAGTTTGTGTGTTGGTACAAGGGGACAGTCATGAAAGTGCTGACATTTGTGTCATCTCTTCCGGATAAACTTGAAAGTTGCAAGGTTCCCACACGGATGTTCCGAGCAGTGAGTCATCTGCTGGTGGGATCCTGGTAGGACCCTGAAGTATTGTCTCTGCACTTTGGGTGGACTCGCACTGAGGCATGTGAAGCAAAAGATGGGGAAAGCCGCCTGTATAATTCCCACAGTTTCACCAACAGCTTTGAATGGGTACAAACTGAGCTCTGTGAGACATTAAATGGCTAAGTCCTGGGTGTGATTCCACCAGTAATGGTACTTCTTGGGTGTCTCAGCTTGCCTAGCACCGGCTGTCTCTGTACTGAGCTTCTCTTTAACCTCACAACCCCAAGAGAGTCGTCTGCATCCCCACCCTTCAGCAGGGGTGTGCACTGCTTTAAGCAGAACTATCATTTTGCGCACAGATGCACGCCTGTCGGAACAGTGAGCAAGCGTGCCTCGGATGGCTGGCTAACTGGGGTTGTGCAGCATGTGGAATGCGGTCGCCACAGCAGCATCTCGCACTGACGTGCTCGGTTGAGCAAAAGTGGACACGTGTTCCACAGCATACGCTGACACACTGCGCTGATACTCTTCCCTCGGAGACTGACTGTCGACATAACTGTTGGTGGAAAAACAATGCAGCATTTCTCTCTGGTCGTACAATGTTATCTGTGCAAGTGTAATGAAGAAGGTGAGAAAATGTCATGGATCAAAGATGAAACAATAGCTATATCTTCTAGGACAGTGTAAGAACTCTCATATATCTGGGAATATGACAGGACACAGAATTACTGAGATAACTTTCACAATTGCACTGTTCAAAGGATTATTAGCATAAATGAGTTTTATTTCTTTCTGTGTCCCCTTTAATCTACTGTACATCCCATATGTTACTTGTGATATAGATACTGAATGCATGTTGTTTATTGCATATCTGGCAAAACATTTTTTTTGCTATGTGGTTGACTTGCACGTCCAACTTTCTTCCACTAGGACAGTTTCACTGAGCTAACATGATCTATGGAAGATTTGGTCACGTTTTCGGAATTCGATGCTACATCCTCACCTCTGTTACACATTGTAAACTTTTGCCTTTGTGCTCCGTTTACATGGATCTGTATAGACTTGCATTTTCTCTCAATACTGTTTCTATCTTTGTCTTGTCGTGACCCAGATGTTGTGAATTTAAAAAATTGATTCCAATAAATTTTATAGTGCAACTGTAGTTTAACTGGTTCACGGAGTTTATTAGTGATAAATTGTTGATTTCATTATGGAAAAAAATTATTCAGTCCATACAGGTCAAACTTAGTACAGCTTCCCTCAGATTTAACATGTTTTTTGGGTATCCTCAGGATACCTCAGCAAGTAAAAGGTTGCTGTGCTGCTGAAGTTTCCTGTCAGAGAAAGCAGTCCTGAGGACAAATGGCTAGATTCCCCTCTGCATTTCTGCTGTCAGAGGGGCACTTCTTTCTCCGGGTTCTGAATCTGAATGGCTTGTGATGAGATGGGACCTCATCCAATTGTCTGCATTTCTGCATCTTTTTACCTGTATTGCCAAGATGTTTGGACAAAAGCAGTGGAGTGTGAACTGAAAGCAGAGCGATCCTTGTTGGTTTTTGTCCTTGGTGTTAGTTTCCATTATACCCTCCTTTATCCCCAAAGTCTACTGATGGCGGATGTCTATACCACTACAATAAAAACATAAGAAGGGATTTCTCATCTAATTTATATTTTTAAGTTAAGTTCAGTAATGTTACTGTAGTTTTTCCTGGCATGACATTATAGATTATTAGAGAACAACCAATAATGGTATTTGGATTGTAAGAATATCTTACAATATCTTAAGTCTCTTTCCTTGTTTGCTGAAATTTAAAAAAAAAAAAGTGTGTGTGTGGTCTGTGTGTGTGTGAGAGAGAGAATATATATATATATATAGCCTACTTTAGTTCTGACTGTATTGTTTTTATATTTAGTCAACTGTTCTGTTGAATAACTGGCTTATAGGTAAATTAAAGTTGTTCAGGATACATTGCCGAAGCGGTGACATGCAGTACTTTAAGCCATAAAAATGGAGAGATGTAAGTATTCTTACTGAAATTTCATAGATTACTTTTTAGGGAGACAGCATTCCGCTGTGAGCAATATCTACATTCCTGGGTGATCTTCACAGATCTTTCTAAAGCTTTTTTAAATCAACTATTGTTTGATGTTTGCACAGCCAATATTGACATTTTTTTCTCTTTGTCACAGAATGTGAAAATGTCAGTGTGAACTGCACATGACTGTTGACTTCATGCAAAATGGCATGGCTCACATTGGGGGATCCCTCAAATGGGCAATGGTGTGGCTTGAGATCTCTCTGCTGTTGGAGTGCATTATGGGCTGGCTGCATGTCAACAGCTCCCAACACTGTTTCCTTTGGCTGACATGCCTGTGGGGTGTTGGGTAGCCTCTCTTGGGCAGCAACCTGGGTGCTTTCATCACACAACCTCAGGCTTTCAAGGACAAAGAGATTGAATATCTTGACTGAATAATCGCTGTACACTTAAACTGTTTTTTTTCCTCCCTCAACGTTGTTGGTTGAGTTGTGGGGGGGGGGAAAGGAGATTTCTTTTTAATGGAATTTAATGTATGTGCCAAAACAGTAAACAATCCAATACTTTTATTTCAAGGGCAACTACATGGAAAGGCCAAATGCTATGTAATGGATAACATGGGATTTACTCTGCCAGCTGCTCTCCTAGTCCACAGCTTGAATATCATAAATAAACCATTGCTTTAATTTCTAATTGAGCTAAGCTTCTCAACGTCATTTGCTAATGAGATTGAACGATTTCTTGCACACTGACAAGATATATGTTCCCAATGCCACATTATACAGATTAAATATTGAGTTGAGGTCCATTAAATATATTGAGCTTTTTGAAACCAGTGACCAAAACTAACCGGCAAAGTAAAGCTAGCTAATGTGCTGTAAATAATCTTTCGAATTTATCACACTTTGTTTTAACTCGGGTAAAATGGCTTTCGAGTTTGTTCCACCTGTTCTTCTGAGGCTCTATGCATGCATCACTGGAAAAACCTGTCTCAGCGGAGTGACATAGTCTTGTCATCTTGTCACAGCAAAGAATGAATTTGCCATCACTTTATATTCAAAATTCCTCATTTTACTTAAATGCAACATCTACCACCATATTTCCCTTATATATGAGTGGTGTCCATTGTGAGGGATTTTTTTTCTGTATAGAGGTAATGTGTGCTTGAGTATTATGTTGCAGTTTGTCCATTACTGTTATTGCTTCTGCCACCCGGCAGGTTTTCCTAGTGGCTAATGTTTTAATGTTTCAGTATCTGGTAATGGCAGAACACTGCACTTTTGAAAACTCCACTTTGTCGTGTCGAAGGAGTGAATTGGAACCTCTTTGACAGTTAAGTTGTTGCTTGTTGTGGCGATCTGGGAGGGAGTTCTGTTTTTTTCTCTCCGCTTCCTGCAGCCGACTTATCGGACAGTGCTGCTCTAAGGTTGTTTTTGCAGCAGGATGTTCAGTTGTCCAGGTGACCTTGACATGTAGCACTGCAATGGCCTCCCTTTCCACGAGTTTAAAGAAACATCTAACGGAAAGAAGAGGTAACTGTTCCCGGCTTAGGGTTTCACATTGCATATTCCAGTTCAGGTTCACTGGGTGGTTCACTTCTCAGGGCTGTACAGAGAAGACACAGATGCATAAACGCATATGAGTCCTTGTATACATATAGTAGTTGTCTATGACTGTGATGGTTTTGAATTTTCAACATTTGTTTTGTGCTTGTTCTCCATCTATAAGAGCAGCAGCAGCACACGTTGCTAGGATCTAATTCCCTGCCCCGTTTGGTTTTGCTCAACATATGTTTCTTAAGAATTTAAAACTTCACCCGACCTGGTCTGAAGCTGCCAGTAAAAAAATATGAAAGTCTCCTCATTTTGCTTAGCTACTGGCTGGAAAGAGGGTTTGGCTGGTGATGCTGACAGCAGTTGACCACATTCCGCAAGGAAGCTGGCTGTCCAACTCGCAGCTCCCGATGGAGACGTAACGTATTGGTTGATTTGTATAAGTTGTAATTTATTACACTGTTATTGAATTTCTAGATGTTTGGAAAGCATTGAACTTAAATATTTAAATTAATAAACAATGATGTATAAATATTCAGCTAGCCGATTATGTCTGTTTTGAGGAACATTTCAAATTATATTCAGGCAGAGGTCAATAAAATACTGACTAATGGCATAAGGTAGCATTCATGTCTTTTGGCTCAAGTCTTTTGGTACATTATTATACAGTGATATAAATAGAATCGTTGGTTTCTATTTGGAAATATGTAGATACACAGTTACAATAAAAACAATGATTTGTTAAGGGACCTTCTTGCTGCCACCAGACTCGAACAGGAACGTGTTCCACTACAGCATAAAGAGAAAACGTGTTTAAGTACATCAATCCCTCTATACCCAAACTGTCTATATCCAAATTTTTGCTCTTGAAAGTGAATACCTATATAGTGGTAGTTGGATGGAATTTTTTTTTTATATGAATCTCATCCATTAAATATTGATGAATAAAAATTAAAATAAAAGAAAAAAGCACATACCATACAATAGCATACGAAATATTGTACAAAAAAATTGTATGTATTATAATAAAGTGTACTTTATATTCTTCAGAATTTGTCTGAAACATGACATGTATGCATGTATCTGCACTGGTGTCATGAGCGTTTCCACTAACTTCCATTTGACTCTGTGTTGTCACCATTGTAAGCACTCCCTCACCTTCACATTTAATTTTTAAAATAAGCCTATTTAAATGCCAGTAGTTTTGTCATACAAAGACATGGATGTGGTGGGTTACTTTGACACATGGCTTCCCTTTATTCGGCTCCATCGGTGACAGCATTAATGTGAAATGTCATGTACTGTATATACTGTGCCACGTATTATGAACATGCAGATGAATGAGGATATTAAGTGTTTTCTAACTGGGCAGCTGGAGTTTAGAGTGTTTTATCATGCTGAAATCATGGCTAGATGGTTAAATAATGTGTTCTTATCCAAAACCACCTATATATATCTGGTTTCCTGTTTAAAATGATGGGAAATGGGCACTCATTATCTGCAGTTCTTGGTTTCCAACCTGTTTTTAAAGATGAATTAGATTCCGATACGGAGGGTTTACCGTAATGTTCCGAAACACACAGTTACACTGGACAGTAAGGATTATTGTAGTAAAAAAGATGTTAAATTACATCCTATGTTTCTACTAAACCAGCTTGTAATGTACTGTATTCAGGTACTTATGACCAAACTGTATTCGGCTTATGACCAGCTGTCACACACGCTGTTTTGTGTGATGCAACACGATACCTGGAGACGTGACAATATTCCACTTGTGGTTCTAAATTAGTCACGAAGAGCTCAATGTTAGGTTACAGTAAACTCACTTTGTATTGAGAAGAGCAAGAAGCAACAGAAATCGTGTGAATGGAGTGCCTCTACAATGTAGGGGTTTTGAAATGGCACTATGGCATAAAACCCAAATGGATGGCTGCCAGAGTAGTTTCTTAGGAATATCCTGCGGCCAGTTTCACTGCTGCTCTCTCAGCTTGCAGTGTGCTTGTTTCTTACCAGAGCTGGTACTGCATAGCACATTCCCACAGTCTGCCTGTGTGGGCAACACAGGTTCCCGCTTTGCTCCAAATTTGCTTTTTGTTTTTTTCACAATGGTAGCTATAAGGTGTCAGGTTGAAAAAATACTTTTTATTTATTTATTTTTTTACCTTCATCTTTTAAACAGCATATTTGACTTCCTAGTGTCAGAGGTCTACTGTCTGATCGTTGCAAATAAAACTGCTAGTGTCATTTAGAGGCTTATATGATCTTGTGTCTTTGTTTACCCTGCTTCTAAAGAATAAGTCCCTGAAAATAAGTCATTGTTTAAAATAAATGGATTGTAAGAAGTTTTGGAGAAAATAGTGAAAGAGTAAAAATAAACCACGGAGAGAACCACATTCAGCAACTGGAAGATGCATGTCAAATTATAAAACTTAAATGTTTGAAATGTGTTTAAAAAAAAAAAAAAAAAAAAGTTTCCAGTTATGTTTTTGTGTTGCCCTTTGTGCTTCTACATACACTGTTCAAGAGCCTAGCAGTTTTAGACAGTTTTTAACCCATTGTGTTTCCTGCATTCCCAAGCTTTTTATGGTTGACAATGCAGCGGATGACTGGAGAATAGCCATGACTTCTGAGAGGATGTTCTTCATCTGTCTGGAGATCCTGGTGTGTGCCATCCACCCTATCCCAGGCAACTACACCTTCACATGGACAGCACGGCTGGCCATCTCCTACACGCCCTCCAAGACAGATGCCGATGTGGACATCATCTTGTCCATCCCGATGTTCCTGCGGCTCTACCTCATTGCCCGGGTCATGCTGCTGCACAGCAAGTTGTTTACTGATGCCTCCTCCAGGAGCATTGGCGCCCTCAACAAGATCAACTTCAACACCCGCTTTGTCATGAAGACACTGATGACCATATGTCCAGGGACTGTTCTGCTTGTGTTCACCATCTCCCTTTGGATAATTGCTGCTTGGACAGTTCGCGCATGTGAGAGGTATATTGGCCCACCTTCACTACCTTCTATGATCACTTTACAGAGTAAAGTTTGGTTCCCTTTTCTTCATGTGCAACACCAAAGATTATATAGTAGTCCCCCCTTATCTGCGGGAGGTATGTTCCAAGACCTCCAGCGGATGCCTGAAACCACGGATAGTACCGAACCCTATATATACTATATTTTTTTCTTAGTGACTAACGGGCGGGTAGCGTATAGAGTGTGGATACGCTGGAGAAAAGGATGATTCGCGTCCCGAGCGGGACGGCCCGAGATTTCATCGTTCTACTCAGAATGGCATGCAATTTAAAACTTATGAACTGTTTTTTCCTGGAATTTTCCCTTTAATATTTTCGGATCTCGGTTGACCACAGAAAACCGAAACCACGTATAAGGGGGGGACCACTATACTTTTTTTTTTTTTTTTTTTTTTTTCCTAGAATTAATCAATTATGTAATCCTTAAAATGTTGAATATTTGAGTGATGGACAATATTAACTTACTTAATATTATAGTGATATCTTTTTGGATTGATGACATATACAAGCTGACGTGCACAGGATGCTTTGTGAAAAAAATTTAAGCGAATAATGTTTTGCCAGATTCTGAGTTTACTCTCTAACCAACCGAAAGAAATGGGCAGAGTTATTAACCTGAAATTCCCTTTTTATCAAACAGTAGATTTAAGAATTCAAACTGTGAAAATGATTTTCTACGCTATGTTCTTTACAGAGCCCCTAAGAAATTATCTGTAGAAATTTAAGCGTTGAAAACAAAATGTGTATAGAAATGAACACTAAAATTCCAGTGCTTTAGTGTTAACTTGAGCCTTATTTGAAACAGTTACAGATTCCTTTCAAATACCTCCATGTAAAAATGAACTGTGAGCGAGCAGTAAAACCCTTAACTGTGAAGTCTTTGTTGTTTTGATCTTGGGTTGTTATCCAGTGCAGTTATAGCGTAAGAGCTTTATTGATTCTATGGTTGCGAAGAAATCTGTTCTGAGGTGATCTGACCTGCTCGAATTAGACTTTAAACTGCACCCATCCATCACTTTTAGTCAGTTGCCTGTCTTTCACATTTACTGTTGTTGCTATTCTGAATGTTTCAGATACCACGACAACATGGATATAACCAGCAACTTCCTTGGGGCTATGTGGTTGATCTCAATCACATTTCTCACCATTGGATATGGGGACATGGTGCCCAACACATACTGTGGAAGAGGAGTCTGCCTCTTGACAGGTATTATGGTGAGTAGCAGCCATTAAACGGCAATGGTCTGAGTACATGGAAAGGCTATCGTCCTAATACTTTTACTTTCAGTAAAGTGGGTCACAAATGTGTTGGAAAACCACTAGAGATTTAAATGCAACCATATAATTTTATGGTATGAGGTGAAGAGCAGGAAAGCAGTGTCAACAGTATAAATTTATATGCCTACACAATAATGCTGTTGTTCCATTGCATTTGGCAAGTATTGTGTCTCATTGGTTTAGCTAAAAAAGGCCAGTAGACACAGCAGAATTTTTAAAAAATATTAGTGCAGGGAACACTGGTAAAATTAGGAAACATAAATCCTTCGGTGCTTGTTGCCCACAGCCGATGTGGGACTTGACCTGATGTTTCCATTTGTGGACTCAACTGTCCTTGGAGTTACCCATGTTGGCATGGTGCCTGCAGATCAGGACACAAGGACAAAACCAAATGTGTATGCATATATTTGCATATACGCAGATGTCGTATTTGTGCCATTTGAGTAAACTTTCAATTTGCTGTTATGCACCACCGTTTTCCGCAGTTTCTCTTCCAACACAGAGGTTTAGTCAGAATTTTTGTATTTGCAGATTGTTGCCGTTAAACTGACACATTAGAGACAAATCCTCTTCCTGGGCTTGTAGGATAACAGGTTTCAGAAATATGATTTTGAAAATGGAGAAAATGCATTGGTTTAATACTGTAAAAGCATGATTAGATTTCCTTACCAGTGTTAATGTGTTAAAAAGCAAACTGAGCTCTGTACAAAGATCCCATAACTTGGATTTAAGCTAATTCTTTACAATACTCCATGCAGAGGAGCATCTTTGAACCATGTTAAAAAGCCCATTCAGTATGTTTTCAGCAAGAACTATGGGAATCATTCAGCGCTTTTTGAAATGCTATTTCTGGCCGTAGACGACGATTGAGTAGATTCACTGTTGGCTCACGTGCCTACAGACCAGCCCTGTGTTTTAAAAATGAAGCAGCTCAACTGCGCATCCGTGCACAGTATGCCCGGAAGAGCGTGCTTTGAATACTGGTGCTCACAAGTCAAGAGGGAATACAGTGAAAAGCTGCCAGAGGTGAACTCTGCCTAATGGAGTGAATGGTCTAACTATCTGTTCCTCTGTGTCAAAGTAGCGGGTAACTCATAATTCCTGTGGTATATAACCCTACAGCTGCAGTTACGTTGAACGCCAGCGTAAAAACATTCGATCCGAAGACTAAAGACCGTCCCAGTCAGTGAGACTACAGGTGCTATGACACCATTTCATGCCAGCATAAAATAGATAAACCCAACTGTTTGTGATTCAGAGTCTCTGTGATTCTCTTTTGGTTTTCTAAATGGAATCTCTTCCCTGAGCAAATGTATACCAATTCATTTTTCTTTTTTGGTAGTACAGATACTTATGGTTACATCCTAATGTATTCTTGAAAACTGCTCAAAAATCCAGTTTCCATGAATCTTTAAATAGGATAGAAAATATAAATGATCTGATCTGCTAAAAAATTCATGTAGCTAACAATTTGAATTTAAGATAGCAGTTTGATTTTGTTGTAAAAAGCAGTTGTAGTAAGCTGGGGAGTTCTGAACTATGGATCTAGGGAAAAGTATTACAGTTCTCAGAAAGCAGAATAGAAGAAGTTTTATTTTTGCACAGAAAACTTTCCAAACAATATAATGCAAAAAAGACATGCAACAGTTAGCTGCGACAGTAGGTCATCAAGAAGTGACAATATCAGGTCAGAACAGACAAAAACTTGAGAGTCTGGTGAGAAGACTGACTTGTTGTCCACCCTTCTATACATGCTAATACTGCACAAATATGACAGAAGATAGTGTTCAAAGAAACAGTTCTGCAAAGGTATTCTCAGCATGCAGTATCTGGTCTACAAGTAGTGGTAGGAGATTAATATATAAGGAAATAACTGCCGAGGTTGAGACTGGATAATCTCTCAGAATGGGATTCTCATTGGGCATAAGCTATAATACTACTGCATAGATTTTTAAAAGGTTGGAGGACAGACACTTATCCTCAAGAAATATGACTTAATGAAGTTTGCTAAAGGTTTATGATTTTGAATAGTTTGTGATAAGGAAATTTATTGTAATGTTTTGGATTCATAACCCAAGGTGATTTATTGGCCCTGTTCTAACTGTGAGCTCCACTGTTCCACAGAAGGGGAGCTTAAATGCACCCATTCTTCCCGTGTCTTGCTCTGTGACGTCACTTTGTTAGGCAGATTCTAATGTATACTTGAAATCTGTATAAATGTAAGTACGCAGAATAATAATGAAATCTGGTTATTATGTGTTTTACATGTATTTGTTTAAGCAGACATTTTTATCCAAAGTGACAATGACTACTGTACAGTATTTAGCTGACACCTTTATCCAAGGTGAATGAAAAAGACAGATACGCTGCACCCCAGCTCCCTACAATCAGAACAGAACAATGTAACACAACCACGAAGGCTGTTTTTGGAGCCAATGATCTACCTGAAACACGTCTTTGGATTGTGGGAGGAATCCAAGCAAACTCTAAAGAGAAGTGGAGTCGAACTCGTGTGCAGTCATACCACAGAAGGAAATGTTTCAGGTTCACGTGCTAGAAGTATCATTTGTGCTATTAAGTGTTTTAATTTTAACTGCTTCTGTAAACCTTCCCAGCTGTTATGAATGCATACAAAAGTGTCAGAACTCTGAATTAAATGCATCACCTTTGATACAAGTCTCAGAAATACTATGTGAAGTCCTCAGTAACTATGTGAAGTAGTTCCGGGTGATGAATAACTAAATATCCATGACTTTGCCTATTGTTGCCGATTTGCTGATGTGCTTTTGCTGAAGGCACAGATCATCTTGTCCCAGTTTCATAAAAGTGCTCCCCAGCGGTCTGCATGACTGCATCTGAAACATTTGTGATGTCAACAAGCCCACATTTTGCAATGTCACTCAGGAGCCACCTTGGAGTTGCTCTCATTTTGTGATGTTGGCCAATCCAGTATTGGCGATTAAAGCATGGGTAGTTTACCAGTTGAACCAGTTTTGCTTTTCTAAAAAAAGGCCTATAGGTTTAAAAAAGCACGTATTAAGGCATAGAATCATTCTTTTTGCTGTCCAGAGTCGAAAGGAGATGAATGAAAGTAGTGACTCTGAGTGCATAGTGTAGAAGCCAGTTGAAAAGCTGATCCCATTACCATGGAGATTTAAGACATTGTGGGTTTGCATACTTAAATTGTCCCAGGAACTTCCATCCATCTGCAGCATGAATGCCCATGGGCACTGCAGAGCTTAGCTAATGGACATTTAAGAAATGAATTCATAAACCATATATAGAAACAGTGAGCAAGAACATCTGTAACATTAATATGTGTACTTTTAGTTTATACTTTTCTCTAAAGCAGCTTATGATTTTAGCTTTGTGTGTTATGTTAGGTACAACTATTTGCTGTGGGTACTCAAACAATTCAAGGTAAGAACATTATTCAGCGATATGAAAGCATGAGGTCAGATCCACCTGCTGCACCAAAGGTCCAATTTATTGTCAGAACCACTAAGCCGATGACCACAGAAAATAACAGAAACCTGCTGGACTGTGTGCTTTTCAGGGCTGTGGCAGCATGAGTAAAAAGGCAGCTGCAGTTACAAGAAACTCAAAGTAAACATACTTATTGAGCATGATGATCCCGAGATGCATTCATTAGATGCTTAAAAGGGGTTAAAAATTTAAGAGGACCAAAGACACAATAGGAGTGTTCTGGAACCGTTGGGGGTTCCATTCAATTCCGATCAAATCGAGACATACAGCCATAACTGGTCACAGCAGAAAAATATTACTGGATTCCACAGTTTCAGTGAATTATAGTTGCTTATTCATGTGTTTGTTACAAAACATCGGCAACATAAACCTAGTTATTCCGAAACAAATGTTTTACGCTGACTTTGAGAAGAACTGTTGAGTCAGTCTCCTTCATTCGTTGTTTTTCTTTGTTTATGTATGTATTTTGTTCCAGGGGGCTGGTTGTACCGCTTTAGTGGTCGCTGTGGTTGCGAAGAAACTGGAACTAACCAAAGCTGAAAAACATGTACACAACTTTATGATGGACACACAGCTGACCAAAAGAGTAAGTTGCCTCACTGTTTAGATATGTGTGGTGAAATGTAAATGCTACAGACAAATCCTTTCATCTATTACTTATCTGATAGTATTATTTGTATTTTAAAACGCATTTTATGTACAGACCATCAGTTCATTGCACAACATTAATCTAAAATTTCTTAAAACTTATTAGGAAAAAAATGCAGATGACTGATAAATCAGACGAAACATTATACTTGATAACAAATAATATTTGAGGGTTTGCTAGGCTACTGTTTATGGGTTTTACTGTTATTTCTCAGTATTGGGTGTTGTGGAAACCAAATTCCAAAGTAGTTTCTTTGCTACTGGAAGCCTTAAAATGGTGAATTTTTTTTGGTTGAGTAAAAATACGCATAGCCTTCTTCGGTGATCCGTCTTCAGAACACAACGGGTTTTTACCAGGCTTTTTATGCTATCGGAAATGTAGTTTTTAACATGGCTATGCAAGGTGACTGAGAACTTTTAAGTACTTCTCCATACATTCAGGTACCGTTTCTGTCCGTAAGGTAATTTTTTGTGTCTGTGCCCAAATATAAGGTGATGGGGTTAGTGCCGGTGAACTACGTGACTCCTCCTTGTCTTCCATCACATTATAGAATACACTGGTTTTTTGAACTGTGATGAACTTCACTGAAATTAATGAGTGTTGTGGTTTATTGTCTGCCAAAGTCAAGTACACCTGGTGTTTTTTGGTCTAGGAAACGTATCCCCTGGTCCAGTAGGTAGCTTAAATGATCTGCTCCAGTGACAGCCTTCAGTTTGAATTTTCTTCTGTTCACCACCAACGCTCTCTGTTGTACTGCTGGTTAAAATTACTTTATGGATTGCTTTGTGGTCTGCACTGGCAGGATGAGTGTAGTTCATTGAAAATCAGAGCAAAGCATTGGCCCCGAAAAGCAAAACAAAATTTCTTTAGAACATTAGAGTGGAAAACTGGACCTCAGGCAAGAAAGACTAAATCAATTCCCTTGACACTTAAATGGAAAAGCCAGCAGATTTCTTATGAAACTAAAAATAAATAAAATAAAATAAAGCTTAGTTCAGGGTAACCAGAAAAAAGAGTGATTTGTGAATGATATATGAAGTACCATTTTTAGAAATGCTCCACAGCAGTCCTGAAGGACATCTGATTCAAAACTGCTGGCTAGAGTGAACCCAACTGACCTCCCATGCTCTTTGTCTTCTAAAGAGAGCTCGGAAAAACCAATAGCCCCTCAAATACTAAAAGGTAATAGGTTTAATATTTAGCAGTATAGCGTGGCTGTAGCGCTTTTGTTGATAAGTCACCTTGGTGGTGGTCTGGCTTCGTTTTGCTGTAGCAAGTTCTACAGCATAACAGCCCCCTGTGTTGTCAGCAGGTTGATGAATATTTTTTGAGGCCAGAATGCATGAAGAAAACAACATAACTAGCGACTGAAAATATTCCAGCCTTTGTTTGATTCATTGTCTCTTCTGGAAACACACTGTGAATTGAGGGTATACGAGGAAAGAAACACCTTCCCTAGTAACGGTGCTTTCTTTGTGTATACACACTCTTTAATAAACATCAGTTAAATTGTTGTTTGCAAATCACACCTGAAACCCCTGCTTTTTAAATTCCAGGTGAAGAACACGGCTGCTAATGTTCTCAGGGAGACGTGGCTGATCTACAAAAATACTAAGCTTGTAAGAAAGATGGACCATGCCAGAGTGAGGAAACACCAAAGAAAGTTCTTACAAGCCATCCATCAGTAAGTATACCTGGTATTTTTTTTGACTGGTGAGTCATTCCCTTATTTTCAAATATAAGGAAAATACTGTTGCTAATGAAATGCCAGCCATGAATGTGAACAGTGATGTATCATTTTTACAATACTTTTATTTTTACTTTTGTAAAGCAGAAAAAAGTCATAATGTAGCAGTGTAATTTACAGGTTTTACAATAAAATATTTGGTCTACCCCTAAAAGACTTTTTTTTTTTTTTTTTTCATTTTGATGCTACTGCTGTGTTGCTTTTTTAACATTATTGACCATATGTGTATTTCCATAATCTAAAATAATGCATAGCTCTGATATACACCGCATGGTCAAATGTATGTGGGCACCCCTTCGAATTGATGGGTTTGGCTATTTGAGCCGTACCTATTACTAACAGGTACGTAAAATGAAGCACACAACCATGCAGCTTCCTGAGACACACCTGCAGTAGAAAGGGTCGCACTGCAGAGCTCAGTGACTTTCAAAGTGGCACTTTCAAAGGATGCCACCTTTCCAATGACCATGTTTTTAAGCAAATTGCACGCCCACTCGTATAACACGTGGAAATGTTGAAATGATGTAAAAAAGTTCTGGTGTAGCACGCTCAACAATATACCGTGCACATGTAGTGCTAGTGGGTCCTGTCCTGTACCTGCGTAATAAGCCCTATTTACCTTATTGTATTTCGTCACTGTCGTTTTCTTGGATATGCTGTGTAAGTTTTTTTTTAAAAATTTGAAATGTTTCATGTAACCATAACTACTCAACTAAATTCAATCGATCTATACCTGATGATGATGTCATATCGAATCAATAAATAAACCTATGACAACCATGAGACGTAGGTCAACCTTGGGTTTGGTAAAATTGCTCTGAAATCAGCTTTTGTTTTAAGTTAATCCAGCTGCGTATGAAAAATTTACGAAATGGAGGTCATGAACGTACATTTTTTTTCTGATATAGCGCGCTCACGAAAGTAAGGCGCGGTATGGTAATGCCCTGCTAGACCTGCCCCAGTCAACTCTTAGCTCTGTTATTGTGAAGTAGAAGCATCTACGAGCAACAACAGCTCAGCTTTGAAGTGGTAGACCACACAAGCTCACGGAATTGAACTGCTGAAGCATGTTGTTCGTAAGCATAATCTGTCCTTGGTGGTAGCACTAGGTACCGAGTTCCAAACTGCCTCTGGAACCAACTTCGCGACAAGAACTGTTCGTCATGAGCTTAATGCACTGGGCAGATGCCAGGAGAACGCTACCTGCATGCGCAGTGCCAACTTTAATGTTTGATACTGGAGGAGTAATAGTCTGGGGCTGTTTTTTCTGTTTTTTGAGCCCCTTAACACCAATGAAGGGAAATCTTCATGCTCCAGCATACAATGAAATTCTAGAGAATTACGTGCTTTCAATTTTATGGCAACGGTTTGAGGAAGACCCTTTTCTGGTTCATCGTGAAAATACCCCTGTGTACAAAGCGAGGTCCGAAAAGAAATAGCTGAACGAGTCTGGTGCGAAAGAACTTGACCCTTCTACACAGAGCCCAAACCTGAACTTCTTCAAACACTTTTGAATTGGAATGCTGACTGTGAGTCAAGCACCATTGCCTGATATCAATGCCCACCCTCACTGATGCTCTTGCGTTTGAATGGGAGCAAATCCCTGCGGCCGTCTTCCAAAATATAGTGCAAAGCCTTGCCAGAAGAGTGGAGGCCATTATAGCAGCAAAGGGGGGGACCAGCTCCATATTGATGCCCGTAGTTTTGAAATTAAATGCTCAACAAGCACATATGGGTGTGGTGTTTGTGTGTCCGCACACTTCTGGCCATGTAGCGTATATGCAATTGGTAAACTGAACTCCACGCATTTAGATAGTTGTCATAGTTTGTTTATGTACTGTTTTCTGATGCTCTACTGTTGACTGTGAATTGGCCATAATTTCATTACGCTAAGCAATATCAATAGAATATGCTGGATGATATCTTTTTTTACATGAACACGACAATTTTGTACATCTGTCAACAGTATACTAGTATGATAAATTATGACAAATCTGCAAGATTTGCAACCTGTAAAAATGCTTCAGTAAGGATTTTTTTTTTTTTTAATGTTCTTTGTACAAAATAAACATTGTGATTTATTTTTTGGGATTATCATTTGGAGTTTTTTTTCTGGTAATCGAGGGGCACAGTACGTTCATTTTAAAAGCAGTATGTGAAATAGTACCACAGTTGTATGGAACTCTTTTGTACATCTTTTTTAAAATGACCAAATCTTATCCAAGAGGTAATACAAAACTGGCTTCTTTTTTGCTTTTTTCATGTTCCCATTTGATTTGTTAGCATAAAAATATGATGAGTTCCATGGCTTTTTTTTTTTTTTTTTTTTTTTTTTTTTTAGTTTTTTTTTTTTTNTCTTTTTTTTATTTTTTTTTTTTTTTTTTTTTTTTTTTTTTTTTTTTTTTTAAGTCATCTTTGTCTTAGAATGTATTTACCTAGGAACCATGTTATTGCTTACTCACGAGAAGCACAGCTCTTCCTGCAATACTTTGTTTACTTTATAAAGATTAACTAAGTCAGTGTTCAGGATAATGTTTTCTGCTTTAAAAAGCATTACAGGTTAAAAGACTTTTGGGAACGGTGGTTCCAGTGTAAAAATCAATCAGTTTTGATTCCAGTGAGAAGAAAAACGTGACTGGTGGTTTCAGAATGCATTTTAGATTTCTCTGTCGCATACATCTCTAAGATGAAAATAAATGGTCAGACAAGGTTCAGTGATGGTCATTATTTTTCAACTAAAAGGCCTAGTAAGATGCGTTTTGTCAAAGGTCCAAGTTCTCTTCTGGGAAATTTGGGTTGGATTGATCCTGGTGACTGTCAGATTGAGCCCCACATTCTTGAGAAACTTAAATAATTCACTAGCCTCTTTACTACATGAATTAATTTCTTTGCGTACGTTTTGTATGTGCCACCTCAGGGTATTTCACTTTAGTGCGATTCTGAGATTTCGGCTTGATGTTGTTAGATGCCCCTATTGATTTATCCCGAGAAAAGGTTTTTTGTTTACACTAGGCTGATGTTTCATTAGAGGTTGTCAAGTGTGCAAAAAATAAATTTAAAAAAACATGCTTCGCACTGCAGTTCTCTATAAATAGCCTGGTTTTTTTTGTTACTCGAGCATTTCTCTTTCACATTGCCCCAGTGAGGTATTTCAAAGTAACTCATATTTAATAAGGGTTAATTTTTTTATGATCACCTGCTGAGATATTGGAATTTTTCCATTCGCACACATTACGCCTACATGCAGATGCTTCGCCTGGATGTGACCCTCAGAGGGTATCCTCTTGTTTATGTGTATGTGCTATTTATGTAATAAAAAATGAGGATGGGAACAGAGTTTTACTGTCACATTGGCTTTGCAGATGCAGATTTGAATGGTCTAGTTTGTTAAATAATTCACTTAGATGGCAATGGGGCACCTGACCAAATGTTGATCTGTACATTTATGGGACATTCATTGAAATACTGTAGTTTTTTGAATAACTATTACAATTTTTTTTCTTGGGGGAATTTTTGTTTCATTTTAGACTTTGGAAGTGTTCAGTTTAATTGTATTTCGACGTGTACAAATGCAGCGCATGCCTCACACTACACGTATGTATTATAGTAGTACAGTTTGTTACTATGGAAAACACCATGCATGCAGTGCCAGCCAGGATCTCTCCGTACTTTTAAACAAATTATTTGCAGATTCTGATTTCATTTCAAATAATGGCTTCTTCAATCAACAAAGTTGAAATGTTTATTATCCTATCCTTAAAAATATGTCCACAAACTTTTATAAAGTATGTAACGGTGCATAAAAAGTAGTAATGTAATGAGGGTCATGGAATGCATTTCTGGAAAGTATGACAAATGTGTACCCCATGAATTGAGCAATGTTTACACTATAGAGAATGACTCACACCAGCCTAATAAATAGGGATATTTACAAACTTGCTGTGCAGGAAAAGGACAATGTTAGTAATATGGAATTAAGTTTGCTTTTCTGGCTTTGCAATACTTGACACGATAGTAGACTGGTTAAATGTACTACACCTTGATTTTAACCTGTGTTTGTTTTGTACATTCAGTGAAATAAGAATTATTCTGTTTAAATGATTTGTATTTCACTATTTATTGAGTTCTATTTATTTCTAAGGGTGTGCTCAGTACCGTTCTCACAGTGTACCCACATTGACTTCAGTCTGCTGGTATTGTTCAGGTTTAAGCACAGCAGCCTTGACCACTATCTTCACGAATGCGAGAGGAGTGTCAGATGTATATTAGTCTGGATTCCCTTATATAAGAGTTCAGTTGCTTAAGGTAGGGTTGGCTATACATCTTCTCTTGCATAAAATTAGACAATGTGGAATTTTGGCATAGGTGCAAAGAGCTGGCAACCCAGGTGCTGAAACAGCATAAACCAAGTCAGAAAGCCATGGCCTGATGCCCATAATGAGCTTCATAATGTGTCTTCAATAACTTTGCAGTCTGGTATTAAAGTTGTCATAAAAGTCTTTGTTTACATTTCCACAGACTTGGTGGTATTTCAAAAAGAAGCAAAATTTAATTACAGTTGCACAATGCAGCACACAGAATGACACCTTTTTCATATCATATGCAGTGGAGCTTCCAGGTTGCATGTTTAATATCACTTATGAAACTGTGCAGAGAGGGAATCCTCACTTTGGGAGATGTCTGTTTATCAGTTACCAGCCAACATGGCAGTAAACAGAGCCAGACGTCCAGGTGACTCTTGAAGCTAGCATTCACTGCATGCCTTTCGGGAACTTGAGTCTTGTATCTTGCATTTTCCTGGGCTCCTAACTGTCCTACAGACATTGCAGTCTGTTGAAACATCACTGGCATATCATTTTTTATCCATTTATTATTTTATGAGTAGAAAAGATAGAAGGTTGCTTTTTTCTTGTTCTTGTTTGACATTTTACTGTGTCACTGTCACAGTACAGTATGTCATTTCAAATTATTTTTCTCTAGGCATTGATGGTGTACTGGGGCCCGAGCATCACTGATGTAGTTTTCAGCTTTCACCTTATATGGACTTTTCAGCTAATTTGAAAGCGGATTTATTTATAGGTAATATCCAAGAAAGTAACCGAGGAGACGATCAAAAATAATATTATTACTTGCACAGGTTACAGCAACCTTACATTAGGGGGAGTCAATCACATGTGAGTTTACGGAGAGCTGTTTAAAGAGATTTTTATGACTTCTCTTTAATGTGGTCGTCCAGTGAGTGGCCTGGAACCACTGCTGTGTCTGAACTTGATCAATCTCAGTAAATTCCTGGCCATGGTTCTTATATTTTGTAAATATGTAACTCTTGAGAAGTTTTCATTGCTTCTGCTCTTTCCCACTGAAAAGCACCAGTGACAAAATGTTGTTTGACATTTCTAACAAAATTGGCACTAAATGCATAAAACAAATAACAATCCTCTCAAACAACATGCAGATTGTCAGCCATATATTGCCGTATAGATGATTTCATTGTAATTCAGTTATTTTTAAACATTTGCAGTTGTTTTACCTATGTGCTACGTGGAGCAGTATGTGTTACATCTGCATTTAAGCTGTCAGAATGTTACAACAGAGAAGAGCCACATTCTGACAGCTTAAATGCAGATGTAGCACAAAAAACAGTGCTTTTCACACTATGCGTTATATTTTGAATAAAAAACTTCCTTCTCTTCTAATGTCTTCCCCTTAAATATAATAAACGTAATAGAATCGATAAACAATTTAAAAATTTGCACAGTTTACAGCTCCCATTTTTTTATTGTTCATAATCCTGTGTTTAACACACGTGTTGAAACAGGAAATGAGTTAAGAGCAGTGGACTATGGTGACATAACACAGAGAGTCATACCGAAGATGGAAAATCCCAAATGTTATGCCAGAGACAAACAGGTGCACCGACTGTTTTACGAGTGCCTGTTTTTATTACCTGAGCACCACAAGCTGAGCAGGGACCTCTGTGCTTTACAGCCTTCATAGTCTTGCTTGTGATTGATGATCTCCTCACTTCTCATCTTCCTTCTACTGCGTTATAGTTCATAGTTGAAAGATTCTGTTCACAATACTGTTGTTTTATGCAAACCGGCAGCAATTTCACTGGTTATCAAATCGTTCATTTCCTATTTTAGACGAAAATGTTCTGACAGGACTTGGGGCCACATTACGTGTTTTGACATTGCACTGTATGGTATAGTATACTAATGATGATTTAATACTTTAAAGCAAAGTTTAAAAACTAAAGAAAATATATAAAACTATTACTGAATAGATTTACATCACACGGAGCATTTACGTTACATTAACTAGAGTCTGATGTACTTTTGGCAGACGAGACAAACCCAAAATGCTCCGGGTATTAAGAACAGCAGTTTTACAAACATTGAACGTTATACCTAGACTGAGATGAAGACTTTATCCTGTTGCCATTAAAAATACCAAAAATCTACATTTCTGCCTCAAAAGGTACTAAAGCAAGAAATATTTAAAAGACACATCCCTTATATCTCTTGGAACTGGTCCCTAATACCTGTGTTAACTCACTTTTTCCCTGAAAGTGACAGATTTATGTACACTTGTGCGAACGATGCAAATGGAAACCTGCTCGGAGGGTGGATAAGGATTTGTTTTAAAACCTGACATTTGCAGCATCCTCTTAATTTCTCATGGAAACCCTTTTGATGCACACAATGTTTTAGATTTTTCTTTTTATGTTTTATATAAACTTTTTTTATTGAATAAATAGATACTAGATACTCTTTCATGTAAATAATTTTTACATGATACAGAGAGCTGTAATGAAATCACCACCTGAAGACAATATGATGTCTATTATTTTTATTAGTTAGCAGATATCTTGATTTATTTTACTTTATCAAAAGTATTTTGTTTTCATTTTATTCTTCTGTATGTTTAACACCTGAATATTGTGACCTTGTAGTTCAGGTTTCTGCTTTAGAAACAGTTTTGTGTCAACCGTTTTTGTATATGTGACTATTGTTTACTTTCAGCGTTCTGCAAATATTTAAGTAATGTCTTCTCATCTGTTTTGTCTTCTACTGCAGAATATCTGCACCTGTCTTTTCCTCTTATGAAACAAAAATGGCACAATACTCAAAATGCTGTCATTTATAGTTGTTTTACAGTGGCAATGCCATCGCCCCTTTTAGGTGATACTAAATCAGTGTTCATAGTCGCTGCATTTTAGACATTTGTTCATTATCACACTGGACTATATTATATTATATTATATTATATTATATTATATTATATACTGTCGTGATGTCCAAATACCAGATTTGGATGAGTAATTTTTTATGTCCGTAGTATCCAAGCTGTCTGCAATGTTAGTCATTCAGTAATAAAGTTAAGTTTTGGAAACGGCTCTACTGACTCTACATTACTATCGAAAAAGAACCTCTGAATGTGTTGGTGCTGCCTTTCCTCTAATGATATAAGGTTTTGAATGGTAGCAGTGGCATTATACGCGGTTAGCTATAAAGGTGGGACACTGCCTTCTCTTTCTTTTCCCGTCTGTGGTTAAAATAGTTGTTGTGTTTAACTGTATCCTCACAGTAACCATGTATTCATCACCACGGTTGCTGTTGCTTTCATCATTTTGTAATCTGTAAAATATATTTGAAACCACTTTTACATGTTGAAGTTCTATGTTGTAATTGTTAATTTGTGTATTTTATATTTTTCTTTTCCCCTGTTTATGTCAACACAATGCTCTAGAGCTCGGAAGTAAGTCTGTTTGAGCATTTTCCCTAAACATTCCAACTCAGTACCTTTGTGTGCATGCAAATGAGGACCTGTCCTTCAGACTCAGCAATAGGACCAAAAACCACTCTTTCTTTTGACAAGGAATATTCATACCATACTTACTGGGCAGCTTGCCAGAGTCTGATCTCATACTTTTATTTAGAGTTACCGAATTCATTTGCCTCGGGAAGAATAATTTCCGGCCCATTCTTATATCCATCCAAAAAGGTACATGTGGCTGTATATCTCGCAGCCTGAAATCCAGGGCTGCACTGTCTCTGTGTTCACTGTTTTTGTAAGCTGCTGACCTATTTTTTCTATCGGGAAATAGTGTTTGCTGGTGAACAGTCAATTTAAAATAAGCATCGCTTTTATTCACAATTGACATGGCACAGTCAGCTTCACGTCGCTTTGCTTGAGCAGTCTTTGCCTGGCGTGTTATTGCCGCTTCCCGAGAGACTGCTCTTCGTAAAACTAAGCTGCAGCAGTAGCGTGTCTACAGTTCCTAGAGGAAAAAACCTAAAAGTAGCCTTTCAGGTGCTTCAGTCTGTCTTTAGGCCTCTGATATGAATAAAATTTGAGTTTTTAATCGGTATTTTGCCGACGAGCGTTGGATTCTGGCAAGTCTACCTGTTTACCAGCATGGAGATGAAAAAGAAAGAGAAAAACTTGTTATAAAACAAAAATGTACTATTCTCAGAAAAAAAGGTTTTCTAAGTTAACTTTGATTTCTCTTCTAGAACTGTACGTGAATAATAATGGTCTAATTTTGAATCATGGTGACTAACAATGATGTGGTATTGATGTTTTGTACGGAGGATGGTGTTAACTTATTCATGGAAGAATCCATGCATTTTTGGCATATTGATATAAGGAGATATTCACAGTATTTATTCCATCCCTTTTACGATGTACCATGTCATTTTAGTCATGCACGTTTGCTTGTGTTTTGAATGCCTGCAAATTAAAATCTTTTGCATGGAGATATAAGACTTTTCCTTGTTTCTAAATACTTAGATTTTTTTAAACATTTTCAGACTATTAATTCATGAAACTGCGGATGTTTCTCATGCAAATTAATTTTTACTTAGCATCCATATCATTTATATCACACGATGCATTTGGACTGCTTGTAAAGTTTGTACGTAGAATAACTTGGGTATTGCATCTAGTACAGGAGCACACTGTGCTGTTTCCACAATGAAAGTGTAAAAGTTTACGCATGTCTAGAATGACAGACCATAGAAGGTTACACATATATTTAATTTTGTGGAGTCCATTTCATTAATCCTGTGCAAATACAATTGCAGTTGCAAGAAACAATTTATGAACCGCCTGCAAGTACCTGGTTTTCTGCATTAACAACCTGTTCATAAACTGTTTCTTGCAACTGTATCTACATTTAAAATGTTTAAAACATTAATGAAAAATCATTTCACTGCAGAATACATTTATGCTAACAGCCGAGCATTCATCAGCTATGTAACTTAGACGGCGATTTATAATTTTGTATTTGTAATTTATACTCAGATTTTTTTTTTTTTTTTTGCAATGTCTGTAGCTAAGACGTGTACTGAGTGTGACAGGAAGTTCTGCAGGCGAGAGAAGGTAGCGGGAAGCGGCAGAAGAGAGCAGAGTTACAAACTGGAATGCTGGAGGCTACCGATATTTTTAGTTTTGATGTGTACATTAGCGGTCTGGGATTTTTGGTAGTAGCAGGGGGCACAGTTGCCATTACATGCTCCAAATGAATTAGTCAGAAAAAAGTATCAAAGCAGTTTGACTTCTTACCCATGTTTCCTTATACTGCCTTAGTTTTCCACCAGCTTGCATGTCAATCACCGAGTCACACGCAGAATTTGATATTAACACCTACATTTCCTACACATTTCTGCATGTGTAAGACTTGCGACTATCTTTTTTGGTCCATTTTTATTTGATCAGTAGCATTTATTTAAAGCAAATGGTCTTGTGTTCAGATTAAGAAGTGTAAAAATGGAGCAACGCAAGCTTAATGACCAAGCAAACTCCTTAGTGGATCTTGCTAAGGTAAGTAGTGCTATTATTTGCATGTAATCCATGTCTACATGTAATATAGTTAGTACATTCATGTAAGAGTCCTGTCAAATCCACAATAAATTGTGTACGGATTCATGTTAGTTGCTAATTTGAAAAAACTGGAAGGAACCCATTTTTGTTATTCTGTAGTAATGGAATTCAAAATATACTTTAAGTCAACTATCTGACTGCTGAATGTTTTTAACCGCTGCATGCCGTTAAAGGCAAAACCATGTTTTAGTCAAAACAGACATTTTTAAAATTCGTTGCAACTGATATTTTTGGTTTGTACTGAGCTAAATTTAAATCGCTGCCAAATGTGAAGTTGTTCACCTTTGTGTAGTCATTGCTTGGGCTATTCTTGAGCTGTATTCAGTAATGTATGGCGTAGGAACCATTCTCTTAATGGTGTTATGTATGTTTTCCTTAAAGCTGCATTTAGGACCAAACCTGCACAACCTACTGTTAATGTTAACCTCTGCACAGATGGCATAGCTCAGTGGTTTGTCACTTACTTGTATAGGAGAAATAAACATTAATATTTATTATTTACAAATAAAAATCTACAACATACATCATGACCTATGCCTAACTTTAAATTATGACCGTCCTTTTTGGTGGAGGAAAAAAAGTACAGTGAAACTGGTTATAAATTAAAGAATGTATATTTTTTTATATGTTCTAATATTTATGTTTTGCACTGTGTACTGTGAATGTTCTGTGTACACAAAGTACAAGGTACAAAGGTAAGGTTGCACCTTCAGCTGATAATCCAGGAGGTGGTCATTGCTGTGTTTCTGAATGCCAGAAAAAATGTAGGATGTAGGTATTCATTTTACCATCTATTGCTTATTTCTAATAGCTGATATGTTATTTAATCATATTTATAGTAAAATAACGATATATTGTCATTCCCCAAATCCTTCACTAACACAGTACTAGTCACAGGACCTTGTAGGTCAGGATCCAGTTGTATAGCTAGCAGACAAGGTACTGGCAGCACTTCAGTCCCCAACTCTGATATTAACTGGGCAAATATTGTATGCTAAAATGAAGTGAATTAAAACGGTATAATGCATTTTAACTAGTACTTGCTATCTGTGCTCTGTTCTTTTTAAATACAAATACAGGCTTCCCTCACATAACTTTTGTAATACGCTGAAAGTCTTCTCCTATGAATTCTTAAAAAACAAACTCTATATTACATATCCATATTACTCCAAATAAATTACGTACTTCTGACCCACAAAAGGTTAATCTATTTTTCTCCCAAAGTTACAAAACTACTTTTTTATCTTTATCTTCTTTCTCTTTATTAATAGTTAGTTCCTGAATGTGAGAACTTTTCTGGACAGGCGTAAGAGCCACACGCTCAGAATCCTTTATATATAAATCACATGTCTCCTTTTCTATTTTTTTCTTTTTTCCCCTTTTTTCTTCTCATTTATTGCAGTAGTATTTTCTTTTTTTGTTTGGGTGGCATGTAGACACTGTGGGCAGCACTGCTGCCGTACAAGTTTTGTACTGCGTAATTGGATGTTTGTTCAAATACAGTACTTTGCAAAACTATGCAAACCCTTTGAAAGTTATCAACATTGTTTGAATTACAAATGACTGCTCTCAATTTTATGGCATTTTGTCCTAGAGAACCCCAAGTTAGCCATTGGCTCCAGATATGACAAAAATTCAAGATATTTGGGGAGTGGTATTTGAAGCAGAAATGCTGTGACTAGATGTCCTTCCTGACATTATCCCTCACCATTTACCCAGGATAGTATCAAGCGGTTGGTTAGACACACACGCTATGGACAATTTAAAGCGACGAACCTGAAATGCTTTTTTGCTGGAATGCGAAAGAATCCAGAGCACCTAGAAGAACCCCTCACAGACACAAGCAAACTCCAAACAGACTGAGCTGGATTTGACCTCACACCTACATCACTCGGGTATTGTGAGGTAGCGGTCCTACCCTGTGTAGCACCAAGCTGTTCCTGGGTTACAGATTATATTTATAAATATTTTTCAAACCAGTATATTTCTGTGAAATCCTATGCTCTTACACTAAATTGTCACAGTTAAAATAAATTGTTTGCTGATATTTTAAAGAAAATAATTTAAAAAAGGCTGCTAGCATAAGTATTTGAAGCCCTGATCTCTGAAAACTCTGAAGTTTACACAGGTGAAAAACTACTTCCTAACAAGGACAGGACTGGGTCCTACCTGATCATTGGGCTGTGACCTGAAGGAAAGTTTTGAGAACTAAAAACTATGAAAAACATACAACAAAACTTAGGGGTAAAGTTATAGAAATGGTAGGACTCAAACTGGCAACAGGAATAAATAAGAAACTATATGAGACATATTAGTGATGTAAAGGTAATAAATTTTGGTGATTATACTCTTACTTGCCACTTTATTAGAAACACCGTTCTAGTACCGGCTAGGGCCCCAGCTCGGAACAATTCGGGCTCAGAACAGCCTGAATTCTTTGTGTCATGGAGTGAACAAGGTGTTGGAAACATTCCTTAGAGACTGTGCTGACACGATTGCATCACGTAACTGTTGCGCGTTTGTCAGCCGCACATTTATGCTGCTAGTGTAGAAACAGATTGTTGTTGAGAGGTCAAAAGAGAACAGCCAGACTGGTTCAATCTGACAGGAAGGTTACAGTGACTCAAATAACCACTCTTTACAACAGCAGTGGGCAGAAAAGCATCTCTGAATGCACGACACGTTGGACCTTGAATCAGATGGACTGCAACAGCAGAAGACAACACTTGGTTCCATTCCTCTCAGCCAAGAACAGGAAGCTGATGTTAGGTTTGGCTCAATGAAACGGAAGAGTTAAAGACTGGAAAAACATTGCCTGATCTGATGAATCTTGATTTCTGCTGCGACAGGCAGATGGTAGGGTCAGAATTTGGTCTAAACAACATTAGGCCCCCTAATACCAATCAAGCATCGTTTGAATGGCACAGCCACAAAACGACCACAATTTACCCATCTTCTAATGGCTACATCTAGTATGATAATGTGCCATGTCACAAAACACAAGTCATCACAGTCTGGTTCCATGAACATGACAATGAGGTCAGTAAACTTCAGTGGCCTCCCCAGTCACCAGATCTTGGCAACATGAACGTGCAGCTGACAAACGTGCAGCAATTATGTGATGCAACTATGTCAACATAGACTGAAATCTCTAAGGAATCTTTCCAGCACCTTGTTTTATCCATGGCTCGACAAATTCAGGCTGCTCTGAAAACAAAAGGGATCCGACCTGGTAATAGAGTGGTGTTCCTAATAAAGTGGCCATTGAGTGTATGTGGCAAAAAGTATTGGTACCCTTGTATTTTATTCAACTGAGGCACCACATTCTTCCTGAAAAGTGCTGAAATGAAAAGATGTTGTTTGGTTTGCAGTGGAGTAAACTAAAAAGATGTTAAAATAACTGAATTCTTCCATATTTTACAAAGACACTGTAAAATGGCCTGGACAGTATTATTGGTAACCTTGAGACGTTATAAGAAACACTTTGTAGTATTGTAGTTGTACCTTAAGGACACTATTCTACTTTAGTTAGGTCAGGTGTCTCCAATCTTATAGTCAGTCATTCAGCCAGTTTAAATGGAGAAAAGTTCTGACACTGCTGTTTTGTGTGACCATGTATCACACTGAAAATGGAAGAAAGAAGGTAATGCAGGCAGTTATCAAAGGAGGTTAGAAAGAAGGTAATAGTTAAGCATTGTCAACATAAAGCCTACAAGACCATCTCCAAAGCACTTGATATGTTTCTGTGACTACTGTTGCCAATGTTATCCAGACGTTTAAGGCCCATGATACTGTAGACAACATCCCAGTATGTGACCCCAAGAGGAAAATTGGCCCAAGATTGAACAGAAAGATTGTTCAAAAGGTGGAGAAAGAACCAGAAAAAACAGATCTGAGCTGACCTTCAAGGTCAAGGTGCAACAGGTTGCATCTGTCTCTGTATGAATGAAAATGGCCTCCACGATAGAAGACCCAGAAAGACCCCACTTCTAAGAGAGAAACATAAAAAAAGTCTGACTGGAGTTTGCCAAAATACACACTGACAAGCCTTAGTCCTTCTGGGAGAATGTGCTTTGGACAAAATTAGAGCTTTCGCACTATGTTCACGGAGGACAAAACAAAGCTTTGAAAGAAAAGAACACCATCCCTACTGTGAAACATGGAGGAGGCTCATACAACCCAGTGGCAGACAGCTGTGTCTCAGTCACAGGTCATGGGACCACCAACAGAAAAATAACCTAAAACATAGCTCAAAAAGCACCCAGAATGGATGAGAAGAAAACATTGGACCATTCTGAAGTGGTTTGTTATGAGTCCTATATATATTAGGATTGCAGTTGTAGTAAGCAGACCTAATACAACTAATACAATTGGGGCCGTGACCTCTAAGATGGCTCCGTCAGATTCCAGGTATAACAACATTGGTCTCACTCCAAAACAGTGGAATCCTAGAAACAGCAGAAATACTGTGCCATACCCTCAAACTCTTAGGCCTCTGGTAGGAGGCCCAAGCCTGAGGAAAGTTACCACCCACAGAGGAAAACTGGGTGAGAAAAGGAGTTATATTACCTTTCAATGATCCCAAGTACAAGGTCAACAAAACACTGGAACTAATGCACGTCCTTCAGTGGTCCAGTCAATGTCCTGAACTCAATTCCAATGAGAATCTGTATTTGAAAATTGCGGCCCACGCTGTCATCCAGGTAACCTGAGCAACCTGGCGACAGAAATGGGCAAAAAATAACTCCTGAATGTTGGGCAAAGCTGGTACATATCTCAGAAGACTTAAAGCTGCTACTGCAGCAAAAGGTGCCTCTACCAAATATTAATGTGTGGGGTTTGAATACATATGCAAGCAGCATATTTCAGTTTTTCATTTTGTTTAAAATATCTGCCAACAAATAACATATTTTGGCTCTGAAAATTTAGTGTTCAAATAACAGTTTTTACTTTAACAGTAAAAAACACTGGAAAAGATGTGTAAATATAATCTGTTTAATTTTTAATTCAGGCAATGTTGATAACTTTCAAGACACTAGGTTTCAGTGTTCACTTAGACTATTTAGATGTTCTCCGTAATGTTTGCATGGCTTTCTGTCAAGTGCTCTGGGTTTCTCCCACTGTACAAAGTTTTGTTTTAGGGAAATGAGTCATTCTAAATTGCTCTTTGTGTGTATGTGTGAGTGAATGAGTGTGTGAGAAAGCTCTGCAGTGGACTATTGTCCAGTCCAGCATGGAACCTGCCTTCTGCCCTACGTTTCTTTCATAGACAGTGGCACACTGCAACCCTATATTAGAAACAAGCAGTTAAGGATAAAGAGTTAATATTTTTTATTCTGTTCTTTTATTGTTGCGATTTATTAAATGTTGAATTATTGTAAATTCCTTTGCATTGCAGTTGTTACCCATATACCTTCTTTTTTGTAAACTGCTTTCAGAAGATGCTTTTAAAGGCAATTTATGAAATAAAGATCATTATTATTATTTATTATCAGAACACTGGAAATTCTTGTAATAACTGCTAGGACTTGTAACACTTGTAACCCTTCCCGTGAGCTATTTGTAAAGTTTCATTTATGATAAATCATGAGATAAAGTAAATCAAATCACAAAATCCTTTGTAATGACTCTGCCTTTCAAGAGAAATCTTTGCATTTTATCACTGCAAGTTTTCAACTTGTGTAATGCTGGATGTCTTAAAGGGCTCATATTTCGATTTGAAATTGCTGTAAGGCAGTTCTTCTGTGACTTGGTAGGTCATTTAGTGTGCAAATGCAGTGCTCGTATGTAGTTTTCATAAAATGATAAAAATGTTTGTTATGCAAAGGGAAGCCTGTAAAGAATTTTATGCAGTTATACTCACATTTGCAGGGTATGTCTATATGAAGCCTTTTGATATTTTTATTGAACAAACCACTTTTTAGGCCAAGTGACACACTTCAAAGTGTCAAAGTTTTTCTACTGTTGTTGATAAGTGTCTAAACATTATTGCTAAGTGCAGTTTAATCTAGTGAGTTTTTCTTCACTGAAAAGGTAGTACTAAACATTCCTGACCCTTCATTTCTTCCCCCTGGGTCTAGACTCAGAACATCATGTATGATCTGATTTCGGACTTGAATGAACGAGGTGAGGACATGGAAAAGCGGATTGCCCTCCTGGAGACCAAGTTAGAGACCCTTCTGTGCAGCCTGCAGGCCCTACCAGGGATTATCAGCCAGACCATCAGTCAGCAGCACCGGGACTTCCTAGAGGTGCAGATGCAGCCTTATGACAGACACACCACCCATAGCCCTGAACGTTCCCTGTCTGTGTCTCGCAGAAGGTCCACATCAACGGCACCGCCAACCTCATCAGAGAGTAGCTAGAGCCTGATGGAGAGCCATGCAGCGAAGACTTTTGCCATCATATGGCCAACATCCGTTTATTGTAAAGCCTTATGGTTTTTAATAAATACTATCCAAATTCTGATGACAGAATCCAAAGTACTGGGATAATTCACTTCTAAGGAGCTTTCTACCAAAAAAAACGTCTTTTGACATGGTTCTTACATAAAGAAAAAACAGTGGTTGTCCTTTCGCTGATGTTCTGTCAGAGAGAAATTTTCCACCCTTAATGAGAGTGATTTATTTTCAAGGAAGTCTTCAATAAAAAAAAAAAAAAAATCACAGAGCATTTACTACATGATAACCGCAGGAGCAGTTGAATGAAATGGCAAAGCTACCCACCTCCCTGCAATGGAGCAGGTAATGTATGAAGCTCAACCTTCACAAGTGGCTACAACTGGTTTTGGTCAGCATGGGCTCCAGCTGACTGTTGTTGTAGAGGTGAGAGCCATTTACTGTCACACTAAACCTGTAAGGAGCTAAACGAACATGGTGTGGAGACACAGGACTGAACACATGAGACAAAGGATATCTACTCACTTTTTGGGTAAGAAACATTCATATTTTTTAGGCAGAGTGCACCTTTAAATTGACAATATCTGGGGTGACATTGCAACATTCCTTTTTTTAAAAAAGAGCTACAGAAACTGTTCCGAACTTGTTCTTCTGCAGACTACTCTATAAATTTGATGTTCATTTTTAATTTTTTTAAACCCCCAGAATATTCAACATTCTCATGATCTAATGTTTTGGGGATTCTCTCTGGTACCAGAATCTGACCCAGCTGAAGTTCAAGGTATTTGCATCTCTGGTGACCTTTTGGCTGTGGTTTCTTTTTGTGAACAAGTCAGTTCTACATTGACCCTTGGAGGAAATTGTTCCCAAAGGAAATGTTAGCTCACACCCAAGTGGCCAGCCCAATGTTTATTTTGTATTACTGATGAACTGTACCTTTCAACTGGCAAAGTCTTCCCAAGTTCCCTGAACAGTTGGGTCTCCTATGCAAATAAGGCAACTAAGAAATTGTTATTGTAGCGTGAGGCTCATTGGGTCCGCCATTCCTTATTCCATAATTCTGAGTTGCCCAGTCCTATCTTAAAAACGTTTCTTTTCGGAACTGGACCTGATGGGGTCATTTCTTCTGTTTCTGTGAGTCTTCAGTCAACAAGCCCATGTTGCTGACATTAACTTGATTTGACTGTCCTTACGTTCATACAGGTTGATGTGCTTAGTTGGAATGAAACAACTTTAAATGGAAAGCTGGTGTCCAGCATAAGGATGGAGCGCCTCTGTCTAAAGGCTGGAACACATCAGAAAAATTCAGTAGGGCCTGAGATGAAGGTGGAATTGTGGGCTACAAGTCAAATCTCACAGCACAATGTGATTAACTCACACCAACTTCATGTGATGAAATATATCCATAGCAGTATAAGAGCATTTGCACAGTGTCATGAAAAAAACTATAAATAATGAGGCTGTAACGTGGCAGCTAGATAACTGTGGTCAAATGCAGCAACGTTACATTAACTTATGTACTTGTTTAGTCTTAGAGTCGCACCAGTATTCCAAAAACTCTTTAAAATGTGCGTTTTCATAGTTATTCTACCTGGCCAGGACAAACTGTCATTTAGTTTATTCTATCCACTTGCTTCCTGATTCGAAAGCCAGCAGTTCGCAGTAATAAAAGTGTCTTTGTGATACTTTTTCATTGGCTTGACAGATGGAGCAGCTGGATTTTGAATAAAAAGCATGATGAGTAAGAACACCTTATTCTCCATGATAAGGCTCTATGCCACAGTGATGAAACATCCTTAAAAATGTGGCTGCCGGCGGTTACGTTGGACTTCCGGTACTTGGTTTAGTGTATTCTGTACTTATAGGTTATAGGCAAAGAATTCTAAAATTTCAAAAACAATAACATGTAGGAGTGAGTATGCACTGTATATTAAATAAATATTAAAATGTTTAACCAAAGTTTGTGTTTTTTCTTCTTTGTCTTCATGCCCGCGCGTGGAATGCATGTGGGAAGTCTGTCTTTTTCATGTAAACTATGTCAGTAGTATTCATGGGATGTAACCAATAGCTCTTCCTGAGGATGCTTTGGAGTTAGTTTGAGCCAAAATAAGTGTCAGAGACTGAAAAGCATTTTTATGGGATTAGTAGGTGAGAGCTCAGCCTTTTGCAGTTTTGAAGCTTTAGACAGGAATGGTCTGGGTCACTGGGGATGAGGAATATTTGTTAAGACCTGCCGGTTGTATAATGGGTGTGATCAGATGTTCTCATGTTGGTGGTATTACAGAGTAAAGTTCATTGTACAAACTTTAAGCCTTTCAGATTATTATTCTCTGCTTCAGTAGAGAGTAACTTTTTTTTTTAAGACTAAACGTGTCTATTAGTGGTTAAATGTTTTCAGTGGTACTTTTTGCTAGTTCTGTGTTGCCATCCTAACGTGGCGTGTTAGAAATGGTTCTCAAACAGCCTGAAGCATATGTTAAACTGAGTGTCAGTAGAAAGCGAAGGCCGAAAGAAACAGCGGAAGCAGATGCTGCTACAGGTTCTGACTATAAAAGTATCAAGATGACATAATATTGCGATACAGACACTGAGACACAAGCGGCCGGCATCTGAGAAGATACGTTCGCAGATTCCCACAATCTATATAGTCTGCATATTTACACATATACTTTATGCACGCTTTAGAATCAGTTTGTATGTTGTTTATTTGTTATTTTTCTGTTCCAGAATTAGTTAAATGGGCGACTGTCACAAGTTCTGTTGAGTGTAGTTTAAGCAAATGTTTTTCTTTTTTTACCAGGCAAGTTGTACCTGTCATAAAATATAACATTGACATTTTCATTCTGTGTTTTACTCTCCTGAAGTGAATGCAGGTTGGTGTTATTCTCATGCAGTAACCAGTGTGAGCCAGTATTTTGTGTTTTTTTCAGCGTGAAAACGTTTTATGTATGTTGATTCGCTGTGTATATATTTTAATCATTATGTCCTTATGACTGAAACATTAAGTAAAAATGGTAAAAATGAAAAACCTTTGTTTTTCATTTGCTAAAATGCATGTTATAGTGTGCACAGTATCGCTACATATTGACTAAAAAATTGATTCCACATAAACTGTTCAAAATACTTGATGAATGACTGTCTATCAGTGTTAACAAGAAAATGAAGCTGTTAAAAATGTGTATTCAAACCCATCCCACAGAAGACAGTGGAGCTGCTGGTTTTCACAACAGAATTTTCTCACCTTAGTATTTCCAAGAGGACAGTGGGGAGACATTGCTGTTTCTCCACCTAACCCTGTTGTTCCAACAGCGATAAAGCTAGAGAGGTCGGCTGGAGAATGGAAGGTAACAGAAGGTGTGCTATTAGACTGGTACTGTGACTGGAATAGAGACAGCAGTCTAGATGGATGAAAAGGAGGAAACTGAACAGGATAAGGTGCTGTTGGGGAAAACACTAGAAGTTTTTGGCAGGTGGCTAGACTGGGTATTATAACTCAAGAATGTGACAGCTCTTTTTCTTCACTCCCCTCAGTTTGCTGACGAAGTGGCACCCGAATGGTGGCAAGCATGTTTCTCAGCCCCAACACCTCCTTATCACCTGAGTGCAATGAGGGTGCAGTGAGGGAGAGTATGCAGAGCTCACAAGGCATGTGCCACCGAGGCCCTGGGGCAGGCTGAGGGAGGTGTGGTTGTACTAGTTCCTCTAAGAGCACAGTGGGTGAGGGTGGCAAACCGGAGAGAACCAGAGAGCTCTGAAGAACTTGTGCAGGCAAATTTCACTGGGAGAACGATATTATCACTGCAGCAAGTTGGTCGTGGCCTTCTTCAGTGCCCTCATGTCCTCCAAAAAATGCAAAAACCAAATTACTACTTGCCCTGAAATTCTGGTACTACCTATCTGGGCTGAGCAGTGTTGAACAGAATGATTCTTCTAACAATGTATTCCAGATAAATGGGTGGATGCAAGCAAGGAGAACTGATTTAATAAAGCTGTAGGAAAGTAAAAAAAAAAAAAAAACACTGCAATAAATGATTTACTGGGCTTGTGGCTGTGAAGCACTCCGGGGCAGTTTTTTCACCTGGTATATCTATGCCTTTGTAATGTGTAACAGTGGTGTAAGGTTTCTGTGCAAGTGACACCACTGACCTTGATCTGTATATTCGTGATAGGGTTACACAACACACAGGGCATAGGAACTGATCAGAAAGGGTAGATAAAAAAGGGATTTTAACCTGACCTTGGATGAATAAAAGGCTAACTGAGCACTGTATTTGTAGCCCTGTTAACATTAGAAGGCCCTGAGCACAAGCTGCATACATTACACATTGCTGGATGTAAAAGAGAGTCGCCTCCTCGTTTCTACGCCTCCTTTTACATTGTCGCTACTTAAAGTAAGTAACTCTTATGACACTGCGATGCTTTCCAGGCTATTGATTTTTTGTTGATTTGTTTTGGCTTGACTGTTGAACAGGTCAGGAACCTGCCAGCAGAAACAAGACCTGATGGTCATCTGCATGTTCGCAGGGAAACCAATTCACTTTTGACCGAGACATGACTTGTTTTTGATTTTGTTTTTATTAATAATGCCTAAATTACAAACCTTATATGTAGGATCTTTGACATTTATACATTTAATTTTGTTTCATGCTTTTTGTTTCCATTTTTTTGCTAAACAACAAACAAACAATATATTTTACTGTACATAGTAACAAAATTCCGAATGTTTAAAATACAAAATGTACACATCTACAACTCAGTAAACCCATTCTTCAGCAATTTCATCTGTTTAGATTTTAAAAAAATCCATAATTGATTTAGATTTTTGTCTAAAATAGAAAACACTACTGTCTATTGTCTATGTAGAAACATAGCTTTACAATTCCATCTCTAAATGTAATTTCCTTAGAAGATTTGAAGCGTTATAAGTTTTGACCAAGTAACTCCTCTTCTATCACACTTGATCCCGTTCCTCTTTATGCTGCCATCTTCATTTCATTCCACTCCCTTTTCCCTTTCTTCTACCCCATATCTCCCCACTCCCTTTAACCTGAACCTAGCGTCATCTCCCAAGTATTGTGACTCTTAATCCTGACATAGCAATGACTATCTGCAGCCACACTCTGCCACCACCATGTTGTCATACTTTGCTTTGTAGGTGACAACCCCAGTGTCATCCATGTAGAGGAGAGAGATGGGTTTCAGCTTGGTGGGTACACAGCAGGCTCGAGATGCCCGCTCTGGACTGTTCAGGTTCACCAGTGTCTGCACAATGGCATGCTTGGTGGGTGTAACAGGCTCCAGCAGGGGGTATGAGCAGGTTCCACTGCACTTGTAGGCCTCGTAGCCACGTGGAGCCAGGATCCAGCTGTCCCAGCCAATATCCTTGAAGTCTACGTACAGGGAAGCCACCCTGCATGGGCTCTCCTTGGCACTACGGCGAACTCTAGATGCAGTGTCATAAATCACTTTAGAGTGCCCTTCGATGACGGGCTCTTCATCCTGATTCCGTTTGTCCTCGCTCCAGCGTTTAACGTCTGTGTCCTGGTTGTTCTGCTGGTTTACGTGCCCAGGCATCAAGTCCCGACTGCGCTTTTGTATGCGACGTTTTCTGCTCCGATCATTTGAGAAAACAATCAGTGAAGATGTGGGTTTTTCACTGAAGTTCCCATTTGCTTTTGTTTCTTCTGAAAACATTATGCCTCTAGTTTCACCAGGCTTTGGGAGACTTGCAATATGTACCTCCAGCCTCTGGGGGGTGTGCTTTGACTCGGACCAACAACGAACTACATCTGTCAGATCAAAAGCCTTCCATATGTGGTCTTTGGCACTGACCCACCATGACTCCAGCTCAGCCAGTTCCCCTGACTCCTCTTTTCCACTTCTGCAGTTTTTCTTCCTTCTGCTACCATCCTCTCGAATCTCATAGATGGTCACCCTGCGATCCTGGCCAGTGTAAAGGTGAAGGTCTTGTTGCATCATGGCATGGAGGTGAAGTTCAGCGCTAGCAATCTGCTCATGGTCAGGGATGGACACGTTAAACAGCAGGGGATGCGTTCTGATACCCTCAGCACTTACACTGCAGTTGGATGAGTCTGGAAACAAATTGTGGGGCACAGGTTTAGCTAAGACGGACCAGTTTTTATTCCTTTCTATTTAAATATGCTGAAACTGCGGTATCACTGCAGATATAAAAGAGATGGAATGCATTCGTTTTGTCATGTCAGTCACAGTGGGACAATAAAGTTGCTGGTGTGAAACAGCAGGTTGCATTACAAACACAGCCTTATAGCGTGAAGGTTGCTAGTTTAATCCTCAGGTGTAACCTTCCTGTAGCCCTCTACAGAAGTAAGCTCAGTGGCCTGATCCGGCTTGGTAAAATGTGTTCAACTGATTAAAACTCTTAGCAACTACATAATAATAAGATTCAAACTGAAAATTACTGACTGAACTTAAAACAATTCACACATTTTGCTTGTGTGAAGATGGAGAATAGTAGAATAGTTGGCAATAAATGTGTTGCTTATGTGGCTCCACCCATAGAGTGTCGAGAACATATGGCAGCATGCTGCCATATAGAGCATCCTATTGTTTTATGTCCTGACCCTGGTTTTCTTTAATCTTGTTAGACTTTGACTGTCACCCTTGTCACCAAAAATGGCCTCTGAAAGCACCTTTTAGCAATACATTATAATATGGATCAGCAGGATTGCTGTGTGAATATAAAACAGCTGAGAAGACTTGGACTTTTAAGATACATTATCATGGGCTTAATTATTAATATTTATTGTACATGTTGAAGTTTGGAGAGATCGAATGCACTTGTGTCCTCATGCAAGGTCAGTGTATGTCTATCCAAAAACAGATGGATCTCGCTCGTTCCCAATGAAGGAGTGTGACGCGGAAGCTGCGTACCTTGATTGTAGAAGCTGCGGACTGTTGCGACTGGGGGTCCAGCCGTGCTGTTACTGGTGAAACGCTTGTACAGCTCCAGCATGTCCTCTGTTGGTGTAGCGGGGGCCTGGTGTCGCTGGGGCCGGAGACTTGTCAGGTTGAAGGTGCCGAGGTGCTGTCCTGGCTCAGAGTCCACTTTTGCATCGCCAGTGGGATGCCCATGTCCTTTGTGAGCCAAAAGGAACAGTAGAACTAGGCTCAGGATAGACATATGTTTAAACCGAGAAGGTTGCACAATGGCCATTGTCAGAAATCGACTCAAATGGGTGTGTTTGTCTTGGGTTCGACCCAACGTTTGCGCGCCACTGTGGCAGGGTACAGCAGGGTACAGTGCCTATGTATTCGTCAGAGTGGCCCTTTAGGGACGAAGCACTGGGGTTGGGTCCTCCCCCCCCATGGAGGGCAGGGCTGAGGGGTCGACCCCTTGTGCTGACAGGTCTGGAGATGTCGCCACTCCGTATCACCCCTGTCCGTGTCACGGAGGTGGGAAAGCACATGAGCATCTCACCTATGCCGGCCCTTATTGTTTTTTTTTTACTCGTTTTACTCGTTGTGCATGTCTGATTGTCTCTAAAAAAAATTCTATTCAGAACTTTTCTAGCGGAGGTTTTGTGACTGGTTTTTTCAAATGTTCACCTTCTGGGGTGATTGCTGTTTTTGTTTCTGCCTTATCTGTGGAACAGAAAGCTTTGGTTATGTGTTATCTTTGCTCAGAATAAGGACTGTGGAAGCATCCTTTGATATAGCCAGGAACTCTTCCTTGTTAGTGCACGTTTCATTGGTGGCTGGGAAGACCATGTTCACACTTGCGCTAAGAAGTGAGTACGATTGTTGAAAGGAAGTATTATTGCCTCTTTAGCAACTTTCACCTCTACACACTGAGGAACTGTAGATAGAGATCCCCCAAGCTCAAAGTAAGTGCTAACAGGACGTTCGATTGCTGAACCAGTAACTTGTGGGCAGACACTAGAAAATGCAACATTTCAACAAAAAGCACTGAAGCGAGAGATGTTGGTGAGGCTTGGAGGCTAAACCATGAGGCAGATATAAATAGCTGTGTTCATTCCAGTGTTTGTTATACAAAATTGTACAGTATTCTGTTTTGCATATGCTAAGATAGTTATATTAAACACTTTGCTTTTGTTAGATTTTTAAATGTAAAATACTTTTGAGAGGATTATGAGAAACACTATGTGGCGAGTCATTTGGTCTGGGATAAAACGTAGGTTAATTTTTTAGCCTTTTCTTCTTTGCGTCATATTCTAGGTGGGACAGACATTGACAAGAAAGGTCTTTAGATATTTAGCCGAAATCCTCAAATGATGTCCATGCTTGTTTTTGCTGGTTGTTGTTAAAATTGTAAAACAATATGAAGATCTGGTGACCATAAAGCCGACAGCTGTAGTATCACAGTTTTGGTCCTACAGTGGCCCCACCAATGATTTTATATTTTGTAAAATCTAAATTCCTCAGTGGACTTGAGGAAGTAATTGTATCCAGAAGCTGCTGCTGTACTGAGAGTGGGAGCTTAACTTAAGTGAAAACGGAGAGATCCACGAGCAACTTTAAAAAAAGAACTAAGGGACAGCGGCCTTAGTGCACTGGCTACAATGACAGAGCGTTGCTACAACACAAGGCTCTCTGTGTCACACACCACTTGTCGGCTACTCAAGAGGAGATGTCTGACATGACTGTCAAATGAGGTGTTTCCACTGGCGTGTGAAATTCTCAGGAGGCCTCTGTGGTGTGATAAGAGAACTAGCGTGGCACCAATCCCACAGATTCTGATGGCCGCATGCCTATCTCTTTTCCGACAATTTTCCTCCTATTTCACCAGCGCTGGGCTTGTTTACACTTTTTACAGTGGGCTTGAGCTGTGTTACTGTTTTTCTCAGCTTTTCTTTACTAAATGAGGACCCTTGTCAGTTTTTTTGGCATATTTAACACATTTGCTTATTTCAAAGCTAAAGCTGAAGTTAAAATGAACAGCCTGACATGGTTGCCCTTCAGCCACAGACGCAATGAACTTTGGGGACTTTTCTCCAACTGTGATTCAGCCAGCAAAACATGGCTGAAAAAACATTTTCTTGGCCAAATACACCTTCTGTACCATGAAAGATACACACCATTTACACAGTTCACGAGCAGGAAATTTTGTTCAATGGGGTTAAAAAAGGGCACGTTCCGGAAAGAATTTCACGTTTAGTTTGCGTGTTGAAGTATATTTCATATACTCATTTGTTGATATACTAGATATTAAACACTGCTTATATTGTGATATTGAGTATAAAATAATTTTTAGTTATGTGGGGTGTTCTGTACTGCTGTTGGTACAAAATAAAAAAGTAAGAAAAGAATGTGCGAGCAACGCATGGAGTGGTCTTAGTGAGACCCTCACTAACAGAGGGTGCCAAACAGTCAACAGGGCATCAGCAGTGATAATGTCACTTGTCTCACTTGACAGTGCCATCGGCTGTGATGTACTGCAATGTGTAAACTGCAGAACCACGTGGCTCGTGAATCTAAAAAAAGAGAAACACATGAAACTGGGATGAACTTTAATGAGAAGTACCGAATCAACCTGTCATCTCACCGTGTTACCAGCTAACAGGAAGTCAGTATGTTTAAGATTTAGGAAGTACACATATTAACATCAGTGATGTTAATTCAACAATATTGCCAGTAATCAAAAGAAAAAAATCCAATACAGGTACCGTCATACACATTCACATAACAAATACTTAAACATGTTTAAAGAACAAGAAATGTGCATATGCCGTATCTTTTTCTTGCCAACTCTGATTTTAATTTACAGTCAACATTAGTTTACCTATTCATTTTGAGTATTTTTTTCTGTGTCAGGTGACACGGCGGTTCACTGTTGTTGTTTATGTAACCAAAGGGAACAATTGCATTTGTTGCTTCTTTGTAGTAACTTGAAAGAAAGGACTCGTGTTAATTATTGTTAAAGACTGTTGGAAGGGTCTTTTTCTTTAAATTTTCGGGCAAAAATTAAAAATATTTCTACAGTGTACCCAGTAATCTTTTACATTTAGATCAGCTCACAGATACAGTACCTCACAGGTACTATAGTACCTTAGGTAATGTACTTTACACGACACTTGCAATAAGTAACCGGCTGTTTAATCACACCGACCCCGGGAAATGACTCTGCTACATCAACAGAATTTATTTATTTTTCTACTTTTCACCCAGTTTCAATTCAGATTTAGTTGAAATATTTTGCTTCTACATAGGTTCTAGTCTTCTTGATATAGATCCCAGACTATGCATGTTGGGATGTCATTTGTCTCTGTGTGAGTAGATCAGTATGGTTGAGAACATAGGTCTCTGTCAACTTGTTTCAACTCGCTTGCACTATTGAGTTATTAACCTTACTTCAGCACACATATCTCTTTGTGTTTATAAATTTTAATTCATGACAGCTTAAGTAAATGCTGCCAAAAAAAAATCCCCCTCTACAAGCTTACTGAGCCATAGTTATGCATGAGGTTTCTGAGGAATGTACGTTCTGTCTGTAGCTACAGCCGTCCTCAGCTCTGTGACTGGGTCGCTCAGACATCAGCTTTCTCCTTCGACTTTTTGCTCCTCTTCAGGAAGGAGGGGGTTCTGAACTTTTTCTTCTTTTTGGAGGGCGAGTTCTCTGGGGTGTTGTCAGGAAGCTTAGCTGGGGGCTTTGCAGGAGATGTGGCTTGGGGCTCAACAGGAATTGCTGTAGGAGACCCAGGCACTGTCTCTGAGATGGTCAGAATCTTCATCTCATTCTCCAGACCCTGCTCTACCTCCCGCTGTTTCTGATTCTCCTGCTTCCCCTCATCTGCATAAGGGGGACAAAAATACAAAAGAATGCATTAGGCTAACAGTGACTGTAGCTCAGTGCTTGACTTGCATCAGTGTGTAACACTCTGTGTACATGTCTGCACCGTTCATGCTGATCTCTGCATATGTGTCTACACTAGTGCACGAACCAATGCTTTCCAGTATATAGCAGCTCTGGTCAGTCTGTACATCTGCATCCAGGTTTGTGTATGTAGTTTTTCCTGAGTATTTCCTATGAATTCATCATACCTGCAGGTAGGACAGACCATGTGGAGGGATTCCTGGGAGGCGATTCAGACTGGGGGGTATCCACTCCCTTGTGTGTCAGCTGCTGCCCATCTGAAAAGCCCAAAATAACGGTGAAATAAGACAAGTGGAGGTGAGATGAATGTGATGTTGATGATCACCTGATGTCGTGGAACAGATGATGGAGGGGAGCAGGTGACACAGATGGGCATCTTTTGAGAAGGAGCACATGAGTGAGAAAAGGTGATGATGGTCAGATTTGCATGACAGAGAGAAATGAGTGTTTAGGGGGCACAGGGAGGATTGATGCGGAGTGAGAGATTATGATGGTAGCACACCATTCTCCAGTTCTAAGCACTGCTTCCTCTGTATCTCCTGCCGGTACTCCTCCAACTCCTGGTCTGTCAACTGACTGAAGGGGTTGGGGTTATCAAGTTCTTGGATCAGCTGAGGCTCCGGGCATCCCCCGTCTAAGTCAGGGTCCTAAGAAATCAAAAAGGGAATACTCAACTTTTCACGTCACTGTGGCTGTGTAAATTTCGTCCCGTGACTCTATTTGCACGCTGTCATTTCTTGCGCAGTTATTTTTACAGTTGGTCTCTGTCTTACAAAGTTTCAACAAATTAACCTGGTGCTGCTACACACTTTTTTGAGAAATTTAGTATTTATTTTTTCATAGTAAGAGAACTGGCAGAGTAATTCAAATCCTGTGCCAAAGCACCTTCCAGTGCACCAGCAGACAGTGATCACCAGTAGTGACAAAAAGTGAGTAGATGTTCCAGTGGCTTCTGTATCTGCCATCTCTGAGCAGTCTTGCACCTCCATGTAAAACCTCTGGTTCTAAGTTGCACAGTTGACTCTGCTTTCAAGTTCTGCCCTATTATTGTCCTCAGTCAGCTCAGTCATAGAGAAAGAAAGGGAGAGAGCGAGAGAGAGAGAGAACCAGTCCCTGCCACTCCACTCTGAAGTAGTTACTTTGTACAAGACCACCATTTTTATCGGTGCACATTACAGAAGTAGCTGCATATAGAACTGGTGATCAGCCCCTCACCCACACTGTGCCACATTCAACTTACAAACTTAATCTCAGCTAAGTTCATAAGCAGGGGACCAGCTGTAATTGTTTTCAGGCACATGGGCTCATTGTAAATATATACGTTTAATGTCAGGCCATCTGTTCTTTCTTTGAGTCTGTACAGTACCTACCCATACCTGGCTAAGGCCCTGGTTACACAGAACATTGACCAGTAAGTGGGACTGGGGACCAGCCCAGTTTGTCTCTTGTCGGTGCTGTTCCCGGATCTGTAAGTGCCAGATACAATTCCTGGAGTTAGTCTTTGACTTTCTAAGCCATCCCGAGGCACTTTAACTCATCACTTTATTATGCTTACTGATATAATGGAGAATTTGAAATGTCAAAGCCACCCTGTCTGTTGCAAAGACTGCAGAGGTTAAGCATCACGAGTGCTATCAGCACGTTTTCTACCTTCTTCCGGATCTCCAGAACCTCCTGGGGGTTGGTAAATAAGGGCACAAACTGGTTGGCATTCTCCATCTTCGTGGCCAAACCACTTCCCCGTCTCATCTCCCCTTCTTTCAGCAACTGAGATGGAAAAAGGGGGTGAGATTTTGTAATGTATCATCGCATATGAAAAATTGCTCACACCAGAATTGCTGATGTGTGCTGCATTTGCATTGTGTTTCCTCTGATGTGGATTTATAACTCATGCATAACTTAAAAATGCCTTTCTATTTAAATGCTTCTTGGTTTGATTTTTTGCTAGGAAATTGATTTCAACTGTTATAAAAAGAAACGTATACATAACATATAGCTATATATATTCAGTACATATAAAAATATATTAAAGTATTGTACTGAAGTGCTTTCAAGTGCACATCTGCTGGTGACATTTTTATGCAATATTTGCATGAAACAGCATCCTGTCTCCGGCAGAGGGCAGTAGCGGCACTGCAGTAACCAACACGGGACTATGAATTACCCCTGCATTGCAGAGAGCTGTGGCCCAAGAGAAGAGAAGACAGAAGGGGAGAGAGGTAGGGGGCTTTTGCTGGCAGCACAGGAAAGAGAGTCCCACTGTTAAAACTACTCCACGGCTAGTGCACATTCCAGGAAATTCTTCCGTGCAGTTTTACCAAATGAACCTTTCGACCGTCTAAGGTCTAACTGCCAGGCTCTACAATAGCTGCACGTTGTACGTTTATGAATTTGCCAAAATGTAATGATGGAAAATATGGGATTTTAATAGATGGGTACATATCTTACAGATTTGAAGATGTGCGTTGTTTTTAATTCCTTAAAATGTTTCCTTTGTGAAAAGACAAATACAGAATTATGGGTTGTGTGTACCCCCCCAAGAAAACCCAGCATCACACTGTATGTCCTCACTGTGCTGCGCTGATGCCCCGGGCTGTCCTGGCTTCGGCAGCTGCTTGGCATGTTGAGCCATCTTGTTTTCTCTAGCTTTTGCTTGCGGGCATGGGATAGTGGCCACAGGTGCCGATGTGCCCCTCCTTTCTCCAGGGTAAAAGCAGTAACAGCGGCAGCAACCTCCACCTCCCGCCGGGTCCGCGCCCGCTCCAGCAGCACTGGAAAGCGATATGCGTATCCTGTGCGGTAGCCCTGCCCATGGACGAAAGAGCCTTCACCACTGTGGGTATTGGGTCTAATGCTTCCCAAGGTGTTCATTTTTACATTTACAACACCAATTTTCAGACATGGTCCTGCCATGGACAAAGGGTGGCAGAAGTGTTGTTCTCAAGGGCTGTTGGATAAGTTGATTTTTGCTCAGGCTCTTAACTGTCTTACCAACGTGATCATACTTACAATGACCCTCCTGATCAGAAATAGAATATCAGCCAGGTGCCAATTGAAATCACCTAAAACCCTGGAAACTACGGCACTGTATAGCTAATATGAGTCCTTACTTAATGTAATACTTTTTTCACATATCAACCCATTTTACATGAATCCCTGTTGCAAGGGGATCAAAATACATTTTTCTTTCATATGTTAAAACTTGTTCCTGAACAAAACAGGTGTCACCTAAAATTAATTAAAAAGCCAAATTAAAATATTTCGTGCATCACAATAACCCCACCATATTTCAAAATGTCCATTCATTATCAGTAACTGCTTATGCTGAGGAGGGCTGCGGTGGTCTGGAGCTTATCCCTGGAGGAATGTATGTTTGACTGTTACTTGTAAAAAATTATTCTCACTTGTCTTTTAACGTTATATTTTCATTCACTCAATTATTGTTCAAAAACCATGTGTCAAGCACAAGGTGGTGGTCAGTGCCTATAAAAATGATGACGCGCCAAAATCTTAACTGGTGCAGCTAGCTGGTGTTAAAAGTCACATTGTTCAACGGAAGTCATCTTTGCACAGTCAAAGTGTTTCAAGTGACCGCTGTATAAATACACCTGTATTTGGAAGGTCCAATTGTTGGTGAGTCAGTTTCCTGGCAAAACTAGAGCATGAAGACAAAGGAAGACGCTAAACAAATGTGTGCCAAGGTTATTGAAATGTACCAGTCAGGGGCTGGATACCTACATAGAGTCGAGGCTGTAATTGCTGCCAACTGGCACCTCAACTAAATACTGACATGAAGGGGTGAATGCTTAAGCAATCAGTTTATTTTCTTTAGTAATTCTAAATAATTTAGCCTAACTTATAAAGATGTTTTTCACTTTCACGTTTAAAAGACGTTTTCTGGTAATCACTGTCAAAAAAGCCCAATAAAATCCGCTGCGATTCAGCGTCGCAAAACAAGACGTGAAAAAGACTACCTTGTAAACAGAGGATGTGAGTCACGGTACATGTTGCTCTGGATGAATACATTACAACAATTTGAATCAAATGTTTATGATAATAACTTAGATGTTTCCCAAGATCTGTCTGTATTACATGTCCATAAACATGTGGGCATCATGTTATATAATACTTAATTTAAAAAGTGGTCTCCCATCCAGGGGCAGTTTCTTGGCCCAGCACCCTCTGCTTCCAGTATAGCCTCCAGACTGCCATGGCCCTCCTCAGAATAAGTTGCTGATGAAAATGGATGAATGGATGAATGGGTGAATGTGCTGTTACAGCTGTGGCATTAATGAATACTTGTAACTGTCTGGGATTATCAACATGATAGAACAATGGTATGTTGCATTAAGCATAATTTTTTCCATACATAGACATACAAGTGTCTTTTTTTGAGCTGTCAAATATTTTCATCAGTTTTTTTCCCATATCTATATAGTTAACCTTTTCTCTTATATGCTTGCTCTTATGCCAGTTTCTGCCATCTCTCGATCTTTTAACCAGTGCTCTTTCACTATATGAGATGAGTGCTCTATAAAAATAAACTGAATATTTACTTTGCTTCTGTTGTGGTAAATGACTGCACTTAAATGAATAACTGGGGACGACAGTTGTGTTGCAGGGAGCACCTGTAATGAGTTGTGTGTACAAATGGGAACGTGGTTATATTGCTTGTCGTATCTTTTTCAGGATTACATGAAAGACATTCATTTAAATAAATTCCTACATGTGTCATTGTCCAGAATTTATAAGCCCACTGTATAGAGAAAAGGTATATATTTACACTAGCCATTACATTTCATTGAAGGGAATCCCATTATGTGCGGGATGAGTGTACTGTTTTCTCACCTTATACTGCAAATTCTTGTCTCAATGTTTTCATATTTACTTTTGCTCTTTGTTTTCTTTGCTTAATGAATTGGTGAATCATTATAACAAACATAAGAATTTAAACATAATCAGAAGCGGTAAGAATTCTGTGAATATTCCATATATGGATGTCCAAGTATCTTTGTTTGGACATGTATTTCTGTCTATAAGTGTCTGTTTTTGTCAGCACGTTTCCTAAAGGGACTTTGACCCCCCCCCACCCCTTAAGGCCATACCAGATTGTCCAGAGTCCTCATAAGTGCCTCAAATTCATGTTCCCCGAGTCGGCTCTTGTGCAGAGGACCGAACGTGGAGCCTGCCCAGCCCACGGTGCCAGCTGGGCATGGCTTCTGGGTGGCCCGGTCCAGCAGGATCAGATTCTTTTGTCCACCAGCACAGCACATGGCTGACACCTGCAGGTAAAAGGTGGAACTGTATACAGACAGAAGGGTCAAAATGTACACAGCCCCCATCCCAAGGTGTGAATGGCAGCCTTCCCAATACAGGATTGTTGCTTGGTGTAGTAGAATGACTTCAAAAGTGGCCCTTTCTCACCTGTATCTGGCAGGCTGCTTGGATGTGGTACAGGATATAAAAGGCTTCCTCTACTGACTCCCCGAGCGCCACGATGCCATGGTTCCTTAGGACCAGCACCTAAGCAGAAGCGGTACTAATTCTTGTAAATGTGTGTAGCATTCCCCTTTGTACAACACATGGAGGTGCCCCTCCGTTCCTTTTCAGCTGTCAGGCTTCCTGACCTTGCAGGTTGGGCCCAAGCTTTTCTGTAGTTCCACCTTGTCACCGGTCTCTTCAATCGCACCACTGTAGCTGTAATAGGCCACCTCACCCACCAGCAAGGCCTCATGGGATAGTGGGAGGAGACCACACTTCATGGCTGACACCTTCCCAGACAAATAAATCCTCATTGTCATGGGAGAAAAAGTGGAACTTGAAAGAGCAACACTTGGCCCAAGAAGATTAGAGAGAATAGAGACAACATTGTCGTTGTTAGTCTGTCACTCAGCTGATGCATGTGTCTAAAACACCTCACAAAATCTGACCTGTTTGCAGAGCTGGGTGTTCTTGCTAGAACAAGTGTCCACAGTACTCTGGCGACGACATCAGCTTACGTACTGTTTGCATATATGTCCATATAATTTGGTTTCATATAACAGGACTTAATTTCACCTAATTTGGGCTTTTTTATAATCTATGGACTGTTAGTAACTTTAGGAAAAAGCATGCACTGGAACAATTCAATAGCATCATGTAATGTGACAGTAGCTTTTCCATTTACATGTTTGACAGTGTCCCTGTGCCACCACAAGAGCTTACCGCCACAGATGCAGGAGTGTTCAGGTGCAGTAGGCAGCGCGCATCAGGCCTGGCAGAGTAGATGGCAGAATGCAAGCTGAAGCCACCGGTGTCAATTCCTAGTGCTGTGCTGCTCTGTTCCACCGGCTCCCCTAAGATGTTTACCTTCACCTGGGCAACAGAAGAACACTATTCAGAGCTGTGGCTATGGACATTGGTCCTGGTTGTCAAACGGAGGGTTATTAAAACTGTGTGTGGGGTTGAGGAGGATGTGTGTGACTCACCAGGCTGAGGGCTGTAGCCTCATTGTATGACAGGCCATCTGGGAGCACCAGGAAGTGATCCTGTTCCTTACTGATACGCAGCTGAAGACACAGTCAGACATAGAGACACATTCACACACGTGCATAGGGTTAGACGCAGAGATATTCAGTGGCACACATGAATGCATAGCCAGGCTAATAGGGTGCCTCACTGTGAGATGCCCACGACCCATCCGGGCCCAGCCATATAGGTCCAGCAGTCGGCATGCACTAGCCAGCTTGCAGCGCTGTAGCCTCTCTGCCTTCCCCATGGAACTCAGCTCCATACCATACAGGTCATTGATCGGTGTCACTGTCAAAAAGTCTGAAAAATGGAACCAATGTCCTAATGTATTATAATGTTGGTGCACAGGATCACAGAACCTTATTCTGAAATTTGTAAACCAACATCACCTCCTTTCTCACTAGTCACACCAAATGAGACCGACCTGTTACTGCTTCATGTTATCAGTTGCATTTATACCTCTAGTTAAACTGAAACTATACAGACCGAATGAATTTTGACAGCGTTATAAGTTTGCGTGTTTTAATTTATTTTAATACTTGAGCGAAATTGCAAGATCGAGGCAGGTGGCATCATGCCAGAAAAAAAAAGTACAATGTCACTAAACATCTAAAAGATGTTATCGATGATCAAAAAAAGTGGTAATAAAACAGGGTGGTGGGTTGCAGTGCCGTGTAGCATGTGGTGCCCACGCCACTTGCGGAGGGGAAGAGGAGGGGAGGACATACGAGAAGGTGAAGTCGGGAGGACCGAGGAAGCGCTGGAGTGGGAAAGGAAGTCAGCAATCTGCTGCAAGGCCCACAGACTGGAGGAGCTGCTGCCCTTCTTCACTTGATCCTGGATCAGCACATCTAGATCCTCTCTGAAGGTCTGTCTCACACATACATATATATGCAAGTGAGTACACTCTGCAGTTCTCACAGAATCCAAGAAATGTAGTATGCACGTATCCACGTACAGAGCATACATACAGTAGCAGGTAAAAACACAGTAATCCCTCTGTATCCGAATCTAATTTGTCCCTCGAATGGGTCGAATACCAACATTTTGGAGGCTGGACGCCTATTTCCCATTATTTTCCAAGAGGATCAGGTAGGGTAATAATAACAATAAGGTACTCCGAGCCTATCCAAAGCACTCACTGGGCTCTGCATGACAGCAGACAGGGATGTGTGGTCACGCGCTGGACTGACAGGGGAGATGCTGCCATCGCAGAGCTGAAGACTAGGGCTGTGCAGAGCTGGGCTCCCTTCAGGGGTGGGAGCGGCACTCATCGTCTTCACTCAGTGATGAACCAGGATGAGTAACACAGGTAGTTGGACTGAAGGGAAAAAGCAGAAACAAATGAATCCTACTTTATAAGTGTCACCGGCTTCTAATATTCCATGTTGTGCTTCTTGTCAAAACTTGGATTTTTTTTTTTCATTTTTTGAGCAATTATTTCTAGGTGACCGGTTACCGGGCTGATGCAATGCATTACGTCCTCTCTTTACTCACGCAACTACTCAACTTTGGCTGAAAAAGATTTGAAATAAAAAAGTACAAAAAGGACAGTTTACGTGCATTACATTACACAGAACTGTGTCACTATAGTTTTGCTCCTTTAAAGGCCAAATGATTCACGACACAGAAGTCTCTACTTTGGAGGGAAGTAGGAGAACTGTAGGTTTGCCGTTCCCTCCCAAACCTCGCATCGATGGCTCCATCGCGCCGCCGCCGTCGCGCCGCCTAGCAACAGCAAAGGGCGCGAGGAGCGTCGCGGGGAGGCGGAGCCACCGGACATCTTCACCTGACAGACGCTCGGGTGAACGTTGCCCTGCTGGGACAGTGAGGTGACAGCGCCGCACGAGGACTCGCCCTCAGCCCTTTACCAAACCGCACGGACCAGAATTGCGCGAAAGGCGCAAAACGCAACATCTGGTTTTTAAAGCGCAGAACCCCTGGCAGAACCCCACACCCCCCGGCACAGAGCCGTACGCGGCAGTCTGGGACCCGACGAGCAGAAATATGAGCAATGGCTCCGGGTGGAGCTGTTCACAGTTGCTGGAGGGTCACAACTGCTTGGACACCGGGGTTGGATCTAACTGCTGCAAACACGTACAGTTACGATGCCGTGTTTACGTTTAGGCCGGTTCGGCACATTAATGTAACAGGTAAATAAACAAATAGGGAGGTGTCAGCTGTTGGCACAAACAGTTTCAGTGATACGCAGTATGAGGGAGCAGGGCGAGCGACCTGGGCAGAAGATGGATCTGAGTCGCTGTGGCGAGAATCCCAGGATCGATCGCTCGCTCGCCGGTCGCTGGAAAAGGACGTGCCGCCGCTCGGCTTCAAAAACACGCACCGGCTTCCCGAACAGCCCACGATCGTGCTGTCCGCTGCAAACACGTACGATTCCGGGACACACTGTTTTCGTGCAGTGTAAGGCGTCCTACGCCGTCCGTCGTTTGCATTAAATGATGGGATTTCGGGAAAGCAAACGCATCGCATTCGCACAAAGAGCCGCTAGAAAGGCGCCGAGCCGCAAGAGTTTACCTTTTTCCACCTTCTCCGCTCCGCGCGCTTCCGACGGTGATCGGCAGCAGCCGTACAGTCAGGAACCGACATCAGCCCCTCCACGGTGTCATCGCGACCCCCTCGGCTGCCGCGCGCTCAGTTAGCAGACCTCCCCGTTTCGTTTTCTGGTCCAGTGCGACACGACCCGGCCGTCACCTGCCCGTCGCCGCAGCCGCAGCCGCAGCCGCAGCGCCGACGACTCGCCCTCGGCTGAGGAAACGAGTAAATCAGTTAAAATGATTATTTACTGTATTGTATTATAAATTATTATAGCACAATATTAAAACCTAGTATTACTCTAATGATGGAACTCGTCTACAAACACTGTAAAAATGATAATATACAGTACACAAAATATCACCAGTCCAGTTCTCTCGACACCGCTGCCCCTTCCGTCCTACGGGAGCAGGTAGTGCGGGACTACCTGGATCCAGTCTTGCTGTAGGACCTTTGGTCACAGTGCTTTCTGTCGGTTTGTGCACTAAGAACGGCTGCTGTACAAGCGAGTAAGTCGCTGTGAGACGTGTGTGATGTTGTGCCAGTTAGGAGAGATGGTTCAGTCAAATGAATGTTAACACTGTCTGTAAAATGTCCACTTTACTTCTACAGGGTAAAATCGGTAGAATTACACCAACACTGAGTGAAGATCGTGTAGATCATGCAGCCACCACATACATTCGCACTTTACTGCATTTAAACGTTTTACTGTATACACTTTTTTGCATTTATTTATTTAACTGATGCTTTTCTTCCAGGCATCTGACCACAGGGCAGCATTAGGTTAGTGCTCTGAACCTCTTGCTGACTATCCCATGTACACAGCAAGGTATTTTTACTGTGTCACATCAGAGGAAGTTCTTTGTTTAAGGGTTACTGCAGTGAGGCTACAACTCAAACCAAGAACCGTAAGGTTACCAGTAAAGAATGTTAAGATCTGCTCTAAAAAAATGTAAACGTTCCTTCAGCTGCATAGGCTTAGTTGTTGCACTGCAAATATTTTCCTCATCTATGTGGGTATTTAAAAAAGGTTTTTGGATGGCCTGTGGTAAGTATTGCAGAGTCAAAGTTATGGTACCACTTGTATGTTTTTTTTTTTCCCCAAATACTGTGAAACAGCAGCATTAGCCACTTTGCCACCTTTTCATAACCTGTGTGCTGCTTTAAGTCACTCCTTTACCTACATTTGTGCAGCTGGTCACGTGAAAATCTAGCAAAATGCACTAAAAACGGGATGTCAAGCCAAAGGGTTCATTAGACACAGATGTTAACACTTTGAACATTTATCTTATTATTAAACCCGTTTTTAATTTTAGCCGGAGTGTAACAGATTCCCCCTAAAATGTTTCCTTTCTGTTACAGTGATGCTTTGTTTTAACTGTTCAGGAGTAAACTGGACACCTAGTCAACTTATATATTACATGGACCATAAAAAGGATCCTGGGTCGACTTCAGACCACCGTGACCCTGACCCTGACCAGGTTGAAGTGGTTACTGAAAATTGATAGGTGGGTTATAAGGATTCTAAGATTTTTTAAGATTTTTTTTAAGGATATTTTAAGGATTCCTTAATAAACATTTTTTTTCAAGAAAAAAGATACATCACATACCTCCTCATCTGTTGAGTCAGTAATTCCACTTGCATTTTCTGCATCACATGTTCACTGGATGGGAAAACAACCGGCATTATTGTTTCCTGTAAAAGGCCATGGTGTCACTCGACCCTGTCTCCCTGCTCCCAGCTGAGCTCCGCAACAGCTCAGAAACTCATTCGTTCGCAGTCGACCCATATTGAAGCCTACAGCTTTTCCCTTCTTGTCCATGTTCTTCGATTATTTCCTCAAAACTATCAAAACTCTTCAAGATTACACCCCCCCCCCCATGTTTTAGGGCTTCACAGAATATCGTTTAATGAAGTTTCTGGATAAAATTATAATTCTCACAAGTCGATTTACTTTTATCCATTTAGCAGATGCTTTCTCCAAAGTGACATACAATTCACGATAGTCAAACGTGTATTCGACAGACACAGAGTTTTAGATACAGACATAGAATAATCAAAATGAAATAATAATCATATAATATCATATAAACAATAATAATAATGTTACTTTAATTATTTATTTGGTGACCCGTGTAAATAAATGAAAGTTAAAAAAAGGATCATTGTCACAGATTGTGCGATACAAATTTGTGTAGCTGTCTGGATATCAGGGCTTTTATTGGTCAGAAAGATGAGTTTTCAGAGTGGAAGACCTAACAGAAGGGAGTTGCTATGATCTAGATGAGTCATCACATTAGACCAAATCAAAAACTGTTTACTGGATGATAAAGTAAAGCGAAGCAGTCTTAGAAACTTTGAGATATAGAGGATTCTTGGTTATCCAGTTTGCTAGATGCAAAAGGATACATCTGTGTTGGATGGGGAAAAGGGGAAAGGGTGTATCATCCGCGGGGAAACAAAGCTGCGAGAGCCAATAACACAGTTAGCAGGAGTGTGAAAGGTAAAGTGTAAGGGTCCCAGCACTGTCACCTGCAGAACACCAGTTGAATTTAGATCGGCACTGAGTCTGGGTCCTTCAAAGGTTCCTTTGAAATTGCCTCTAGAGTGGCGGAGTGGGGTGGTGGTACCTGTATTTAAGAAAGGGGACCAATGAGTCACACCCCTCAGTCTCCCTGGTAAATCCAAGGTATTGGAAATGAGACTCTGCCAATAGTTCTCCCTCAGATCCAGGAGGAACAATTTGGATTTTGTTCTGGTCATGAAACAGTTGACTTAAGTTTTTTTAGTGAGCTCCACCAAGAGGCTAAATCTTTGTATTTATGAACCTATTCATTAAAAACGGGGCTTTAAATCAGCGCTCTATTACATGCAGGTGTGACGGAAACTGTAACCAAAGTTGCCAATACAGGTAAAAGACACAAAGACAGTGCTGTCATTTCGAATTAGATTTAAATTGGTTTGAATAAAGTAAAAAGTCCCAAATGTTTCTCAAATGAGATGTACATATTCCTAATTTAGATTTTCCAGTTTTAGGATATTTTTAATGAGTACACTGTTTGAAATTTAACCAAAAATGCTACAAGACAGGGTTTTCACAAACAGGTGAGAGAAGTTCAATTTCAAAGCTGCTACGGAGAAGGAAAGTTCATCATCCAGCCAGGTTTTCAAGGGTTTGCTTAGCTAAGCTTCTATATGGTTTATTTGATTAAAAAAGCGATGTGGTAAATCTTGTAAATACACTGTCACATCCACTGCTAGGGATGAGTTGGAGCAGCACATGGCACAATGTGTGACCAGAGCCTCAGTTTCTTCTTCTTCTTCTTCTTTATTCCTCCATAGCAACTTTCTTTGGTAGTTTCAGTTGGACCTTTCACTATAGGCTGTACTTTTTATCTTTCCCCTTGTTGTGCACAGATGTAGAAATTGAACAATCCTTGTCTTTCTTAAAGCAAGACATTTCAGAATGTATCAAATGTGGCAACCCAGGATCATATAAAGAGAGGAAAAATATAAAAGTTGTGGGTCGCCGGCGAGGAGAGGAAATTTATGTGGCCATCTTGGAAAACAGCCACATGAGCCCTGATGGAATCAGTTTTGTACAGAGTACAGAGATTCAAGACAGTAGGATGAGGATGGCAGTACTATTAGTGCCATAAGCAGTACTTGAAGTGGAAAAAATAACTCAAGTGTTGCTAAAGGAATTCTGAGAAGGAAGTATTAGACCAGACCTCAGGCCATGACCTGCAATCCATCATGCACACATGCATGTAAATGCACCCTGCTACTTCTGCCCTGTGGATGCTATTTTCTTTGACAGTTGCCCACCTTTGCTCCCGCTGCCCCTGGCAGCTACTTGCAGCCCACTCAAGTGCCATCTCTTGTGACCAGTTGCTTACCGCCGCTGCTGCTTCTCCTGGTGGTTGCTCACTGGGGTACTGCGTCTCGTGTCCACGTACATGTCTTCCATCAGAGCGATGTTCTAAACCTCTGCTCACTTGCGGCCCACTGGGGCACTGACTCTCACGTCTGTTCGCCGGCTCACTGCCTGCCTCAGCTGCTGCTGCCCCTGCCACTTCTCCTCTGCTCCTTGCGCCCTGTTGTGTACCACTGGGAGGCTCTTCCATTCCCCATTACTCTACACCGTTGTTTCCTGTGCTCACCAGGTCACCGTCTTGTTCAGTGTAGCTCACCACTGGCACAAGCCTCCCTTACAGTCGTGATGGTTCTGTTGTGTCACGTTGCAGACTCCCTACTGTAATCCTAGCTCATTTTCACCACGAAGCCCAGCTCACATACAAGTAAGAGCATCTATTAGGGTGCAGTGAATTAATGTGCGCTGCCAAAAGTGCTCAGTGCACAAGTATACCTGGTTCATCGTGGTTTTCCACAAGTGTTCAAATGCCTACTTCCTCTACACAACATTCTTGCCTTAATGTGCATCGGACAGCTTGCTTGCTATCTCTGCAGTGTCATCTAAACACACAAAGAAATCAGACCAGCAAAGCATGTTTTCTCTCTGCTGTTTCATTGGCTTGGAGTCCACCATACTTTGAGGGGGATAGACAGTCTCACTTGATGACAGGTGAGAGCCTTCAAGCAGACTCCAAGCCCCAGTGGTCAATACACAAACCAGTCTAGTACTTCCATCACCTGAAGTGCTGGTAGTCCCTTTATTACCATGTTTGTGTGTATGGGTTGGTATCAGCAAACAATTTACTATTAAACTTTTATTCTGCAGTGAATAAAAGATACTACGAAACATTTATGATGATCACGACATGTATTTGTTTAAAGGGACACAAATTTTGAACAAATGGTAGGAAAGTGCATTTCTGAGTTGACTTACTGTGTAACTTAGTGCACTCTGGGTAATGAAATATAGCTCCAATGGCTGTTATGAATAGTATGCATGCACTACAGCAGTGGTTTGCTGGGAGAGCAACTCAGCCAGAGAATCTGGTCAGTCAGCGGGGGCAGAAAACAGTATCAGGAGCTCTGCGAGAAATGCTGGTACACAAAAATACCATTACTAATACCAGTAAAGACCAGCGCATTTCAAGCACTGAACGTTTGGTTTCCCATTAATAAAACTGCTGCAGTTCCAGTAGGGTGAGGAATAAAGTGTGAGCATAGGTGTAATGGGGGAATTTCGCAGCATTATTTCTCTGTAAAACAGAGTTCTTTAAAAACTTGCCAACTGGTTCTCCTTGCAGAGCTTTCAGTGAGCTGTAATGACGCAGTGTCTCCACCAGATGTCACTGACGTCGAACAAATGTTTATAAGACCACTTCCCCCCCCCTTTTGTTTATGTCAAAATCTTGCCTGAGTACCCCCCCCCCCCCCCCCC
>UFQX01000951.1:90322-127464 GCA_900497675.1 Arapaima gigas
CCCCCCCCTTTTTTTTTTGTCAAAAACTTTCCTGAGTTCCCCCCCCCCCCCCATGACAATGAATTATGTAAAGGTCAGGAATTAATCCTGATTCTGATGCATACATTCTTCATTTTGACAGATACTTTCCTGGCATTTCATCTATTCTTTTGTTTTTATTTCCCACATTTAGTTAAAATCAAATATGACTTCAGTTTCCCAGATTACATGTTTTATGAAAGTAAATCTACAAGGATGTTTATGAACTAGACTTACTGGATTTTGCTTTAAAGACAATTGCCTGTCCCAGTAAATAGTTATTATATATAGTTACTGGCTTATTTCTTGCACAGTAAATAACGTTGTGATCAATTTTATAGCCTTTGTTGGGATGATGTGGGTTTTGTGAAATATACTACAATAACACTGTTTGTTGCACTGTTTTAAGTCTTATGGTTGTAATAAAACATTTAAATTGAACATCTCTAAAAGGGAATGACAGCTAAAACAGTTACAACATGTATGAATTTTTGTTTTCTACAAATAGAATAAAGTAGAAAGACAACTTGAATGTTTATAAAACATTTGTATAATATTTTTGTTTCTCTGCCAGTATAGGGATTGTTGGAATTTATGACAATGCAATACAATCCAGAGAGTTGTAAAAACATTCTGTTTTTAATGAGAAGGAACAAAAAAATTAACTAATATTTGAAGAACAATGTTCTGTGTGTGTGTGTGTGTGTGTGTGTGTGTGTGTGCACGCTCAGTGTAATTTATTAGTTAGTTATGCCAAATGACATTGGTAAAATGCAGTCTGATACAGAAAACATTCTCACAATATATTATCCTTTGTCAATACCTTTTTTGTTCAAAATGCTACCGTAGTTTTATAACTTTAACACGTAACTTGTTTCTGTTCGTCTTGTAAATGCAGTAAAAGCAGGTGAAGAAGGTGAAGGTGAAGAAACAGAAGTGGCAAAGGAAGTGAAAAGGGTTTTATGTGACTTTTCTGTCGGTGTTTTCTGTGTTTGCTCTTCTGTCTGCCTTCAGACTGCAGGTTGCTGAGGGTTCTGGGGACAGGTCAACTAGCATTTCTTGGTGACACTCAGACTGACACAGAGGTGCAGTTGCAGTACATACTGCATTAAATTCATTAAGTCTGTGTTGAGTTCTGACAGTTCTCTTTGTTGCCACTGAGTATTTGAGGAAATGAAATAAATCGTGTTTCTTCTGTTCACCTCCATCCTTCAGGTTTAATAGAGTGCCGCATGGTTGGCGCAGATTTTTTCCCCCTTCAGTGGAGATAATGGTTTTTTCTAATGTCAGAGCCAAGATGTAAGTAACTCTGTTTATGAAAAAAGGGGGATTTGAATTCCATGGCTCATTCTTCTGTTTTTTCAATCATCTGGACACATCCACATCCTTGAAGTGTGACATGCAGCAGGCGAATGAGGAGGATACATACAATTCACATGGGCTGAACAATGAGCACCGCACTGCACTCAGCTCAGTTCTGCAGTCTTTATTCTCATGTTCCCTACGGTTCCTGGGGAAACAGCCTTCACTGCTATTTTGCTGCTTTTCTATGTCCTCTGGTTACTGCTTCACAGTGTGAGTGAGGGAAAAAGCTGTTATTCAGGGATCATCCCAGTAGTGTTTTTGGTCCTTCCCTCTTGTGGGCTGGGAATGCACACAAAGAAAGATCTGTTTATTCTGAGACACTGTAAAAAGGAACTGAATTTTTACTGTAAATATGAAACAAAAACTTATATGTATTTATAAAAAAAAATGGTCAAATAATTCATTCTACACTTTGGTTGCAATTTTTTTTTTGCATTGTAGTCTTACTCTGGCATTATTCTTATATATGCTACTTATTCTTGGGTTTATTAACTGATGCGCTTCTTTCACCAAAGCAATTTTGCTGTTCACCACAGTCAGTTCATCTGTTCCTGGTGCTGAAAATGCATTCTGGATGTTACTTTGTGGTGCGCAGTAGAGAATAACAGCCGGTAGAGTTTGTACCATTCAGGTATTTTTGTTCCTCTCAGAGCTCATTTGCTTATCTTTGTTCAAGTGTGCTGGTGGTCCGCTGCTGTGTGTTAAACTTTATGCCTGAATCTGTATTTGCAATTCATGGGTCACTCACACATTTGGTTACATTTACACTTTTGTGTTTGACAGACACTTTTCTCCCAAGTGACATAGAACTCAGAGTAAACAAAACTGCATTCACTTTAAGGGACTGTCCAAAACACACTATGGTGTGCGGTACGGTCTGACTGTTTATTTCTTATTCTGGGTTTTTAGTTTTACCATATTTTTATTGCAGCACAACTTAAAACATTAACCTTGATGTCAGGCTAGGTCAGACCAGAGATGTGTTTGTCTCTTTTTTGCAACTGAGCAAAATTCTTTCCATTATCTCAGTGTTTGAGGAAGGACTTGTAATAGATTGCTCTTTAAAAATTAAGCAAATAAACTGGAAACAGGTTAAAGCAACACTTAGCAGATATCCAGTTTGAAAGAGGAGTTGCTTTTGAGGTGGCTGCTGGGGGTGGAATTTTGATCAAGCAGCAAGTCAGTCACGTTCCTCTGGCCCACAAGAAATTTGTTCCTAGACGATAAGCAGAGGTCTAGTTACATCAGCACGGGACTGGGGAGCGGAGGTGCTGGTAACTTCCCAAGAAGAGACAGACAGCCCGTCCAGCCAACCTCCATCTTACTCAGCTGACATACATCACGTGCTGTAAGCCCTTCAAATTGTTTAAAAATGATAAAATAGAGAAGAATGAATCACTCTACTTGCTGCCTACAGGCATTGGTGCTACACAGGACCTTTCACTGTCACAGCAGAGACTGATGGGTCAGCATGTGGCAAGAACTCATGTGTGACTATGTGGCCCTAAAGCCAAAGGAAAGAAAAAATGCAGACAGAACATTTGTCAGGTGACTGGAAATCTTCAGCTGAAGGGAAACCATTGTTGTGTATTTTTTTTTTACTTCTAGGTGCTCCTACTCAAACCAGCTTGAAATTTATGTTTACAAATGCTACACATTTATATAGTTTCATAGAGCAGTTCTGGATGAATGCTATGATGAAATTGCCAGCACTGGTTTCCAGTTCCTTAAGCTGGATGGTATCACCTATTTCTACAAATAGCTCTGAGACAAAATATTTAAAATCAAATGTTGACTGTATGCTGCTATTTAAAGAAAACTTTTACACTGTACCATTGATGTTCCACTTGCATCATTGTAACCAAAAGACAACAACAGCAAAAAGATTAAAAACAGTGCAGAATCTCCGATAGGTGTTCATCTCTCTGTAGACAACGTGTCTTACAAAGATTCTGCTTACAGTGGACCCAGGGGGTTTGAACAAGTTCAAAAACTTGTTCAAAATCCTATGAACACAAGGGACGCTACTTAAAACACATAAAGAAACGTAGTTATAACTCAAGGATTCCATGAGGTCCTGTGTCTTTTACAACACAGCTCAGCACCCAGGCAAAAATACACCTCACTTTAGCAGACTCTGCTACCAGTCATTCCATCCATACTGAGCGCTGGGGATCCTCACCTTACTACCTCCAGACACTAACCCTATGGGATTAGGGTTATGGTGGTCCAGACTTCCAGAACCAGTGCAGAGCTAAAAGATTATGTCCTGGATGGGATGGCAATCCACTGCAGGGTGTCCACACATGCACACCATCAAAAACTTTGGGAACGTTATAGCAATCAGTTATCCTGAAACGTGTATTTGCACTTTAGGAGGACACTGGATCACACAGAGGAAAGCCATATAAACACAGGCATAGCACACCTGTGTCAAACTTACCAGTAGCTAGAGCATCAGAGCTAGAACATCAACTGCCAGCCTGATTCTCTTCATCGCTCTCATGGCATTTGAACTGCTGTAAGAAGAGGGCCCAACATGGCCAAGCCTGCACCATTGGCTCCTGGTTCTCCCCTTCAGACTCCAAATAGATATTCAGCTCTTAGCAGTTCATCTGCTGAGTATGATAGTAATAATATTAACAATAGCGTTCTTATTTATGGGGACCTGATGATTCAGAACGTTACTCTTCAAAAACATAAATCGAAGAGTTAAAGTTAAGTTGAATTGTTTCCCACAAAACTAGGGGTCTGACAATGAGGCCCACATAAGTTCTCTAGCTGACACCAAGGTTTCCACTTTAATACTGTAACGCTGCAGATAGGACGCAGACGCGTGCAGGTATGAAATGAAGTGTTCAGTTTAATGTTGCTGGGCTTTTCCAGTATAGTGGATATAACTTGTAGTAGACTGGTGCCATTCAACAGGTGGTTAGTCACTTGGTGCCACTCGAATCGCACTTCTTTTGTTAACAACAGATGATTTTTGTGAAAGGCCAAGATTTTTCAGGTGTGATGGTGTTCATTCTAACTGGAGAGTTTCTTTTGCACTCTCTCTTACAATGTGTTGTTTTCACGGGTCTGTTACTCCTGGTACTAGTAGTCAGTCCCAGTGTAATGGGGATTCTTGTGCTTTATGCAGTGTGGGCCTTCCTTCTATAACTATAGCCAACAAATAGTGACTATTATAAGACCACGGTGTTTAACTAGGATTACCAGTACGCTCGTACCAAAAATGTAAAATATATTCAAATCACTCAATTTACTACTGCCACCAAGTACTAGTGTAAAACGCTGCTTGTTAAACATTCTCTCACTGACTAATAAAGCCGCTTTGGTGAACAATAAGACTTTAAGTCACAAATCCGATCTTCTGTCTTACCAGAATGAGACTTAGTGGATCCGATTTAACTTTGCTAATTGAACAAACATAATTATTTTCATAAATGTGGTTCTGTATGTGGTTCTGGTTCTTGTACGCCGCCGCTACAAACAGCCCCCAGAAATCTGAACAATCTCGATAATTTTATGTCTTTTGAAGTATTTCCTCTAGATCTAAATATACTGCTTATCTACCATCTGCCTGGGCTGTATCCCTTGTTTCTCGCTGAATCCTGTAACTTTCCAGCCCATTCAGACACCACCCACGACAAAGTGATCTTGATGGGTGATTTCAGTATTCATATAGATGTGGTTTTAAAGCGCTGTTGGATTTACTGTAGTTGTTAAAGGCCCTACATATGGCCATAACCACTAGCTGGACCTCATTACAACTGATGGTGTAAATTTTCATAATGTAACTATTTTTCCTTTACATGAAACCATTTCTGAATGCTTCTTGGTCGTCTTTGATCTACACCGGCTGGTGCCTAATAAAACTAAAAAGCTAATAAAGCTAAAAATGTACAAGGTTTAGATGGTAATTGTACCCATAGATGTACTGGATACGTGAGTAATTCTGACTTTGCAGTAAATATGGATGTCGAGCAACTGGCTCCGAATTGTACTTTTGTGTGAAACCTGCCGTAGATTCTGTGGCTCCACCTAAAACTAAAGTTATCTAAAAGATAAGAAACTCGCAGTGGTTTCACACGTTGACTCGTACTTTGAAGCTAGAATGTCGTAAACTCGAGTGTACTTGGTGTTAAACTAAACTGTACGTTTATTATGTAGCCTGGTTCAGTTGTTTAAAGAATTACAGGAAAACACTTTATAAACCCAGATCCAAATATGAGTCTAAATTAAAAGATTAAAACAGGAATAATCCTTGTTTCCTGTTTGATATTATTGTTAATTTAACAGGAGCGTCTAAGTATGCAGTAACTATTTCTGTTACAAATTATGAACTTATGTAAAGGTTTAATAATCAGGATTTCTGTTATAACGTCTAGGCTGATCTTAGTGTAGCTCTGGCTATAATAATAATAACAATAATAATAATAATAATAATAATGAATGTTTTCAGCACCGCAAAAGTAGTTTTCATTTAATTACAAATGACATAATTATCATGTTAATTCATACTATAAAATCTACTATCTGCCCTGTAGATCCAGTCCCCACTTTTACTAAAAACCGCAATTTCCATTCTCACCTAACAGACTGATAATATTATTAATACCTTGTTACTTAACGGTAATGTCCCAAACACTTTTAAAGTCACCATTATTAGAGCTTTGCTAAAAAAGTCCAACCTCGACCGTAACGAACCAGTTAACTGTAGTTCATTATAGATCTATCTCTAATTTTGCCTTTTGTCCATAGGCATAGTCTTAGAAAAGGTTGTAGCTTCTTAGCTTCAAAGTTTCTTTAATCTCATAATACACCTGAAAAATGTCACTCAGGTTATTGCAGTGGTCACAGCACTGAAACAGCTCCAACTTGCCTTGTTAAGGATGTACTTATATTGTCTGATGCTGGTTATACCTAGTTATTATATTGCTGGAGTTGAGTGCTGCATTCGATACTGCTGACCACGGTATCTTACTCAGTAGACTTAAATCTCTAGTCGGTCTAACACAGTGGTCTTAAGCGATTCCGTTTTTACGTAACTAATCGTCAATAGTTTGTGCAGAAATCTGATGACTACCACCCTTCATTTATGTCTGCGGTCCATCATGGTGTCCCTCAGGGTTCTGTCCCGGGTCCAAAACTGTTTTCCCTTTATGCGCCAAAATGGGGTGACCTTATCTGTAGGCACGATGGGAGCTTTCATTCATACACCGATGATCTTCAGTTATATGTTTCTTTTAAGCCGAACGACCGCCATCGCATGTTGTATCTTTAGCAAACTGTTTTACTGATATACAGCACGAGTAATAATTTTCTGTCCCTTAACGCTAGTAAAACTGAAGTGCTCATGGTGGGTGCTGGTGCTGCAGCCTGTAACCAGATTACTTCAGTCTTTAGCTCTCCTGGGTTTGTAGTGAAGTGTCCTGAGGCACTAGTATGTCCTTTGTTCATGCCTTTGTTTTGAGCAGGACCCACTACTGTAACACTCTGCTATTAGGCTGTCTGGACCAGACTATATCACTATATCGAGGCTACAGTTAATACAGAATGCTGCTGCTAGAATTGTCACTTGAACCATGCAGTATGACCATACAGCAACAGTTCTAAAGTGTTTTCCTTGGTGTCCTGTTAAGTTTAGAGTAGATTATATAAACATACTCCTCAACTGCTAAATGTCATTGCTCCTGTTACCTTAGTGAGACTTTTATGTTCCACGGTGTTGCCTACGGTCATTAAACGCTGGTTATGTTTAAGTACCTGCGATCAATAAGACTAAAGCAGGAAGATGTGCCTTTACCTATAGAGCACCCAAGCTTTTGAATAACCTGTCTGATGTTGTCAGAAACGTCCCTTTTGAGTCAACATTTAAATCAAGACTTGAAATTCATCTCTTTCCCTGGGCATACTTGACATAAGCAATGTTGACATGCTTCACTTCTGCATTTTTTCTTCACTGTGTAATTATGCTGTCTTTTAGTTTATTTAGACTCTAAACCTCTTGTTCTGAGTTTCTTCTGCATCACAAGCGCAGGTTGTTCACCTGCCTCTTCTGACAAGGCCAGAGGAGAAGATCAGTGAGACCAGCACTCTGTGCTGCCAGGAGAGGACCCCATGTCAGGATGATGTGATCTTCATACTCCTTGGCATCAATTTATTCAGATTTTACCTTCCAGCACAATGCTGTGCTTAGCAGTATATCCTTTCCTAGCTGCCACTACAAGCACTATTTTTGTATGAATAAAATGCCCATGGTGCTTGGACCCCCAGTGGTACATTTTTCTCTCTTGTCTCCTGGTTGGGAGTTTTCGGTTTCCTTCTCCTTAGTTGCAGGCAGGCTTACCGTATTGCTTATGCCTTGTATATTTACTCTTGTTAAATGGGTAATGTCTATCTATGGCCTCACTGTGCACCTGTTATATGTGGTCAGTTGTTTTAATCTGCTGTTCAGTGCTCTGAGTTCCTGTGTGAGAAGAAGTGCTCTCTAAAAATAAATTGAATTCAATTCAGTTGAAATAGACAGCTTGATTCTAACCCAAGCCTGAACAGCACAGATACTGTCCAGTGGCAACACTACTTGTAGAACCAGGCTTAGTGGACTTTTTTCTTTTCAGTTTCACTGTTACTTATAAACCCAGATCTAATAATGGCAAAACTATTGCCCTCTCAAGACCCCACAGGGCACTAAGAAAAAGCTCCACATGGAAGGCTGTTTTGCCTGTTTGTTTCCTTGTTACAGTCAAGTGGTAGTTCTAGGAAGACATCTAAACAGGGCAGCCTTAAACCCCAGGACCTGATAATAAACCTCATCACAAGGAATAGGTACCTTAGAACATGAGGCCATTGCTCCTACGCTCACTACATGACTGAACCTCCCAATTCTGGACATCCAGGGTGTGTAAGACCCTACATCACAAGGACCACAGTCTTGGCTCCACAAGATGCACAAAGATGTGCTGTTATATATAGGCGACCTGTGATGTTTGTGCCCAAAAATACCATACTAGAACTGGCAGGGAAGTTTGAATCTATTACCCTATCCTATACATATCATATCCTATTTCTTACCTGATTTCCTCACAAGCTCTTCATGTTCTGATGTACAGTTGCACAGTTGCACAGTTCTGGAGGTGATCAGCTGTTTGTCAAAAATATGTCAGATAATATCCCTCAAGGCATTACCCACCATTACTGAAACCACAGAACTGCTTTTTCATAATGCATTTGTTCTATTTGCTTAACCTGAAGTCATTCTGCCTCCTATGTCTTTTCAGAACTTCGTTCCAAGTACATTTTATCTGACCAAGTCCTCTGTCTCATCATTGTTCCTGCAACATTTGACCACAACTGTAAATAAACTCTACACCTGGGTTCTCTACTACACATATCTCAAACACACCTTGAGTCTATTATTTAAAAAAAAAAAAAAAATTCAGGATTTCCTTCCTTGTCCTGTGAGTGATGTACTCCTTTTTGCCTGTTCCACAAAGCTTCATACCCATTGCGGTACCCTTTTGTTAAACATTGCACATCTGTTAATTCTTCTGTATTATCACTGGAAATGAATTTCTAAAAGCAGTAATCGTGTGACCGTGTTGTCGTATAACTTGGTTTTTCTACACATTTATACATTTTTGAGATTTTCTTAAAATGTTTCTCCTGGAATCACCTAAATTTATGTCAAATGATTTTTTTCTGTAGGCATTGAAATCAAATAGGTGTTTAAATGATGCTTGACTGTGAATGTAAGCTGCATGTTCACCAGCGGCTCTACTGTAGTAGCACTGAGAAAAAGGTATTTACCCTTAACTGTATTATCAAAATATTTCAGTCTGTCAATGCGACCATTTGCATGAGAAATAGTACGTACAGTAACACCTATCTGACTCAAGCAGTTGGCGTCTTTTCCGTGTATTCTTCTCATGTCTCGGCTACAGTAAGAAATGGACATTTTATGCCGGAGACGACAGAACTTTGTACCGTAGTGAAAATAACCATTTAATTTTCCTTTCACAAGTGGCCCTTTCGGAGATGGTCTTTTATGTCTTTTTGCATTATTTGTATTGTAAACAAGATCCTTTTTTATGTCTCCAGTAAACCACTTCCATACTCTGCCTTACTGTGAAAATAATACCAGTGATTAGAATGAAATGAATTTTACTTAATCCTTCCTTATATTTACTTAAATTAATCTTTTTTTAAATTGTGTCATATGAAAAAAACGAAGGTCATCCTAAAGTCCAACAGTATGTGACGGTGCCGCTTTCTTGACCTTTCCGGATTTCTTATTTATATCAGGAAATGTAATACTTCAGAAATCATTTAAAGTGATTTAAAGATCCTGTTATGTTTGCCTAACTGTAGAAGAGAACACAATGGAAGCCAGGATGCTCATGGGTCTCACCTAAAAGCCTTGAGGGTAGAATGTCATTCAAACATTACAAAACTCCATCCTCAGGCTTTATTAGCAACACCATTTGAAATATGTTCCTTACCTGTAAAAGTGTAATTCAGAGTACTGTCATAATCAACCCCCCAAAATGAAAACAGATGAAATGTAGTCACAAAACTCCATCTATTATTCTTTACTGCTTTTCTTGGTCAGGTTTGCTGCTGTCTGGAGCCTATCTCTGAGTCACTGGGGACTAAACTATGCAGTCAGAATGAAGATGGGACACTAGTCCATTGCAGGGTAGGCACACACACACACACACACACACACACACACACACACACAAATTAAAGCAAAATAGTATTTTAAAAAGTGTTGACTGTTTGACTGTTGTTTTTATGGTACTTTTAACTTTAACAAAGGTGTAAGACCTCCACTCAAATGGCCATCAAATGCCTATTCTCCAATATTTACAGCATTGCTGAATTTAAATTAGTGACCTTGAGGGGGAAAAGCCTTTACAGTTCTTGTAATTCAGCACTTTAGCTTCAATAGACAGTTCTTCCATGACACTGAAGTCGAAACCATGTTTGTGAACAGATGGCATGTGAAAAAATATTTACACATTCCTGCGGATGTTTCAGATGGACAGATTGTCATTGCTGGATAAAGCAAGCATGATCGAGGGGATTTCTATTTGGAGGGATGCTGGTTGGAATTCTTTTGTCAGCATACACTGAGATGAGAACTGTATTCAGCTCACAAACAGCAACTACTCCTCAGGCTGAAACTTTTCATCAGAAAAATTCTGCCAGGCTAAAACAGCTGTCCGCTTCTGAGGCTGCTGAAGAAATATGAACGCTGGAGCCATATACTGAGGAAAGCTGTTTAGCTTTAATCATATTTTGCCTTTTGTGTCTTATTGGATACAGTCACCAATATTTGACCAAAGAAATGACAATGCAAATGAATGGAGTAAAAACTACTGTATTCCATTATTACTTATAGTATAATTTATTTTGAAATACAGTACTGTGCAAAAGTCTTAGGCACCTGTGGGAAAAATGCTATAAAGCGAGGGTGGTTCCAAAAACAATGCCATGAATACTTATTAATCAATAAACCTTCTAAAAAGTGCAGGAGACAAAAAAACCTCAGTCAGATCAATATTTGGTGGGACCACCCTTTGCCTTTAAAACACCATCAATTGTCTTATGCAAACTTGCATGCAGTTTAAGGTAGAGGTTGATAGGTTCTTCCAAACATTTTGAGGAACTGGCCACAGTTCTTCTGCAGACTTTGACTGTCTCTGCATGTCCTCCCAGACTGACTTGGTCATGTTGAGATCAGGGCTCTGTGGGGACCATAGCATCTGTTGCAGGATTCCTTCTTTTTGCTGAAGATAGTTGTGTATGACTGAGATTGGGTGTTTGAGGTCATTCTCAGGCTGCAGAATGAATTTGGGACCAATGAGAAACCTCCCTGATGGTAGATAAGAATCTACCTGTACTTCTCAACACACATTGGAGTTGCATGCCTAAGACTTTTGCACAGTACTGTACATTTCTGGTCCTTTGAAAAAAAATTATTAACACTAAATTTCTAGTTCTTGCTGCTGACTGTGTTCTGCTATGGCTAAGTCTCTTGCTTCTCACTGGTAAAATGACCTGCTCATTATAATTGCATTGAACCCCATTATTTCCACTTTTTAAATAAACTGAACAGAAGTGTGATATGGAAGGGAGATTGTGCAAACAAAGGCACTTTGACTGTACTTTGGCCCCTGGGAACGAGCTCTGTATTGGGGCACCTGAACAGCACCTGGGATTGTCAGAGAGGTACATACACAAACACAGTCACACGCACAAACCCACACCCATGATGACTTGTTGGTTTTCAAAATAACATCAATATTTACAGCACCTTAAAGTGAGTGTTTGGGGAAATATGCTTTTATTTTACGTGTCGTACAGTATGTGGGTACAACAGTAATGACAGATACCGTGACAGTACTGGGACAACAGAGCCACCAGATGACGTTGTTGGGGCTCCTTTCTTCACAGAATTTCAGAACTCAAACCATTGTGAACTAGAAACATGTATGAGGTTCTAAATGGTCTACTTTTGTATGTTTTGTCTGCGTTCAAATGTGACTTCACCTTCACGCAAAAGCTGTAGTTCTTTACTACAGTTAGGTTACAGCTGTTACATATGGCTTTTTTCTGTGCATGTTTTCTGTCGGGTTAAACATTATGTATACTTTGAAACCAATACTTTCAAACCAATACTGTTGGGGTCCTTTTATGTCAGGCTTGCTATGATGATAGGTTAGAAGTTGTAATTTGCTGACCGTATTGCTTCAAGCTATCACTATATTGTGTTTCTGAAAGGACTGTCCACCAGTGCTGTGCTTTATTGCTATTGCTGATCCCAAGCAGCAGAAGTTGGTTTGGGAAGTGCTGCAGTGCACAACTTGGTAGTGCTGGTGCATACATGAAAAACAAAGCAACACAAATAAGCTTTTTAAATTGGAAATGAGTAAGTGGTCCTCCAGATTTTTAAATATCGGGGTAGAAGCCCCTCCGTCATTTACTAGTCAGGTGTGTTTGATTTGCACCAGTCGTCTCATTCCACTCTATTGTTAGGATGTGAGTTCTTCCCATTATCAAGTCCAGTGTCTTTTTGCCACTTTGATTCACAAACCAGAACAGATGCTCCAACAGATGGAGACCCACAACAGGATGTCTTTCTTGTGCGAGTGTGGTGTGTTGTGTCACTCTGCATTCTGTATGTAAGTTTACAGGTGGACGTGGCTGGCTGTGCGTCCAGACCGTGGGCGGTATTTTTGGTTTTCTGCAATGACCTCACAGTGGCATATTAGAAACGGTCCAGCTGAGGATATCATTTCTGTGACACATGCTAGTGAGTTGCACCCAAAGGTATTTGTCAGTCCTTGGGGTCCAGAGGGGTTTAATGCATTTAACTACAATTCTTTGTAGTCAATGATGGCAAAGGGGTCAGATTTTAAATGAGAAGAAGATGAGTCATTGGTTGTTCAACAAAAATTCTGTGTTCAATAACACAAGGAATCCCTCTCAGTGAACTAAGAACTTGCCAGCATGTGTAATCCCTTACCTGCAATATTTTAAGCTTTGAGCTAAATAAAAATAGGTGGGGTGCTCTTGAAGCTTCATGGTTCAGATTCTGTGAAGCACATACCTAAATTAGACAAACAGTGTTTACATACTTTACTCTTAGAACATTGAGTAATTTAAAGTTTCATAAACTTTGTGATACGGTCACTCCTGAAAAACAATTAAAGCTTTTTTTCTGCATTATACATAATGCTTATTATAATAATTCTTATTATACATAAGATAATTCTGCTGAGTCTGTTACTGTAAAATGCTACAAAGTACAAGCAGGTTAAACTGCCTTGATAAACTGAAACGTAATGGATGCTAACTTCTGCTACAGTGGTGAGACTCATCCTTGTGTTAACAATGACTGTCCGTGTGTGACGCCGTTGGCAGGAAGCAGACGTGTGCGGGCGCGAGTTAGCGAATGAGGTTTATCAGCAAGAGAAGTTCCAGAATCGTGGTCAACACACAGGCAAGGGTCAGATCCAGAAGTCCACGTAGTACCAGAAGTGGTCGGGCCAGATCGAAGGTCAGGGACAGGCGAGGGTCGAATACCAGAAAGGCTGACAGGAGAAATGCTCAGTACACTCAGTGGCAACATGGGAAATACTTCGCACCGGCCTGTCGGGCTACACAGGTTTTATACCTTGGTCGGGGAAACAAGGAGCAGGTGCTGGCAATTGTGGAGCTGGGCAGAACAGTAGGCAGAGCAGGGGACGTGACACAGTGTTACTCCTAAATGCTGCTCTAGTGCATTTTTCAAGCGTGGCTGGATACCACACGCATGCATACCATGTACACCTTAGCTTAAATGGGAAGAAAACTGTCAGAAATTTTGTTAAAGCTCTGTGTTGCAACCTTGTTGTTACTGAATTTGTTGTTATCTTTCAGTTTCTGGGACACAGTACTCTTTGCTGGATGTATAAAAATTTGAAGTCCCTTTAGACAAAGGGAACATGAACTGTATTCATGATGCTGTATAGTTCTGAATGTTTAAGTTATAATAAAACACCATTAGGCACAAGACTCTACTGTAGATAACATTATAATAAAATAAAATAATGGGACACATAACTAAATATACTTCTGTACAAAGTTGTATTTCTGCTGTTTTTGTATGAAAAAGTCATATAGAAGTTAAACTTAAAGTTAAAAGGTTAAATGTTACTGATGTAGAAATGTCCCATTACATTAAAGTATCTTCATAATAATAAAACAATGCAATTATAATTTTTTATTACAGAATTGTAATTAGATGCAGAAATACTACAGTGCTGTTCATTCCACTGTTCAACATGCCTTTAACAAAAATTTTTACTTCACTCCTTCTAAATACTTGTTGAGCTCTACACTTAACAGCCACTTCATTAGAAACAGAATTTTAATACCTAGAAGGACTAGGACCCCCCTTTGCTCTCAGAACAGCCTGAATTCTTCACTGCATGGATTCAACAAGGTGCTGGAAACATTCTTTAGGGATTCTGATCCATGTTAACACGATTGCAGCATATTTGTCAGCTGCACATTCATGCCACCAATCTGCCCTTCTACTACATCCCAAAGACGGTGAATCTGTTGAATTCAGATCTGGTGCCTGTGGAGGCCACTGAACTTTACTGAACTCATTGTCATGTTCATGGCGGCAGTTTGAGATGACAAATATTGTTTGGAAATATAAGTGCTACAAAGTAGAATTGCTGTGCGTTCCCCACAGTAGAGTACAGTGGTTTTAACCACTGCTTGCTATTTGTGACAGGGGGGCTTTCAGGTGCCCCTCTGAGTATATGAATGAGCTGTTTTTCTTCCCCTTGTTGCACACAGCCATACATAGTCATCTGGACATTTACATGGTTCCTGGGGGATGTAAGCAACTGGTGTTCTTGTCCCAAACTGATTTCTTGTGACCTCATAAATAGGTGCTGAATTTTCAAACAAAAATATGGGTAGAACTGCACAGAGCTTAGTAGTCGACATCAACTTTATTGGCCACAAGAACAGAAAAGCAATTGATACAAGACAAAACGGACAGTCTGCAGCCAAAATAATGACAATCACTTTAATACTGGCAAAGATGCAACATACCGACATACACTGCCATCATGTGCACGAATACTGGAATCCTTGCAGTGCTTCAGTTACACCAACACTGCACACAAGATATACATATTCTGAAATATCTTATTTCTTAATATTCTTATTAAGAATTCTCGTAATATTCTTTATTAATATTCTTTAATATTCTGAAATATCACAACATTCTACACATTATAGACAATTGTTAACAACAATGCCACGGACAATCCTTACATAAGTGAAATGCAGAAAACTCCAGTGATTTACCAAGGCAATGGACAAGACCAGTCTTTACAAGCAAGACTAATCTTACAAAATGTTCAAGTTTTAATTTCAGGTACTAAGTATCTTATGTTCCTTACTTTAATGAATAACTAAATTTGACTGCTTTTTCTTCTGTTACTGAAACAGCTCTTTCCCCTTTTGTGCAAATAAGTGTACAATTTCCATTTGTGTTATAAAGTCATATGGACCTGGAATCCTGGGTGGCATAGTTGCTTTGTTCAACATTATTGGCACTCTTGCATTTAAGGTATGTCATGTACAATATCTCCTCAAAAAAGTGGGCCATACAAGAACTTTACACTACTTTAGAACAACTATACTACTTTATAACAATTATATTTATATGGAGGTGTCACGCCCCCTGGTCCTGACTCTGCTGGTCTTCATTGCTGATCATGTGCACCTGGCTATTGTTAAGTCTTTATAAATACCTGTCTGTCGGAAATGATCTTTGTGAGTTATTGCCATAATCCCATGTGTACTGAGCAGTCAGTCAGTCAGTCAGTCAGTCAAACAGTCAGTCAGTCAGTCACCCACCCACCTGCTTTGTCTTATGACTTTTGCTTGTGTTTAACCCTTATCTGCTTGACGCTTGTATTGAGTTACTTTCTGGTTTTTGACCCACGCCTGTTTTCTGATTATGACTTTGGAATCTCCTTTGGCAATAAACAGATTTTTTCTTTATGCCTGCACGTGTCTGCAACCTTCCTTCAGTGTGACAGGAGGCTGTCATCACTGCCAAGGATTATGCAACCAAATACTAGCAAATGCTACTGTCCAGGAAATATTTTCTCTTTCTTCTGTGAAAAACTGCATATCAGTTGAACATACATCTTTCTTGCGGTATAACTTTGGAAATCCTACTAAAATAAAAAAAGTTGATAAATTGCCAGTTATTTCTGAACCTATTACACATGACGTGATTAAAATGTAAAGGTGCCAATAATGTTGACCACCACCGTCTGAGGATATGTGCCCAGGATCAGGTTCTGAGACAGCTGTGCAGTCAGTAGCTACAGAGATTCTTGAAGGAGGTGGCTGTATCAACACACATCCAGGTCCCAGGCACGCCACACTGCAACTCCCAATGGAGTGATCTTCTCTTTGCTTAATTCTCCCACCTCTCCTGGCCTCCCTGATTCTGAACAGGACTCCCCTGCTGTCTCACTTTTCCTCTGCTCCATCTCCAGACGCACACATTCAGTTACTTCTCCATCTGTGTGGACTCTGTTCCTTGCCCCCAGGCTGAGGGGCTCCTGAGAGGCATGGGTCCCACTGCCCTCTCTGGTGGTTGGTCCTCCTGTGACCTGTCGCACCCACCAGCGGCCACAGGAACCCACCTGGCAGGCTGCCTGGAAGCCCCTCTTGAAGTTCTCATTGAAGTAACCATATATAATGGGGTTCACGCTGGAGTTTGAGAAGGCAAGCCAGTGTGCAAAGGGGTAAATGTAGCTTGTTAGTAGGTCCAGCTGGGCTCCTTCTGGTTGTGCATAGTCTGTCAGGAGCATAAGTGTCCACAATGGCAGCCAGGACAGCATGAATAGCAGGGCAACCATGATCAGCATCTTGATCACCTTTATCTTCTTTGGGGATATGTGTGCTCTTCCTACGGGGCCGCCGGAGGGCACCGTTTCTGGGTGCGCTTCAGTAGGCAGCCCTGCAGTAGTGTAGAGCTTGGCCCCAATACGGCAATACATGAGAGTGATGAGGGCGAGGGGTACGAGATAAATATGAGCGAACAGGAATGTGGTATAAATCTTCCTCATCTCAGGCTTGGGCCAAGTCTCGTAGCAGTAATAAAGTGGGTAGGTGTGGTTGTGGTCTTCGCTGTCTACCATATAGTGGCCTTCCTCCTGTTCTACCATCAGCATCATGGCTGAAGGGCACATAATCAGTGTTGCCAGCACCCAGATAAGTCCTATGGTTACCTTGGCAACCAGCAGGGTTAGCTTTGGCTTGAAAGGATAAACAATGCAGCGGTACCTGAGAAAACAGAATGTGGAAATGAGGTATTCTGCATATGTGAACAATACAATACTTCTCTTTGCCCTTTTCTATTATTCCACCTCTGTTCCGTGCCCAAGTACCGCTCACCTGTGATAACACCCCTCACCTAGTATGTCCCTGCACTCTTCATCTTTTCTAATCAAAAGATGTACAATACCAGCATGAGCAGGAAAGTTTATTTGCGGATATGTAGGATACTGGACTGGATACTCTGTTCCTTTGTTACTAGTTATGGCCTATTCTCCTTCTTTCCTGTGCTGTTTCCCTCTCCCAGGTTGTGCTTGAGCTTAATTTTTAACCCCCCTCCCCACTCTTAGCCCAAGCAAAAGTCAGTACCCCTACCTGTCAACAGCAATGGCAACCAGAGTGAAAACTGAGGCTGACACAGAAATCCCCTGCACCAGGCCACTCATTTTGCACACTGCATTGGTAAAGGGCCAACCTGTGGGTAGAAGCATTAGAGAAAGAGACCAAAACCTGAATCAGCAGTGGAGACCACAGCCTGGTCTTAGTCCCCTCAACAAAGTGAGCAACAAAGCATCAATTCAAGTGACAAAGCAGTGGAGTCAGTGCTACATGCCAATAATGTTACTGAACCACAGTTTAACAAGTATGAGCACTTTATCTTATGCTGCTTGTGTCACAGAAATACAACCAATTTCTGAAAATATTAAGAAAATGCTGTAAATTAATTGTGCAAGAGCTGGTGGCTTCTGTGGACAGCATAATAGACAGGTGGCAAAAACATGCTATGAGAAAACATGTTTAGACCCTGGCAGACACCACACGTGGGGGGCACCCTATGAGATACAGTCGAGTCCCATTTCCAAGGGTGAGGGTGGAGAAGTAACAAAGGTCAAAGCAGTGAATCTAAAGGTAGAGCACCCATGCAGTGGAAGTATTAATAGGAAACCAGTCTCCCACAGAGATTGTCACACCTCTACGTAGAATGTATCATTGGAGGTGAAGCAGAACATCATGCTAGGCTGTGCTTGGGTGGCTGCCTGAAGAGAAATAACCATCTCATGTATCGTTTTTTCCTGAGGATGACGTGAAATACAACCAGACTCTTTCCTACCCACCTCACTTTTTTTTTTTTACTGTAGACCTTCCAGTAGTATAGTACTTTGACAAACTTTGTGCCTGATTCAGTGGTGGACCTTGTTGATAACGGAGTCAGTTTGCAGACACTTTGGTAGATGTCATGGTGGTCCTGGAGGACAGTCAAAGAGTCAGCATTTTAATGTCAGCTACATTCTGGACCCTTATCTTTTGGCTGCTGAGGTCATTTATTTTTTTTAGCAAGAGCTGGAACACATAAAACAGCCCACCGTTTTTCAACACACTCATATTTGAAAAGGCATTTAAGATCAGCTGTAAGAAAGTCTCAGGTAGTCTCTTTTTTGCCTGTGTGTGTTTTGGTTTCATAATAAACATGATAGTACATGTTATACTACTTTTCAAGAAAATATGTGTTTTTTATAACTGATGTTCAGTGTATTTTGAGAACAGGACTATAAATCATACTTTATGATTTGTGTTAACTGTAAGGTAACTTTGAAAGCAAGATGCATGTAACCATATCAACGGCACATATCCATATTAACTTATAATTAAGGACATGTAAGAATCATATCTATATCGGCTACTGTCCTTAAATTTCTTAAGAATACTAAACCATTTGGATTGTTTCAGAGATGTGCTCACTCCATGTAAAGAAGAAAAAATCTCAATAACAGATGATGACATCAGAAGTTAACCAAAAGAAAGTTTTCCATTAAGTCGGTAATTAAGAGAAGGGAAAAAAAGGAAAATCAAACAAGCGATCGTGTAAAAATTAACATATAATATCGTGCACTCCGGAACAGCATCAGTGTAACCCTCAAAATATACAGATTGGTGGTCCTTCACTGTATTTTTGAAATGACTGCATGATATATGGCTATATTTGCAGAATAAACTTTAAGGTATATAAACAATTTTTCTTTTTGTGCCCCTTACATTGAACAGCATAGAGTGGTTGTCAACCTTAGTCGCAACAGTCAAGAATTGCAGGAATGTGGTCAGATCACATCCAACTGATCTGACAGAGATTGTCAAAGGGCATCGTGATGTATTTATGAAATCTGTGCTCCAAGATGCACTCATTTCAGAAAAAGCAAAGAACATGATCACAAGTTTCTTTATCTCTCTCAGTCAAGGATGGTCAGTGCAACTCTTTGTGCCCCTTATTAAGTCGAGAAAAACTGCAGTCATACATATTTCCAGACCATTGTACTAGAAAGTCTCAGGTGGATCATCCTATCTGTGTCACCAGAGGATTTTATCTGAAAGCAGTGAGGGGAAAAAACCTATTTGTTTCAGTTGTACAACTATTAGGTTGAAAAGAACTTAAAACACAAGGCAACAGTGCAACCAATGGTTAAACTTTATGTTTTATTTTATTCTTTTTTTGTCTGTTAATCCTTTTAAGATCATCAGAACTCTTTATGTTTCTATACTACATGGAACTAGCTTATGGAGACCCTTGAACTTGAGCTTTTTTGCTAAAAATCTTGTCTTAAATATATAATATTTATTGCACCAGTTTCATGCTTGTACAAATGACCAGCGTAAGCATATTTTCATTCATTTATCTTCATCTACTGGGAAAACATTTTTTGTTTGTATTTTGTGTCAGATATGTAACGGTCAGTTTCCATTTTCTGCATTATTATCAGGTGTCAGAATAGAATACACACATTCCTATAGCCAGTTTCCATTGCCAGGGTCCATACTATTTAAGCCCATGCCGCTGAGGCCTTCCCACTGGCTGTCATTGCACCTGATCCCCACCTTTCACCTTGTGAGCCCACAAAAGGGCTGCGAACTGCTGTTTTGGGCTAAGCCCTACTGGGTCATGTGAGTTGCTCAGGCACCAGGTGCATATTAACAAACACCACCTCCAAGCCACAATCTAGGGGGGAGAATTGCAGTTTCCTAGTGTTCTTTTTGGCATACTTATGGGGAAAATACAAAGCATTCTGGAACCAGAGACCGTGGCAGGAAACTAGAGGGTCTAAGCCTGCCTTTTTTAGCCTGGGCCTATGCCACTAGGAAAAGTGGGCTGGAAACTCTACTGAACTGAACTGAAATGGAATACAGTACATCAAAGAGGAATGTTTACCATTTTATATTAACATTAAAAGTAAAGGCCACTTTCCATTTTCTGGCTCTGTTATCAAGTGAAAAGCTTTCACAGTGGTCTCAGCTCTGAAACAGCTATAACTTGTGTTGTTAATTGTATCTGTCACCCCCCCCGGTCCAGACCCCGCCTCTCCTGATTTCCCTGCACCTGTCTCTATATTTATAAATTTACCTGTGCCTTACAGCCTGTTGGTGCAAAGTATTGCCATGACTTGTCTATGCATACTGAGTGGTCCTTCTGTTTGCTACTCTGGTTACTGACCTATGGTTGTACTCATAACATATTATTTCTAAGTGGACTATAGTCCACCATACAGTAACTCTTCAAATATTTGTTAATGTTTTTGACCTTATTTCATTTCAGCCCAGAGTATGCTATATTATCCTTACTATTATTAAATAATTTACTACTGTATTCTCTACCAAAGTTTTTTAAAAAGTACAGTATGATCATAACATTAAATACTTCAGTATTCTGTGTCATATGCCAGAGAGGTGTAATAAGTGCAACTAATATGATCTCTCATGACATTCGTAACATGTGGCAGTGGTTCCTATGAGTGATACAGCACAGGTTTTGGAAGATTTTTGTGTTACTTCAGTTCTGAGACACACAAAGGGATTTGCACCAAATGAACCTACTGCGTCTGCATCTTTGTGGGGTATAACGCTGAGAACAAGTCAAAGTTTGTCTTGTGTCAATCATTTAGTCACGGAATGAAGGGGAAAAAGGAAAGGGGAGGGGCCACAGCTCCGAAGGGTTGCGTCTTGTACTTTTTGTTACGAATAATGCTAACATGTTGCAGATTTTTCAGTTACTGACCTTTTTAAGTGGCTTTCCTTTTGCAAGTCAGAGCCCAGCCTTGATAAATATAAATGATGGTGACCCGTTTAATAGTTTAAAACACTCACTTGCAATTTGTGTTAATAACTGTTTTCCATACATGAAGCCCTTAGTTGTCTTTGAAAATCATCGTAAGATTTGTTTATTAATGAACAGACATGATCTATGTGGTTTATCATAAGTGATGTTAGGTTCATGAATGATACTGACTGTCAGTGACTGTTTCTGCAGTAAGCTCAGTTTTTTGAGTCAGCAAACACGAGGTATGTGTAACTTTTGGAAATAATGCAGTTGAACGTTTTCATTACTAAACTCACTACCTGTGACAATGGAGAGATTAGTTGTTCAAGTTGTATATGGAAGTCAGTGCTACCGCATTGAGTGTTGATGTAGCATCCTGGGAGGCTATGCTTCTGTGGGATTAGCAAATTATAGTAGAAGTAAACCTGGACAATTCCATGTTTACACAACATTTGTGATTGGAAGTTAACAGTAAACTGCTACCTGGTACTAGATATGTTGGCAGCAGTGTCTAAAGTGTTCTGAACAGTTATTGTGAGTTATGCTCTTTGAGTTGATCTGACACTATTCAAAAAAAAGTCTTCACTACATAAAAATTAGCACACTGTTCCAAAAACACAACTGCAATTCTGCACACTTTTCATTACTGCTGTGCAAATGGAATGTTCATCTTATGATACAGTATGTCAGAACTAAGCAGTTTAGGAACCCTGGCAGTGGAGATCTGTCTAACCAGAACATTACATTTTGACAGTCACGGAACTTTTTTCACAAATTGAAATGTATGCAAAGCCCCTGCGTTGGAATTTGTACAAATGATACTGTACTGCATGGCTGTGACTACTTTAACAAATGTATGGAATGTGAACATGTCATGTGATCATACGTTATTTTTCTTATTTTAATAGCTTATATTATAGTAATATTCGTAATGTTCCTGTTTTCATATTGTTGAAGGTCTATGCTTTACAGTTTGACATTGTTTGCTGTGACATTTAGATTGTGTACTAACATGGTATTCACAATAACATGATTAACATGATCATTCACTTTGTTTTGACATTTATTATTCTGGTATATTTTTAAAACCAACTTTCAAACAGTGCAGGAGGCCTGGCAGGGTTATCTATCCTGCTGTTCAGAAATAATTAGAAATGTATCTACTTTTGATTATCAGAATATTTTATTAGGATAACCAAAGTTAAAAAAAAAAAAAAAACATCAAACTGTAGGTTGTGTTCTTATTGTCATAAGCTTCATTTTGACAGCTATTAACCATCACTGGTCTGCATTGCAAAAGAGCTCCATTTTGGTTTCATCAGTCCACAGAAAACTTTCCCAGAAGGATGCCGATTTCTATAGGCATGTTTGGGCAAAGATCAGTTATGCCTTTTATGTTTATCTTTCAACAGTGGGGTCCTTCTTGGCCTCCACTAAAGCCCCTCTCTGACTATTGCATAGCTTATGATACAGGTTGAAGCCATCTCTCCAGATCACTCCAGGACAGCTTTAAATTTTTTAAGCTGTTCAGCTATTTTTTCAACCATTCGCACCAACTTTTGAAGATGACTTTGATCAATTTTTCCTCCTCTCACCACGACCTGGGAGGTTGTTAGTTGCCTGAGCAGCAAACTTCTTAATAACATTGCAAAACTTGGAAAGTGAGATACCAAGGTCTCTGGAGAAGACCTTGTACCCTTTTGAATTTTTATGTTTGGTGGCAAGTTTTTTTTTCCCCTGATACCGTTGGACATCTCTTGTTTTTACCTTTGTCAAAAAGAAACGGGGAATGAACGTGACCTTGTTAACCATTGAAAGCTGTCAGTCGTTGGTTAATCATTAGTTAATTTATATCACGAGTCCTGGCTGGCAATGCACTGCAGTAAGTCTAATTTCATTGCAGTGAAAATCTAGTTCTTTTAATGAAACATCTGAATTGTTGAAAAAGGGTGCGAATAGTGGTGTCATGGGACCTTTTCAGTGTTATGCTATATCCACATGTCCATTTAAAACTGCTGTTTTATCCTGTGCTACTCTGTATCAAACAAATCAGTGTGTATAGGCCAAAACAGTTCCACTGCTCCCTTTTTACAGGAAATTTTATTCATGATCTACCTAAAATGCAAGGGTGCCAATAATGCTGACAAGAACTCTATTTTTTTATTTCAGGTCTTTGTCTTGTAAAATTTAACGTTTAATGTTAATAATTGATAACATAATACAATCGTGTCCAATTCATGTTTCTCAATCCATGCTCACTTTTACTCATTCCAGGATAGAGGGTCACTGACACTCTGTATTGTATGAGCTGTTGATGAAAATGGAATAAATAAGTGAAATAAGTAGCTGTTACAGAAAACTTTTGGTTCATTATAGATTTTTCCAATCTCTTTAACAGAACTTAACTGTGGATAAACCCAGGCATTAAGCCATATTATTTTGTTGTGATTTAAAGGGTGGACTTACAAACAATTCTGAGTTACAGAAAGGCTTTTGTTCCCAACTGTTTCTGCAAGCTGAAGGACAAGTTCATACTAAAAACTTAGGAAAGGCAGTGTGAAATTTCAGCTGCACTCATACACAAACACCATAAGTTTCCTTGTACCTGCACAAGACTGAATGAGACAGTTTGTTTCAAATGCTGTGTTGCTGACAAAACTCATACTGTTTGATGGTTAGTAAGTGTTTCACTACACTTCAGTTAGGCTGTGTACACTAGGTTCACTTCTGTCAATTTGTTATTGAGATTCAGTTGCAAATTCCATGAAAGGAAGAACTTAAATGATAAGTTTGCATACTACAGTTTGATTTGCTTCATTTTAGTATGCATCCATCATCCTTAAAGGCTAGATGTCAGAACTACCGTGAAACAGTCTTTTGAGTAATAAGTTACTGTCACTATATTGACTTCTCTGTTGAGTTAAGAACTTGGTTATATAAGAAGTTCACTATCAAAGTTAATGTACTAAATGTCTCGTCACAAATGAACTTTGAACAGGGCGGAATCTGATGTGTCTGTGTTGTCTTCGTACTGCTGTTAGTAGTGACACAGAGAGCGCTTTTTCAAACCCGTCACAGATCAACGTCAAGTGGTGAATTTCAAATTCTTATAGACTGAGATAATGTTTTCAAGTATCTGAAGAGAATAAAACTCCAGTTCAAATTTCATAAAGCATGTCTTACTTTTTAAACTCTTGAAGAAAGTTTGTAAGCTTGACTGAGCCAGATAAAACTCAGACTTAATGTCACTATAAACAAGCTTCTTAATTTTTTATTGAAATTACTTAGTATCTCAAAACAGCCCAAATTTTTTAATTTGTGTGATAATTAAAATCTTTTATTATTAATATTTATTATTATCTCAGAATTGAGAATGCTCAAAGACGTTAACCTACGCATTAAATTAGCCGAGAACAAGCCAGAATCACAACAACTCGGTTCTCTTTGCTGATCTCAAACTTGACCGCAATACCCTTTTCTGTCATGACAAACTGCTGCTGGTACCAGCAGGTCATGCTTACATGAGGCTGAATGCTGTGTCATAGTTTTAGTTACTTTTATAGGCTTATTAGGGAGTATGGTAAGTTCCATCAGGTTGAATTTTACGCATGGTGACCAGTGTACCCAGATTTCTTTGTCAGGGAAATTTGGAAGCACTTTGCTATAGCCTTTTTCCATGCACGGGTGGATTTGTTAACACGGGGGGCAACCTACAAACTCCCCACACTCTGTGCTGCATTTGAACCTTCAGCAAAATGAGAAGCTAAATGGCTGTGAGGCAGCTGCTTTGCCCACTGTGTTCATGCAGAACTCTTCTGAGTACTATTGCCTGAAGATGACACCGGTTACTGCATTAGTTAGGATTTTATTATGCACTGAATATGATATGTACCACAAGAAACCCTCTTCAATGAGTGGTTCTGATTATGGAATTAATTTCAATTATTGGGAAAATCATCTGAGTTAATTCCTGCCAATATGTTAAAATACTCAGGAATAAAAAACCAGAGCAAAGTGATCAATAACATGTTTTAGTAATATGGTTGAATATTTTTCCTGTTATCCTTGCCCAGGGAGGTCACTGAAGTTTACTAAAGTCATTATCATGTTCATGGACCCAGTTTAAGATGACTTGTGCTTTGTTACATGGCATATTATCATGCTGAAAGTAACCATTAGAAGATGGGCAAATTGTGGCCAATTTATGTGTTGTATTCAGATGATGCTCAATTGGTAGCGGGGGCCCAATGTGTGCCAAGAAAACATTTCAACACCATTGCATCACCACCAGCCTGAACTGTTGACACAAGGCAGAATGGGTCCATAGCGTCATGCTGTTTACACCAAACTCTAACCCTACCATCTGCATGTAACAGCAGAAACTGAGATTTATCAGATCAGAGTACATTTTTTTCCAATTTCAGCTGTCCATTTTCGGTGAGCTAGCGCCCACTGTAGCCTCAGGTTCCTGTTCCTGGCTGACAGAAGTGGAACCCAATGTGGTCTTGTGCCTTTGACTCAAGATGCAAAATGTTGTGCATTCATAGATGCTTTTCTGCCCACTACTGTTATAAGGAGTGGTTATTTGAGTTACTGTAGCCTTCCTGTCACTGCAAATCAGTCTCGCCTTTCTCCTCTGAACTCTCATCAACACAGTGTTTCCACTCGCAGAACTACCGCTCACTGGATGTTTTTTGCTATTTCAACCATTCTTTGTAGACTCTACAGACTGTTATGCATGAAAATCTGAGGAGAACAGCAGTTCCTAAAAAAACTCAAACCACCACATCTAGCACCAACAACCACGTAGTGGTCAAAGTCACTTAGTTCATATTTTTTCCACATTCTGAAGTTCAATTCATTCAGTGAAGCTCACGACCTGTGTCTGCGTGATTTTATGCACAGCACTGGTACCACGATTGGCTGATTCGATAACTGCGTGAACAAGCAGGTGTTCCTAATAAAGGGGCCGGTGACTGTGTATTTACGCACGCAAGCACGCATGCACAGTAGTCTTTGTTCAGTCATTAGACCTAATAAACATCTTTGTCTTACAATACACAACTGTGAGGAATAAAATATTGATTTTAAGCATCGAGTTTCCAAACTGTTTATTAGTAGTGTTGGTATTTTACAATCATTTGGTTTTGGACTTGATATCTGTACTTCATGTTATTAATGAGCTATTGAAACTGTTCTTTAAAAAAACTTTTCTCAAAGTGCTGGTGTTCAAGTACTTATTATTGGCTGTCTTGGTAATTTAACAAAAATAAAATCTGTGAAGGTCACTAATTAAAATTCCACGTCTAAATTAATTAAAATTCCCAATTTTAATTAAACAAACTCGATATTTACATCTATGAATCTCGGCATTTTCTGTGTGTTCCTTACTCTTCCTCACAATCGTGGCAGAGAAAAAACAAAGCCGTTCCTGATTGTTGTGTTAAAAACAACATTATAAACGTCATAAAAGCTTGGAATTGGTCGAAGACTGTAAGATCAGAATGTGTGACCACTCACTACTTTGTGTTCAGTTTTGATCCAAGAGGGCAGGGGCACACCGCATTTTACATTACAGAAACCTTTGTCGGACCAAGAAGGAAAGTGACAATTAAAAAAAAGGAAAGTAGCAAATTGCCGTACCAGAACATACGCTTAGAGAGCAACTTGTCCAGAAAATTGCTGTTTTAAAAAAATGTCCATTTGTTATTTAATACCGTTTTTATATTCTGTGGCTGTTTATTTAGGAAAAGCTACTTTGCTGGTAATTGTTGCATTTATGCCTGAGATTTTTTTGGGTAATGTAACATTGCATATGTTACCTATATAAACCAAAATACCTCAGAGTGTGAGGAAGGGAACCTTGAAGCCTGAGCAAATTTAGACAGAGAATTAGCTGATACAGCTACCTGTGATGAGGTTGTCGATCAGTGTGGTGGGGATACAGAAGATGCCCACCAACAGGTCACTGATGGCCAGGTTGAGGATGAAGAGGTTGGTGACGGTGCGCATACGTTGGTTCCTCAGAACAATCAGACACACCAGGCCATTACCCACCATGCACAGCAGGAAGATAAACAGGTAGGCCAGGATGTAGCTGGCAGCCATTGCTAAGGAGTGCTGGTAGTAGGGTGAGAGGGTGACACTGGTTATGTTGGTGACATTGGTAGCATCAGTGGAGTTGGCACTGGGAGGGAGGCTCAAGTTCATGTACAAGGACACCAAATCCACGGTGTCTCCGATCCACATAGTGCTCATCATGCCATCCTTCTCTGTGCCTTTATTCTCAAGGTGGCTCCTCAAGGACATGGTTTGCCCCAGTTTCCTGCAGAGAAAAAACAGAAGCAGATGGCTGAGTATTCACACGTTCTACAATTTTCTGTTAACATTTGGATTTGTTGATGTGAAATATCCCCTTGGAGAATGATGTGCAATAAATTATTATAATTATTTGGTTGTTCAGCAGCCATGCATTTTTTCAGTCAAAATTACTTTAATTCTTTGAAATTATGAGATTTTCTTATTTACATACCTTAGAGGTAGAAGGGCAAGACTTTCAGTCAATTGTCAAGTTTTTCAGCACAGTAATATTTTAAACAGCATCTGTTATCCAATATTGACAAAATTTTGAGACCTTGTCTTCTGACATTCCATTTAATCATAGACCATAAATAACAGTGAAGCCCTTACATCCTTTTCATAAAATCATGATGTTCAAACAGCACAGTTTATATAAAAAAGATGAATCAATCATCAAACAATATAAGCTGAAATTTGAGAGTCTGTGTTTGAGGCGCTGTCTAGCCTTTGCTAACCACCACTATACACATACTTTTAACAACAGTGCTGTTGTTGATATTATAGCAGTATGACGGTATAATATTTCCATCTTTTCTGCAAATAACTTTATGAAAATTGACCATTTCCCTCATGGATGGGCTTAAATTATTAAACTAGGAGTACATTGATTTCAACAAATTATACAAGCATTTTAGGTAACATCTACATGCATTTTTTTACCTCTGTGCTGTGAAGCTGCAGTAAAGCATTCAGCCAGATTCTGAAATCAACCACAATCAGCTGCTGCAAATAAGTGATTACGTTCCATACTTTTCCCGACTGCAACACAGCATTTTGTCTGATTTTGTGTCAGCCCTCAATCACACCTTCATTTTCTAATTTTTAGTCCTACGTGTAAAGTATGACTTTAAAACAATGTTTAAACATCCTCAGAAATTGTTCTGCAAAAAAAAACAAAAAACAAAACAAGGCTGAACTGTAATAAAGAGACGTGTTTTATACACATACAGGAAGACAGGAACGGGAACAGAAACTATATTACAGTAACAGTTGAACCACAATCTTATGCATTTTTCTATTGCTTGGTGAGCATGTTTACCCAGTTATTCCACATTTTTACCAAATTATATAGCTGAAGCTTTGCTTTACTGTACCAGTTCGGATCAAATACCACGTTCGCAGGTACCACAGCCAGACCGTGCCTGGCATATGAACTGGCAGCTCTGTCAGTGATTAAAAAAGGCCTTTATGCTGCAGTGAGGATGGACAGACACTGTCCCCTGTCTTTACACGGTAGAAATGCATGTTGCTGATTTGTGCACAGCAGACTTTGCTCTGATTTTTGTTCATTTACTCTGCTGCCTGCTTGCATCCAGTGGTGACCTTCTGGACTGACAGAAGAGGTTGATGTCAGTGAGCTAACAGCATGCTGCACTGCAGCAAGAGGAGGTCTATCAGGGGAAACATTGCTAAATTAGACTGCAAAGTTCTCACAGACATGGTCAGGGTGACAAAGAACACTACCTGGCTGAGCTGTCAGTTCAAAGAACTACTAAGAATGTCTGATCTTTCTGCCCCTTTGCTAAATGAGTGAAGTAATGGTGAAACTGGCAGAAAATGTATTGAAACTCAAGGAAGAAAGAGAAATGGGGAGGGGGATAGGGTTGTGATGTTGACATTTTTGAACTTTTATGACCCTGAAACCGCCATCCAGGAAGCTGCTTCCTGACCTGTCTTAGTGCTCATCTTGGCTCTTTCATTCTGCTACTGTGGAAAATACAATGATTCTTTGTTCAGTTTCTTTCACTTCGACAACTGGCATTCGCTCTTTATTGTAAAGACCTTCTTATTACCACTTTCTGCAGAGGTGGAAAGAAATTAATTTTGTAATTGTAATTGTAATTTGTTGTATCTGAAATGCTTTGTTAGTGAATATTACACTGCCAAATAATATTAATATTATACAGTACTGTGCAAAAGTCTTAGGCATGCAACTTCAATGTCTGTGGAGAAGTACAGGTAGATTCTTATCCACCATCAGGGGGGTTTCTCATTGGTCCCAAATTCATTCTGCAGCCCGAAAATGACCTCAAACACCCAATCTCACTCATACACAACTATCTTCAGCAAAAAGAAGGAATCCTGCAACAGATGCTATGGTCTCCACAGAGCCCTGATCTCAACATGACCGAGTCAGTCTGGGAGGACATGCAGAGACAGTCAAAGTCTGCAGAAGAACTGTGGCCAGTTCCTCAAAATGTTTGGAAGAACCTACCAACCTCTACCTTAAACTACATGCAAGTTTGCATAAGAGAATTGATGGTGTTTTAAAGGCAAAGGGTGGTCCCACCAAATATTGATCTGACTGAGGTTTTTTTTGTCTACTGCACTTTTTAGAAGGTTTATCGATTAATAAGTATTCATGGCATTATTTTTGGAACCATCCTCGCTTTATAGCATTTTTCCCACAGGTGCCTAAGACTTTGCACAGTACTGTATATCATATTATAATTTATATCTAAACAGTTAACTACAGTGCTTTGCAAAAGTAAAACCCTTTGAAAGTCATCAATATTGCCTGGATTACAAATTATACTTGCATATATTTTCCAATCAGTATTTTTATTATGAACTCATATGCCTAACACAAAATTGCCAGAACAAAAATAACATTTGTTTGCAGATATTTTAGAGAAAATGTAAAGCTGAAATATACTGCTTGCATAAATATGAAAACCCCTGAGTGCCGGAATGTTCAAGCTTACACAGATTGTAAAGTACTTTACCGAAGTGTATCTTAAATTGACATTGCTTTTGCCTGTGAACCAAATAAACCAAATTCAAAGTAACGGCCACATTTTAGAGATGAATTAAAAAAAACTTGTTTTAAGGGTCAACGGTGAGGCTGCGAACCTGAAAAAGGTGTGAGAATGAGGTCATAGAAATGCATAAATTAAAAAACTTCTAGATGAAGACACTGGAGAAAAGGGACCAAACACAGGGAAAAAAGGGAGGAGAAAGGAGTAAATATAGACTCATTGGCCACTCATTTGACACACAATTTCCTAATCAGCTAGTCATGTGGCAACAACACAGTGTATAAAATCATACAAACATGGGTCTCGAGCTTCACTGAATGTTTATAATAAACTTCAGATTGCAGAAAAAATTGATCTACGTCACTTTGACCATGGCATGGTTGTTGGTGCCAGACAGGGTGGTTTGAGTTTTTCAGAAACTGCTGCTCTCCTGGGATTTTCATGCACAACAGCTTCCAGAGTCTACACAGAATGGTGCAAAAAACATAAAACATTCAGTAACAGGCGAATGGCCAGACTGGTTCAAGCTGACAGGAAGGCTACAGTAACTCACTTAACCACTCTTTACCACAGCAGTAAGCATAAAGGTGAAAAAGCAAAAGGGGTCCTACCTGGTATTAGAATGGTAATCCTAATAATGTTGCCAGTTACTGTATAGTCCTAGTTCAATGGTAACCACATTTTCCCCTTGTATTTATATTTTAAATTATGAGAAAAGTTCATGTGACACAGATAAAGTGCTAAAAGTTGCAACCTAATATATATAAATATAACCCAGCAATGGCACTTTTTCCATATTAACAGTATGGCTACCTGGTTAAGAGCTGTCCAACTAACCTTTCTAAATTACTAGATTTAACCTTTATACTTGAATTTGGAGCTTGATTATTATTTTTTGTAACATTAAAAAGTGAAGATGAAAACAGTGATCATGGAACTGACTGAGGTGTTCGGCTGACTCCCTGACGTAGTTACATTTCATTGTCCCTCCTGGATCCAGTTTTGTGTCTCTGGTAACAAATCCGACTGGTGCAGGATTTGGTTCTCGGCTTCAGTTAAACGTTTTTTAAAGGATCTGAAACCGTTTGCTGGGTGTCTTGCAGAGTGAAGATGTGTCACAGTAAATTGCATGCTTATAAACACAGGCAAAACATCCTCTTCCTGCCCTTTTCCAACCATAAACCCAGCCCTGAAAAAACTATTATGAGGTTCCTCCAAGACCTCACACTTACAGGGTTTGGAGTTTGAGTCCAGCTCTGTTTGATCAGAAGTTCCATGTATTGACATGTATTCCATGTATGTTCCATGACTCCTATGCTTGTGTAGATTTCCTCCCATATTTCAAAGACTAGCTGTTCAGAAGACCTGGAGAGTCTGAATTACCTTTTCATGTGTGCTTGTGTGGGAGTGCAGGTGTGTGTGTGTGAAAGTTCTGTGAATCCAGGAATACAAGTGCACCCCCTCCCATGTTTCCTATAACTGAACATGAAAACCGAGTGTGTGTTGCTAATGAAAATGAAGATCTGTGTGTAAGAATAGCCTGGGACCTGGTTTCACTCAGTAAGCAACTGGCAACTGAGTACGAGCAAGTCCAGCAGACACGAAAGTATGAAAATTCTCTTGGTCTATGAAGTCACGCTCAGAAAGTAGCGCTAGAACCACAGGTCTGTTACGCGGCAGCGGCGAACTGTGGACTGAGCACCAGTTCCACCTGAACGTCCGAACCTGGACGCCCCACGGTGCTTCCGTTATCCCTTTTTTTAAGAATCACACGAGAAGCAGACACGTCCCACGCGGGTGGTCCCCGCAATTTCCCGGGGGGACGTGACACAGTCACGCCGGTTTATACAAGATCTCCGAGAAGTGAAACGCCCTGATGTCGCGGCGGCGAAAATGACAACACATAACAGTCGTGTCTTTACTGGGCGTGTGTCCTTACCTGTTGTGTGTCTCCAGGAGGACTTGTGCTTCTTTTTTTCCTCTTAGCTTTTATTCCCGTGACCCTGCCTGAATTAAACGGAATAAGTTCTGTGTAAAAAAATAAGAGGACTCTGTTCCAATGTGTTCGTCCGATTTCAGACACCAAGTGTCTGTTAAGTGTGTTCGGCTGAACGAAGCAGGAAGGTTGTCACGTTCATCTAAGGATGTTTTATAAGCCGCGGTCGCCGCGGTCGCCGCGTCCGTCTCGTCACTCACACACATATTTCTGTCTGTCAGCTTTGACGTCCGTGGAGCTTATAGGCGCGCGCGCGCACGCGCACACACACGCGCGCACACACGCGCCCACACACGCGCGCACGGAGGTCTCCTCCCTCCCTTATTGCGCATCGGCGAAATAACTCGTCTCAGACGTGTATCGCCTAAAACAGCAGTTGAACTAAGAAAGACATGGTTAAAAAAACCAGTTTTTAGAGAAAGAAACATATAAAAAACTTTTCTCAATAATAAGGGTACTTTTACAGAATATTATACTTGCAGGAAAAAGTTTGTGAACCATTTGGAGTTGGAAATGTGGATTTCTGCATAAATGGCTTACAGTTTTTTTTTTTCTCATAACTGTTTGTGTTTTTACAGCAGTAAGTTGCATCTATTGTTGCCAGTTGTTACTACCGCTGACACTGTTCTACCAAAATTTGTTTTAATTTTTAAAAAATGCAGTGATTTTTACATCACTAAAATAAGGAATACTGATGGAACCTTATTAATACGTACCGAACTGGTAAGAAAGGTAAGATAAGAATGAAATGTTCATAATAGATGAAGCTCTGACTCATGAGGCATTCCCTCTCTGCTCCTGCTGTCTTGTTTTCTGCATTTTCAAGCAAAGTACAGATTTTTATATCACGCACCTCAGTTTTTCAGTGAATTGCCAGTTTACTAGGTACAGCGCATCTTCATGTGCAGCCATTTCAAGGGCTTAGCAAGAATGATGCGAAAAGAAAAAACCAATGATTGTCAATCTTGTTTGAAAAAAATAGCTTGTGGATTCAAAGGAGGGTCAAAGGAGAATGGTAACAACCATGCAGCTGAACAGATGGGACATAACCAGACAAATCACATTTGAATTCAACACCAGTATGCATAATGTTATCTCAGAACGTGCCCCTTATTGGTCTTTGTCTCCAATGGGCTACAACAGGCAAAGACCATGTTGGGTTGCATTTTTTTCATCCATCCATGTATTATCCTTAACCATTTTACCCTGGTCAAGTTTGTAGTGATCCTGGAATCACTGGGTGTTAGGCTATGGAGCTGTTCCCTGGACTGGACCCCAGTCCATCAAAGATTTTTCAATTTTTCATTCTTTGAATTTAAATTTATTGCTATATATTTTTTTGTTGCTGCTATTAAAAGTAATCTTTTGTACAGCCTTTGAAGGGATTGCTGTTTCAAGAATGCTGAAAAAACTATAAACGTTGAACAGATGCAGCGCTTTAAGAGCACAGCTCCTGATTTCCCAGAAAAGCGAAAGCCTGAGATTACTTATGTCAGGATCCACGCCATAACAGTGGAGGCCCAGTGCATATGCTTTATAAGTGCTGGGACATTAATTCATTTTTATAAAAGAAAATAGAAAATAGAGAGAGAGAGAGAGAGAGAGAGAGAGAGAGAGAGAGAGAGAGAAGTATATGGCAACAGGGAGCCTTCTTCATTAAGAGTCATATAAGGACAGTAGGGACATGCTAGCATAAATAGTCTGCAAGCTGTTTCCCTACATCAGCTTGAACATTACGGTAATCTGTAAAATTATCAAAACTGAATAAATTGTAGTCAAAGTTCAATCAGATTCTGTTCCTGTGGGGCATTGTCGATGAGCTCTTCTGTTCTCCAACCTTCCCTCCAATTTATTAAATTGGCTTTTCTTTTTATTTCTTCACAGTTTCGTCAAAGTGTTGAAACACACTCCTTGTTCTGCATTAATGTAATAGAATATTTCATAGCACCTGTGGGTAGTGGGTTGCTTTGACTAGTGTACATGAAATACTAACTAGTCTGGTTAAAGCAATGGAATACGGTTAGGTCAGGGGCAGAATTTAGTGTAATGTACATCGTTGGCATGTAGTCAAAGCACCTGCTTCTTTCTCCCTGCATATGCATGTGTGTGGTATGTGTCCCAGTTAATATGCCACCAAGGGCAACGGGTATGGCTTGCAGACACAGTGGCTTTAACTTAAGTGCTTGGATGGATGGTGACATAGTAAACAGACCAACCCATCCTTTCTCACCTCCAGCACACTGGCATTACACTGTACTATTCAGTTTTTGCATTCATCCGTGGCTGTCTGTGTGTGTGTGTGTGTGTGTGTGTGTGTGTGTGTGTGTGTGTGTGTGTCCTTTCTGCGAGTTGGTATTCATCCTCTGGCTGTGACTTGTGTTTTGTGTACCTTCAAACACAAAATTTCACGTTTACCTCTGCTAAAGTGAAGTCCCATGAAAGCAGCAGTAATCCTCTTCCATATTATACATACTTGATTTAGATATTATTACAGGTACTCCAACCATCAAACTGTTGTGGTTTCTCTTTTAAATCCCATTCTCACTTCTCACTCTGTCATCATGGAAATAGTGACGCATTGGGGCCGTTGCACCGCTGCATCTATGAGACGACATTTATTTTATACCTCTGTCACTTCCCAGCCACCCAGTTTAATTTTGGCCCAAGGCTTCTGCCTTCACAGCCAGGAAAAAGAAAAAATATTACTTTCCTTTTAAACACCGTTGTTGAACTACAGTGACACATTTCATTCAACTTGTTCTCATTTCTGAGACAGTCTTTAGTAAGGCAGTACCAAGAGTCAGTCAGTCACCTGTCACTGGAAAAGTGGATTCCACTACCAATTAATAGTAAGTAAAATGACCGTTTGAGTTGACAAATATGCAGTACCTGCATGTATACTTAGTTTGGGTGGCACTATTCTAACAATTAAATGGACTTATATTTATATGTCCTCCCATCATTGCCACTAAATCCACCCGAGATTCATTTGATAGCTTCTCAGACAAATTGGGAATCATCCCTTTACCAAATCAGAATATCCAGTTCTATGTATTTTGTTTTATTTTCACCGATATTCTCTTTTAATGTGGTGCTAAAATAATTTTGAGTGGTTTTGAGCAGATGCCGATCATAATTTTCAGTAACTGAGAGGTGAATATAATCCTCTGGAAGTAGTTAATTTAAGGCAATGTTTAAGACTGCATACCATGCTAGAAGAAACTTGTTGTGAGATGTTAAGAATCCTCATATTTAATGATCTATGTATGTGTCCCCAAGTGTCTCTAATTTTAAGGCTTAAAGATTTTAATGCTAATATTAAAATAAATCTCTTGTTAACCAAGAACACAAAATTCAGCTTGCAAAACTAAAATACCTAATTAGACATGAACTAACATATAATCAAATGATTCTTTGTGGAGTACAATTTTAAGCAATTTGCACCTGGAAAAAATAAGGTACTGGAAATATTTTTATAGCAATCACATTCAACTGCATATTTACAATAAACCTGTGACATTCAGCTGTATAAGTAAGTCAAATCATAATCATTATTCAGCCAACAACTAACCTGAGCAAGGAGAAGGCGTCCCACCTCAAAAAAAATACACATCCAACCAGAACCAAAGTACTGACTGACATTACATGCGCATATTTACTTCTTAGTCGATACTACATCAATAAGCAGTATTCAGTTTATAGGCATATGCGTCTGTATCTAAAATATATTTACCCTTTTCTTTAAAGGTTTGTAAACAGAAGAGCATTTCAACAAAAGATTTAAAGGTACAGATAAACATGTGATTGCTGAAGTTAAATACTTCTGTTTTTTCTGCCCTAAATATATATATACAATTAATGAGGTTAATTAAAAAACACGATATACAGAAAGTTCATGAAAAAAATAAGATGTCAAGAGAGAAATATATTCAAAAGATTTGTGTTTCGAGACCCTTGAACGCTGAGAGGGATTCAGCTGTTCTAAATGAGAGAAGAAGGTCACTTTACCACACTGGACTCACAGATGAGAACTTTTGGAGCTTTGATTTTGGACTTTTTATTTGTGGGACCACCAAGCAGCCAAGGGAGGAGCATAGGAGTCTGCTTGGGGTGTAATGGGTGATCATTTCCTGTAGGTACTGAGGTGCTGACCTGTTGATGGTCTTGTAGGGCTTGACAATGTCAGATGTAGAAAGCCAATGGAGCGAGTTGAGGAGAGGAGATACGTGGGAACATTTAGGCACATCAACACAACTTATACAGCAGAATTCTGAACCAGCTTGGTAGTGAAGAAGAGAACACCAGGAAGTGGCAGTAGTCCAGGGCAGATGTGACCATAGTCTGAAACAGAAGCTGCATAAAATGGATAAGGGTGGATCCTGTAGATGTTATGCAGGATGTACTTGCAGGGATGTATAATGGTTTCAATGTTTATGGTGAAGCAGAAACGTTGAGTTTATTGTTACCCACATTCTTAATAAATGAAGCAGATGAAATGAGTGACTTGTCCAGTTTGCTAGAGAGTTCCCTGCAGACAGACAGATCTGCCTGAAAGTGATGGATCTTGTCCTGGGGAGGTGGAACTGTATAAGGTGACCAGTCATCCAAGGAGAGATATCCTAGAGGATACAAGAGGATACATCAATAACTGAAGGGGGGGGGGGGGGGATGGAAAAAATTTTTTTTT
>UFQX01000951.1:127482-177515 GCA_900497675.1 Arapaima gigas
GATAAATCAAAAGGGGGGGGGGGGGGGGGGGATCGATACAATATTTTTTTCAAACCGCTGTAGTGTTTATGTAGACAGTCAAATAGAGAATACTCTATACTCAGTCCTTTTAGACACTGTAATGATATAAACATTTTGGAATGAAACTCATTGATCATATAATTCACAACACAAGATATGAATAGTTTGGTAATGACATGATTATATAAAAAAACACTCATAGGCATAACTCGGAATACACAATAATAAAGTATTGCATGGGCTTGAAGGGCACCATAAACAAAACAACATCATTATGACAAAAACTTTTATTTTTAAAAGGCAGACTTAAAGAGAATTTCTTTTGGTGTGTTTCACTGTCCTCTGCTGAACAGTTGGGGGTATCCTTTCTCGAGGCACAGTTGTGTGGTTGGCAGGAAGCTCTTAGTGGCTAGTTGTGAGGTGCAATTGGAGTCCATGTAGAGAACCGATTTGGTCCAGGGAATAGTGCCGTAAAAGACTGAAGAGGATGCACAACTGAAGCATAAAAGAGATGCGCTGTATCTGAAAAGTTGGGAATTAGTAAAATGGACAGTGAGAAAACTGACGCATCATAGTTTGGGCTATTGGTCTCTGCTGTTGTTGAGTTATCTGCTGCCACCACAGATACTTTCCATGTGTGGACATGGCCAAGACGAAACGAGTACAACAGCATAATCTCAGGAGTCCTCAGGCTGTTTCATTTGCCGGAGTAACACCTGATCCACCTCCTTTTCCCTTGTATTCCTGTGGACATTGCACTCCAAATTAAGGTCCACTTGATGTGATTTAAAAGATGGTTTGCTCATCTCCCCCCTCTCCAATTCCATACACATACGCACACTTTGCACATCAAACAGTTATAAACAGGACAGTCAGATCTTGCTGGTTCTTTCTGCTGGACACATACAAAAGTGAATACAGGTAACTCCCAGTGATGCACTAGTTTCCATTATTTTAAGTGTTAAAAATAATGATGTTTTCCCAGCTCGTCCAATCAACCCAAACCCACCAACTTTCCCAAATATCACTAAAACACTCTAAAATGCCTTGTAGCACACGCAGAAGGCCCCATTGTGCAGTGCACACACACAGGGAGGGTGCAGCACAGCACAGGACACACCCAGAATAGCACAGTACCACATGTAGGGCATTGTGCCCTTTCATTCATGAGATTAAAATGAAGACACTCCACAAATGCATAAAAACAAAGCTAACAGGACACATGAAATGGTAAGAAAGTATTAGCAAAGTATGTCCTTTATAGGATGCCATAATGAAGAGTACTACATTGCAAGGCAGTATGGTACAGGAACAAGTTAATCGCACAATACGTAAACTTTGAATTTCTTGATGTCATGGGCACAAATTCTTAGCTTAGCGTTATGGCAGCGCTTTATAGCTGTATACTGGATGTGTGTTCAGCTTGTAATCCAAGGTAGTTTGGGAAAGGACTGCGTGTTTCACATTTCCCAGTTGACAGTTCTCTGTAAGGCTGCCGTTCTCCCATGTGAAGCTGTGTGTCATCTGTTTCAAAGACTCCATAATTCGGGTGTTAGTAGGAGTCTACTAGAAATCAAATTCTTTTCTCCCAGCCCTTCTTTACAAAGAGGAGGTGCAAGGAACTGTGTTGTTGCAGCCCTTACTAATTGTTCTTGAAAATTAGCTTCTCTTGCCTTAGAGTATCTTCATCTTTCTTTAGCAACCAGTTCTTGGATACTGTATTCATAAATATGTTGACATAAATTGCTGACTACATCAGCAAGGCTTCTAACCTCAAAGCAAAAATATGATCCAGTGACTTCACAGGTTGCTAGGTAGCTGGCATGTCTGTAGAAACCCTCAATTAATGCGCATGCATTATTATAAACAAAGACCAGTTTTGCCATTGAAATGAAGCTAATTTTGGTTGCGTGATTTTCCTGGAAAATGTGTGGTATGTAATCACTAACTCCAATGACGCACAATATCAAACAATAACCGCACTGATACTTTACATATCAAGTCCTCTTTTAGGTGATGCTTAAAGAAAAAGAATTTCTGCAAGCATGTTTCTGGCCTTATGCATAAATGCATACAGATTTCCACATACAAAGTAGTGGCGCCTTCAAAAAACTCCTAAATTTGATATGGTTCTCAGTGTTCCAACGGTTGCAGTGTGTTCCTTTTGTTTTTCTGGATCTACTGGTGCAAAACTCAAACCTGTCCAAGAGCAATTGGTGGCAAAGTTGGGCAATACTTTGTGTTTGTCAGTAGGAAAGTTAAGGGCTATAAATATATCCAGAACAATTTTGTCTACCCGTCTAACCTGAAAGTGCTTCAATACAACTGGGAACTATACAGACAACCAATGATTTTTTTCTTTCCATGCCTTTCTTAAAATGAAACTGTACATTATGAATTTGGATTATGCTTCAATATTGCTGTGAACCATAGTGATGCTGGTTTCATTATAGAAAGTTAAACACATGGGCATGTCTAGGCATATAGAGCCACCACCAAATGTGGCAATGGTCTCCTACAAGAAAATGAAATGTAGAGGGCAAAATATATTCTGCTTTGGCTTTCACACAGCTGTGAAGATGTTACAGAGGCTTAAAATACTTTATGGGTTCACATGCCTCCTCTGTGTAGCGGAATCCTCATCCTTGTGGAATACCTTGGGATGATATAGTGTTTATTTACACTCCATCACTGATATTTCTGACAGCAAATTTAATTGTATATAAAACAGCAGGTGATATGCGATTTTGACCATTCAAGAGATATGCAAGCCTATAATGTAACAGTACCAGCAATAAAAATAGCATAACCATACAGACAAAAATAACAAAACAACTGTAAATATGCAGACAGTTTTAGAAAATTTCACTGCTTCTTCATTGCATACTATTCTCCTTTGCTATTTTGACATTTTGTTGCAGACTTTAAAAAAGTGAAAATTTTGACTGCCATATTCATAGCGTGTTTGTTTCTTTTACCATTTTTCTATTTGTATTTCAGTTTATCCGCCAAGAACTGTAAAAGGAACATATGCACATCTTGCTCGGCATCTAAAGTAAAGACGCGGATATCTGAAGGATGAATTCTATTTTAAATGATGTATCTGTGACTGGTCACCCAGTGCTTTAAAACAAAAACATGGTAGCAGACAGCAGTATAATCAATGACATCTCCATTTGCATCCTAGGTTCACATTCCTGCAACTCGAAGGCTGAAGCACGTGCAGGTTTTTATTTCAGCATTTTAAGGGGACTTGACTGAAGATACATTAAGTTGAAACTGCAAGTAACAGTCCTGGGAAACCAAACTAACTTCATGGAATGAACTTATATTTTCACTTTAGGTATTTCTAATGTTTATTTAGGAGCAGTTCTTTCATATTCTGTCAAAATTAAAAACAGTGCAATGTTTTTTTTTATTTAAACCATTAGGAGAGGTAGTCTTCAGACACTGGTTCAGTTAAACTCAGTTTAAAGACATCTTTAGTCAGCTAACACAATGAGTTTAAGCTACTTTGAATTATACAACACGTGAGAACTACAACTCAGGAAGACAAGACTAAAAACCACTAGTCTATTGTTGCTATGGAAGAAAATAGCAGAGGGAAACAAAGGAAAAGAAGAGGTGACCTTCAGGCTTACAACTTGTCCAAGGCAGTGATTGTGCACTTCACTATTATGAAAAATATATTTCAACATAAATATTTTTCTCTTTTGTATTGTATATATTGGTAATGTTATCTGTTAAAGTGTAATATGCATATCTTACACACACTGTAAATGCATAAATTTGTGTACATTTTCTATTGTTTAGTGTTTTTTATCTTTTTATTATGCAGATACATGCTGTATATAAACCACAAAGAAAGGCAGGTTATCCCTGCATAGTTATAACATTTAAATGCTTGTGAAAATGACCTTCAGGGAGATTATCTGAGAGTGACTGCATTCTTAAAAATTTTCTAGTGCAGAGCCAGCCACATCTGGCTAAATGCAGCTCATTCAGATTTTCAGTATCTCATTTGGTTAATATAGAATTTACCTGGTTGTGGTTTATCTCGTGTGGAATTTCAAAGTGGCTAGTCACTGCCGGTGACTGTGTAAATTAGCTAAAATATAAATATAAATATAAATATAAATAAACAAGTAGCAGGTTGTCGACATTGAGTAAATACAGACCAAAGCAGACAGTAGATTACTGAATTGTGCTGTCAACAATACAAGAGGAAAGTCACCTAAAAATGTGTAAATAAGGACTCATGCGGTGCTCATACTCACATGTACTTTTACCTCTCAGTACCATTTTTATTACAGCTGTATACCTCTCCTCTCCTTCATGTAGCCGGTCTTAAAAAAATGGTCCTAGAATCTCAAGTGCAACAGGTTTTCCAATTTTTTGTACCTGATCCATTCAAAAGAATCCTGTGCACATCAGTTAATTCATTCAGTGAAAGGTAGGCAATCATAAAAATATAAATGATAAATACACCGCTTCCAAGGTTAAAAACCCACATTTAAGTTCACGTTTTATAATGCAGTGCCTCAAGACTGACCCCCAACACACTCAACCTCTTCTTAGCTGACATATCTTCCTGAGCCTCTACAGAAGTGGCAGCTGAATACGGTGATGTATCGGTGGGGGATCCTTAAGGGGCCGGGATAGCTAGCGCTGCCTTAGGGAAAAAAACAAGTCGATGTACAATCAGCTCCCAGGTGAAACTGTGACCCGAACCTGCAAATACAAGATGGGCCATTTTCCACTGACCGATATAATTTCCCTTCACTAGTTAGTATTTACCCTGCGATCGACTCGGAGATCCAGGGAGTGGTTTCGCCACTCAGCAATTCCAGGATGTGCTCTGGAGTGAGTGCCACAGCCCTGACCAGGACAAAGCAGCTACTGATAATAGATGAATGGATGACTGTATGGATGGATGGATGGATGGTCAGTATCTATAACCATCATTTAGATTTAATGTACTTGCTTTGGATCAGAAATTTCTATGTAAATTGTGATCTTTTTGCATTTAAGTGGCAGCTTATTCATGCAGGGAATAAAGTTTTGATTTAACTCAGTATTTTAATGGAACTCACTAAATTACACCATGCCCTCTGTTGCCAGTGAAAAAGCAGCTCGGAAATAAGAACACATGGTAAATAGTGTGCTGCAGCCTGACTGATAATTTAAATGTTGGTTCTCAGTTTCCATCCACAAAACTGTTTGGGACTGAGTAAACATTTCCTCAATGTCACTCTCCTTGTTGAATTTCTTAGCCAGTGCATTTGTCTTAAGCAGCTTCCAGCTTTTTCCCCATAATTATACAGCACAACTTGATGTATTTATTGACATCATTCTGTTTCAATGCTTAAGGTATTCTCAGCAGGGACCTTAAACCCTCATTCACTTTGATGGATAACTGCTTGTCCTGTTCCACTGTCTCAGAGACGGGACCTTACTAACATCATTTAAATGCAGTGTAGCCACATACAACTGTGTGCCAACTTGGTGTGACTTTAGAGGCATGCTGTACCAGGCAGTGGATCATCAGAAGGTCCATTATTCTCCCTGTCCCCTCTACCCAGACCCACAAGCTAAAGTTTTATAGCTGACTCCTGTAATACAGGTTCCAGTTGCATGTACACCACACCTTCAAGCCATCATATGTAACCCTCATTCTAAGGGTGCCAGTGTCTCTTAGCAGTTAACCTTTCTTACCGAACAACTGCAGCAAGGGAACATGCCCATGCTGGCACATGTACAATGAACATTTCTGCCTGTTGTTTTTCCCCTAAGGGTCCTTGACAGATAGTAAAAGCAACTGCAATGAAACAGATTAACTGTGTCTGTGCAGCTTTTTCTATCAATGAGTCCATTCAGGAGAGTAATTTGTCTGGATCAATAAAATGCTTTTCCGTTTGAAGACTAGGTCACATATGCTCATAGCCCAGAAGTCTACCGTATCTCTCCTCACATACAGACATGGCTTGCTTGTACCTGTCGTTTGCGTAAGGCAGTAGAGCAGGATGCTGAGGAGCGAAGATAAGGTACATGCAGAATATTGGGAGATATAGATGTTTGACTTGGACATAACTGGAAAAAAACAACAGACCAAAACTAGAGAAATGGAATGAATCCTTAGTGGAGTCAAAATCTGATGATCAGCACTCGCTTCATGAATTCATTCATCCCACATCTATTCAGTGTGCCAGTAACTACTATCCAATTCAGAGTTCTAATGTTCCAGAATTTACTCCACACCCTTAATGGGACAACAGCCCATTGCAGCGGTTGCATCATTTTATATGAAACTAGCTGAGTTACCCGGCACTGCCTGGGTGAGAAAGTGGAAAGTTAAATAGCCATAACTTATTATGTATCATCAAACTATTACCCTTAAAGTGATGGCATTCAGTACATAGAAAAGCGATGAAGTGTGTGTGACTCCCTGTTTGAAGTTTGGGTCATTCGTCCAGCACACCTCCCATCACCTGATATGTGTATGCATGTGTCTAACTACGCAGAAACATCACTTAGGGTGAGAACTGCTTGTATGCCAAGTTTCAAAGCTGTAACTTGAAAAACAAAGTTTTTGAATGAATAAAGAACAAACAAACAGATGGCTGAACAGACAGAGATTAAGCTTTATAAATACCAAGATACCTGCAGCACAATTCCAACAGTAATCTTTTAATCCAACTGGAACCATTTTACCACTATGTCAAAATCTGTACAAATTTAATAATACAAGTATCCTTCCATATACCTCAGATAAGGCCACAATGAATTATAAATTCACTGTAAAATTTGTTCCATTTGTCCAACTGTGGTTGCTGGCTTCCAGAGTTTACCCAGAAAACGTGATGTGCAAAGCAGGGGGCATTGTGGACCAAATGCCATTCCATCAAAGGGCTTTCATTTCATTTTCTTTTATGAAGTTGAAACTGCAGTAAAATTAAACACGGTTTTACACTCGCGAAAACGGAAAAATACAAACCCCATTTCTGGAAAAGTTGGGACATTTTGTAAAATACAATAAAAACAAGAATTTGTAAATTGTTAATTCTCCTGAACCTTTATTTAACTGACAAAGGAAAGACTGCAAAGAAATGACTTTTAATGTTTTAGCTGACCAACTTGATTGTATTTTGTAAATATAAACAAATTTAGAATTTGATGCCTGCAAGACACTCAAAAAAAGTTGGGACAGGAGCAAAATAAGAGTGAAAAGCTCATAGAATATTCAGGTTACACCATTTTGAAACATTCTACAATAAACAGGTGAATTGGTAACAGGTGAGGATTTCACGATTGGGTATGAAAGGAGCATCCACCACGCATCGCACGTATGCATCGAAATTCTTTGCAAGCAAAGACGGGTTGTGGCTCACCACTTTGTGCCAAACTTTGTGAGAGAATTGTCAAACAGTTCAAAAAGAACATTTCTCAATGCAAGATTGCACAGAATTTAGGTCTTTCACCATCTACCGTACGTAATATTGTGAAAAGATTCAGGGAATCCAGAGAAATCTCACTCTGCGTAGGGCAAGGCTGGAAACCACTGTTGAATGTGCCTGACCTTCGAGGCCTCACACGGCATTGCATAAGAAACTCTTATAGCACTGTGATAAATATAGCCACCTGGGCTCGGCAGTACTTCGGAAACCTGTTGTCACTTAACACAGTGTGTTCCTGCATCAAAAAATGCAACCTGAAGCTCTATTACACGAGGAGAAAAGCATACATCAATTTTTTACAGAAACACCGCTGAGTTCTCTGGGCCCGAGCTCAACTCAGATGGTCCGAAAGATAGTGGAAACGTGTGCTGTGGTCAAATGAGTCCATGTTTCAGCTTGTTTTTGGAAAAAAACAGACGTCGAGTTCTCCGTGCCAAAGACAAAAGGGACCGTCCAGACTGTTATCATTGAAAGGTGCAAAAGCCAAAATATGTCACGGTACGGGAGTGCATCAGGTCCCACGGCACGGGTGACTTGCATATGTGTGAAAGTACCATTGATGCAGAGGTGTATATTGGGATTTTAGAGAGACAAATGCTGCCATCAAGGCGACGTCTTTTCCCGGGAAGTCCATGGTTATTTCAGCAAGACAATGCCAGGCCTCATTCTGCACAACGAATTCTAAATTCGTTTATATTTCCAAAATACAATTAAGTTGCTCAGTGAAAACATTGGAAATCTTTTCTTTGTACTTTTGTCAGTTAAATAAAGTTATAAGAGAACTAACGCATCACAGATTCTTGTTTTTATTGCATGTCCCACAAAATGTCCCAACTTTTCTGGAAATGTGGTTCTTATATTGTCTTCACAAACTCCTGTTTTATGTTAACTGTCTGGGCACATTTTACTGCCAGTTAAAGACTAAGTGCAGAAATGCAAGTTCATTCAGTCTACAACAAATGCATTTTAAAATAGACAAGTGAAGAAAATAAATAAATTATAAATAAATTGAAACAAAGAACGTCAATGCATACATAAACTGAAAAATTGGTCCAAAATTTCCGAACATTTGTAACTTGAATGTTCTTATTATCTTGAGGGCCCATTGTATTATAGTGAATAATATGAATTAGGTTTTTAAAAAACAAAAATTGTACCCACACCCCAGAACCCTCAAGGAGAATTGAGCCAAAAGACAATGCAGCAGCTACAGGTCTCGTATTCAAGGCATTTACCATCTAACATCTCACTAGGCCTCCAGTTGTTGTTCTGAACCGCTGTCCTCAAACAGAAACACCCACTTCTGTGCATACTTATTGCCCAGACTTTCTTCCATCAAAAATTCAGATGTGCCAATTGCACAGACAGGGCTCCATGCCGCAGCAGCGCAGTTCCCTCTCACTGACAGAGCAGCGGCCCTAACTCATCCCCTTCTTCCTGAGAAAAACAGCAGTGAAATTGGAGTTGCAGCCATAATTCTGACCAAAGGCCAAAAGTTTGTTGAATAGTTTGGTACAAATCAAAAGCTGCAGGCACAGTTCCAGAGGGGCTGCAATACTTCTCTTTAATACTTCACCTCTGGCTGGGTTTCATCCACCTGTCACTAAGTCAACAGTTATTCCCTCTTCCAGAACATATGCTTACACCTCCTGCACCCTGTCTCGAACACCACGGGCCACACTGTCCAGGTGGGAATCGAAGAGGAAATAAAAGTGTTTTTGTGCTCAGGGTTGCTTGTAGAGATACTGCCACCTTGTGCTTATGTCAGTTCTCCATCCTGAAAATGACCCATTCTTCTTGGAGACCTAATTCTGTTCCTCCTACTCAGAGCTGGGTACCATAGCCAAACACAGTAGTCAGGTAAAAGTACTGCTTCTTTCAAAAAATAATTAATCCAGTTAATGTGAAAAGGTAAAAAACAAAACTATTAGGTTAAAAAAAACAGACTCAGTCTGAAGTTACCTGGGTTCAAATGAAGCTTTATAATGATATAAACCACTAGCAATATATACCTTTAGCTCACCTTTTCAATAAATAAAACCTGTTGAGTTTCCAGTGCACCACATATATAAATCTACATTACATGGATCAATAATGCCCACAGAGCCAGAGGATGTTCATTTGAACCAGATTCTATTTGTGTTCCTTTCCAAACTTATTTTAACAACAAACAACACATATTCATTCATTATTCAATGAACCCTGCTTTGCACATTATTCACTACAACAACATTTTCAGTACCTAAGAAAACGTATCATGCCAATAAATTTACCAATTTCAAAAGCAGGGTATTTATTCAGTTCAGGATAAAAATCTTTCGCACAGGTTAAAAAGATCATTATCCCTACGCACCAAATCGACTGCATCACAATAAAAACCAAAACTTAAGCACATACAAACACTAAACATAAAACAACTAATGAAAAATGCCAGTTTAGATGCTCAAAATTCAAAGAAAGGTAAAACGGTGTATAGTTGATAAAATTTTATACTTGACTAGCAGTTTTTTAATATATTTCGTTCTCAAGCTTCTCAATATAGGACAACAAAACTGGACAGTGGCAAACTTTTGCTCGACTAATAGGTATATATTAGTTAGCTGATGGCAGCTGAATAAACTATATCTAACAGTTGTTTAAAGAATATTCCTTTGCTAATAATAACGCTGATATTCTGCTTAGAAAGCACATAAAATCTGTTGTTGAATTAGTGAATAAAAAGTTAGGAAAGTAGTTATACTAAAACCTACTGTAACATCCTTAGTGTTTGTGGAGTGCGTGAACGCTGACCTTTGGTAAATGTGGATGAAACAACATATGTGGTGTCAATGTAACCATTAGGGTCATACTAACTTTTTAGTTTATGTGTTGTACCATCAACCAGTAGTGTAAAATTGGGGGGGAAAAATGTTCTCACTATTCAAAACTTATCCTCCAAAAAATATCTGTGTACGCACTGTGTACGCACTGTGTACTCACTGTGTACTCACTGTGTACTCACTGTGTACTCACTGTGTACGCACTGAGCTTCTCTAGCTGATGAGGCACATGCAATGTGTACATGAATCATTGTAACAGTTGTCATTATTTAATAAATGTTTCACAACTTTCTCAAACTTAATTGTAAAATTAGAGGTTCTGTGTTTCAATAAAATAAATTTTTATGGTGTATCATTTTCCAAATAAATATACAACTAGAATATAACTAGAAGACAAACAGAACAAATTGAACTGAGCTGATATTATTGATCAATAAAAACGACAAATATAAATGTAGACATGATCCAAAAAGAGAAGTCAGTTAAAAGCACTGCTGCCTTACACATACTGGGTTGAACGTTTGGACATGGGTGAGAATCTGGCTCACTGTGAAAGAAGCCATGATCTCCCTGTGTTTGGCAGCGTGTGTTCCTGAAACAGGCAGTGGTAAAGTCATTCCACGCCCTCCGCTTCATGAGTGGTGCCAGAATCAAGTGGTATTTGTTAAGGTATTTGTTTTCATCAATGACTCATAAATTCATTTTATTCTGTGACTTTATAAATGATAAAAATTCTTAACAGATACTGCTTCATGACAGAATAGAATAGTGACAGAATAGTAGTATGTGTTTAACAAATAGCTCAGTTAAGGCTGTTGCCATGACATAGAGCTGTCATGTTTAAGAGCTGACAGTGTGGATGCAACACGATGCAAAAGAACTGGGGTCTTGAATAGTGCAGAAAGTTCCAGCAATAAAGTAGAACTCTGCCAGGGCTTCGTTCACTGTGAGAATCCATAGCATCCACTTTCCATCAGCCTTTTGTAAAGTCCCTCTTGACAGCTGGTGTGTAGTCAGTGTGCAGGGAGGTAGTAAGTGCTGCTGCTAGGTGGTACACCTTACCATTATCTGTTTATAAAAATGTACTATATGTCCAAAGTAAGTGTGTGGTTACCCTCCGGTGGACTTGTGTCCCATCCAGTGCACGCGTTGTCTCACACCTCAAGCCTTGAAATAGGCCCATAACTATTGCAACAGTACACTGGAAAAACAGTGGTTCACAATACATTCAAGATGTCTCCTACTATGTGTTCAAGATGTACATTTAGAAACTAAGTTTGTATTAAAAATAGGATGCACTTTGGTAGAATTTACTATTGTAGTACAATGAGGCTGCAGACCGGAAAGCAGAATTTAACAATGTAAGTCTATCTTTGCTCCGATATGACAGGAAAGCACTGAGAAAACTGTTAACCATGAGAGTGTCATTATTGATAAGAACATTTTATGCCATCTAAAGCCCAGCAACATCAGGAACCTAGTCTCTAACTGAGATATAGTGCTCTAAACTAACATCTGCTAACTAAATCTAGCATTTGAAAACACCTCATAACCAATGTTATCAAAATAATTATATCCGAGTTACAAAGTTTTATTCTTTCCTATAGCTGGTACTTCTGATGTTGTTTGGAACATGTACAAAGATTTATACTTATACCCCATGCCAGTGGGATGTTTGTTTGGGCAATAGGATTTTGTGGCTGTTTGTGAACTAGTCTCAATATAAAGTGACAGCAAGAAAACAAGCAAGCAAACAAATCCTATCCCGCTATCACTACTGCTTCCTTCTGTGTACCATCATGTCAGTCAACAGAAGGCTTGTTTGACTTGTGCTAAAGGACAAAGAAAGATGACACCGTTGAGGTCTTTCATCCTGTTCCCCATCCTTCTCCTTTAGAGGAAGGGGCTGTCATGTACCTTTTTGTTTTTTCAAGAACATAATGCTTGGGGAGGGGAACTTTGAACATGTATTTTTTCCAACCGTCTCACAAGGTCATTAATTTATAGCTCTAAACTGTCCTGGTAAGAAGTCATGTAAGACAGAATTACCTTATTGAATTAGATCAGTTATTTAATTTGCTTTTAGGGTGAAATTCAAAAAATTGCATTTTTTGCATTTGATAAAGAACCACAAGGTGTCACCCTCCCCTTTCTGATGATACCCCCCCATTCAGGTCGTATCTGGACAAAATTATTCCAGGCTGATCTTTCAGTTCATAATTCTCCATGCAATATTGTACTTCAGCTGATTGTTTTGTTTTCATATCCGATGTGTTTTTCCATAGAACCAAATGCCAAAACAATAATCAAAAAGTTAAATCAAAAGACCAGTCAGACCCAGGAAAAAAGCTTTCTCACAAACTGGCAAAAGTTAAGCAAAGAAAGCCCTTTATAAAATCAAATGAAAGCAAACAAAATGGCGTTTGGCACTTTGGCACAATACTGGTGTCCTTCAGCAAGACTTGTTCAGAAATCACTGTAGCTGAGTTGCCAGCAGTGGTGCTACTGAAGGTAACTAACAGATACAAAATTTGGTGATACTGAGAGAGAATGGACAATTTTGGCCTGTACCAAAAAACACCACTTGGTGCATTGCCTCTCACCAGCCGTAATTTGGGTCCAAAGAGGAACAACAAGCACTTCTGGAAATCCTGTGCAAGCAAAAACAAACACACCAAGTCTGGGCATAAATCAGCAAGTACAGCAGCCGGTGCCCTGTGGAATCCAGCTCCATTTATCTTTGTCAGCTTCCCGTGTGTTAGCCCCAAGGCTCAAACTAAAAATGTCCTGGAAATGTGTAAAATTGACTTTCAATTGAATTTTAAATTTACGTTTTAACAATGTTTTTCTGCTAACTGGACAGAGAATATACTGTAGCCCAAAAACCAAGATGGTTTTCAAACAAAAAATTAACACTTACGGACTGCTTACAGAAAAAAAAAAAAAAAACTGGTCTTGAAACACAAGATTACTTCATGTTAAGAATATGTAAAAGCACGAATGTGCCTTCAGGGTGATGACACAATGCACACGCAGCTCTTTTTCTAAACATCCAAAATCTATTCATGCAAATATTTCCTGATGTTCCAGCAGTTCATCTTCAGTTTTCCTAGTGACTGCTGTGTGTGCAGTATTACTATCTTTCCAGAAGGGAAAGAGTCCATGTCTTTTAGCGCAGGAGCTCCATGTCTATCAAACTCAAAAAAATCAGTTTGGTTGTGAGAGTCTCAAGCTGTTATCCTTATTCCTTTTAGGAACGTAGTTACTCAGTACAGGCATAACGCCAGTATTCTCCACAGGGCTTTGTTGATATCTGACACGCTTACATTTTGTAAAAACCTGGCAATATTTTGTTTCCAATTTTCCAATGCATGAAATAGATCTGGGGTCAACACAGGGTGTTATGATGAGTGAAATTCTACAAGGGTCTAAGAAACTGGCCACCAAACACTCATTACAGAAATACCCCAGGTCCACATGAAAAGCCCACTAACTGCAGTAAACCTTCTGTCTGTACCAGACATTCTAACCGTGGCTGTGTCTAGCACTCTTACTACTATCATTTTACTTACACCCAGCCAGACTGTTTTATGCACTGCCTCTGGTCCCACACACAAGGGACCCAAATCCAAAAGCCCAAAGTTTCTCAATTCTGGCTCCAGTGGGGTGGCATGAGCTCCCCTTCTCACTCAGAATGGCTGAATTCATCTCAACATTCAAGAAGGATCTCAAAACACAATGGCTGAATTCATCTCAACATTCAAGAAGGATCTCAAAACACAACTGCTTCTCCAATCTATCACTACTCAAACTCTATCAAAGTTTCACTACATTGTCTACTTAGAACAGTTAGTATTCCCTATCATCTTTATATAGAGCTACTGGTGTATTGCATGCTGTCAAAAATGCTGGTATTATAGAAACTGATGATACTTAAAGAATCGTGTCTGTTGGTGAAATGCACGTTTGTTTTCTCTGAGCTGTGTGTTGCTTTAGAGAAAAACTTCTGCTAAAAGAGTACATTTTCAATAACTAAGGGTCACAAATATTTCTATACAATCTAGCCATTTCAGATGAAGTATCTTGTTTTTTAATAGAATACAATACAGTAATCATTTTGTTGCTATTTTGCAAAAGCTGTTCTACACAGTTCAGAATCACACCCTGGGAGGTGCCACTTGTTCGGTCTGGGTACATATGGAGCGGGCCAGAAGAATAGCTGGATTGGTGCTTACATTTTTGCCGATGCACGAAAGGCTGAAGCTGAAGCACAAAACACTTAGCAGCGTGCCATGGAGTCTGCCATATGGATGGTGTGTATCGTCTGTTCTCTGTGGTATTCTAGGGTTCTGAAGCCTTGACTGATATTGACAAAGCCATGCAGAGAACTGAAGAAACACTGCAGGAGCATAAAGAAGAACAAAGAAGCATTAAATGGGCCTGGAAGTGAGAAAAGAAAAGACTGAAGGGGCTTGACTTTCATTATGTTTAAGAATAGACTAACCTGAAATGGAGAAAACCAGTGCCAGTATTCCCCTCTTTGACGTGTTTGTTGATATCTGACACTCTTACATTTTGTAAAAACCTGGCAATATTTTGTTGGCATCTGCAAACTGATGCCAGTATTAAATTTTGAATTTCTGCAATTAATGAAAGCTGCTCAGAAATATTGCTGATGCTGAAAACATATATTTGTTTGTCAACGGCACCTAAATTACATACGGACAGAAGGCGACTTTCAGTATAACTCAGGCCACCCTGGGTAGTGAAATGTATCTCTGAGGGCTGTTGCGAGTAATCTTTATATACTACTAAAATGTTGCCCAGTGGAACAGCTCAGCCAGAGAATGTGGTCAGCTGAGGCCAGAAAACAGTATCGTAGAAATGTAGACGTGCCACTATTGGTACCGCTGAGTGCCGACCCACTTGAAGCACTAACAGTAACCAAGTGGCCAGAGTTGTGAAGTGACTGGACACTTAACCCATGGACTCAGTCCCATTTGACAGTGAAAGATTCTGTTTCAACATACTTCATGTCTGTAACTGTAAACTAGCTCAAATTCAAAAAAAGTACAGAAACTACCAGAAAAAGAATAACACCAAGGCAAACATTGCACGGAATAAAAAATGCAAGTTCAATTTATGCCAAGAAAAAGGTAGCAAAGTAAAAAAAGAACGTCACAAAAAACACACACTCAAACACTTTAACCCTCACCAAGGAAATGGGAACATTTTTAGGATGCAGAAAGAGAACTCTAGCAGCAAAGTTACCAGTTACATGGATAATTTGTTTCCCATGTTTTAATCATATTGAAAGTTTAAATGTTGGTGATGTGTAATGAGCAGAAAGAACTGCATATTGTATTCAAGAGGACAAAGCAAAGGAAACAAGCTGTTTATTGGTTCTCCACATTCCACTGAGAAACATTTCAGTTTATTGCTTTTGGCTATTCCTAAAAGAAACTGCAAAACAGGGTTGCATGGAAACTCAACAGCTCATTGTAAAGCTTAGTGTAGCTGCATGGAGAAATAATGCCCCGAGAAACTAAGCTCACGATGGTACATGGCATACAGGAGCGTGTTTTAGACTGTACAGGTGTCCTGGATGAGTAGAAACACAAATTCTGATGCACAGACAGTTGATGCCACTGGGCCCTGACACTGCACTCTCAGTACCACTCATACCCTGGAGTCTGAAATAATGGACAGCATGTGTCTGACTCTGTCATCAAGTGGCAGTTTTTAAGTTAAGACATATTTGCGTTAGTTGCAAAGTTGCATTTTGCGTGTTTTTGGACAAGAAAAGCACAATTGATAAGATAGCCATCTCCATGTAAACCTATGTTAAGTGCCTGCGACCGGAAGCTGTACCAGCTCTCCCGTGCGACACTGCAAATCCCATATCACGGAGATGCTGATCACAGCACTATGAAACGTGTGTTTGGAAAAGAAATGCCTCTTTTCACTTATCATTGGCATGAGATGTGACATGTACTGTAAGCTCTTCTCTGGAAATTCAAACAAAAGGGAATAGAGTGAGACCTCAGAATCAAAACAACTTCTCTGAATCTCAGAATACTTCCCAAAATGTTCTTTCCTCGCTTCCCTCTCACACCACAACTGTTACTATAGAGTGCAATGTAAATATTGTTGTGTCTGTGCCAACACATAACAACAAAATGAACTGAATTTAGCATGAAATTGTTTATTTTCTGGAGCTCATAGAGTACTACTGCTTCTAAACAGCTGATTCAAGCTTTTTCTCAAGGGGTCCCTTGGAAATTTGCAAAACAAAATGTGATACTGTTAAAATGTGAAAAGGTTTAACACAGGTTTTTGCATTATATAATCATATCTGTATATGGAACAATGTAAAAGCCACATTTTTTTCAGTCATACAACTTAATATTTGAATAAAACCATGTTTTGAAGGAATCAAAACATTGAGCTAACTAATCTATAAACTATGACAAAGCAGTCATTGAATGCAGAATAACAACGTTTGCAAAACCTGAATGAAAGACGTATTGAACAATGTATTCTTCCACAAATGTAAGACATTTTTGTTTTGTTTAAAACGAATTTCTTACATCAGTTTTTCTGCTTTCCAGCAGTCTGTATGTGCAGTACCATGTAAACCAGAAGAAAATGACCGTTTTACATGCAGTTCTTCAAAGTTAATTATAGTTAGTGAGTCAAAACCAAATTTCCAGCTGAAATGACTAGACATCAACACTCCTTGGGCCAACAGCAATGCGCATATGTTTAACCACAGGCCTACCCTTTGAAAACCAAAGAATGTGTTTTTCACTGGGCCTGACATCCATCCCATAACCTCATAAGCAAATGTATAAAACTATAGAACCAACCGGCTGTCCTGCACTGAGGTTCTGCTTGTAGTTTCTGTTTATGTTGTAACCATATGGCTCACAAAAGTAAAACAGTCCTGCAGTGGAATCCTCAAGGGAAATATCTATTTTATTTACCTTTATTCTATATCACAGAAACAGTTTATCTTATGCCTGGGAAAAGTTATGTCTTGAGATTTGGCTTATGCAGCACACCTAGTCATTTTTCTTCCCTGCCTTTTGTGTAGTCAAGAGCTTCCAATGTCACGATCAACAGCTAGGCTAAAATGTACTGCATGCAAACATATCGTACGACGTTGGGTAAACTGTGCGTAGCCCCGGGGAAAATGACTAATTACAAACAAAATGTGTAAATAATACAAAAAAGGGTTTTAAATTTATTTCCACAATGCTCCATGGTAGGCCTAATTTTTTTTTGTAACTGTTCTGTATGGTCCAGCAATAACGCTTTAATTTTCATTATGTTCTTTCATGAGGTCACCCTGTCTAACTCAAATAAAAGCTTACAGTAAAGTTTGTGTGCAGAAATGCAGAAACAATATACAATTGTTTAAAAAGAGGTGTAGAATCAGCAATTTTTTAGGTTAACTACAAATTTGCCATATCTATTGTCTGCAGTGTTGTGATGGCCTGCCGCTTCATCCAGGGTGTAGTTTGATAGCCTAGTTTCCAGTGACTGCAGGATGGATAGGGTTCAGAAAATCACTATTCTGGCCGGGATTAAGTGATTGACAAAAAGGAACGGATGGATATTGTCAATACCTTACCAGTTAAGCCCACAAGTATACACCCCGAAGGGCATAATCCTAAAATAGCAGTACTGTTTGATATAACAATTTTCTTCTGCTGCTTATGTATTATACATTAACAGAAAAAATAAATGGGATAAAGCACCAGTTGTGTTTCACATGGCAAACAGTTCATAGATCGGATGGCTTAAACCAGAGCTCAGAAATAGAACAGTCAAATACACACAAACGTAGTCGCAAATGCTTTACCTCACTGCATGTTTCCAAGGATCTGAAGGGATTGCAGTCAGATAGTGATGTCCACTGTTGGCTCCCAAAGACACCGTAGCAAATAACAATGTAATTCCAACATAACATATAAACACAACACCTCTTTGCAAAGCTTCTGACTGAGACAAACTGATTAGGAAGCTTTTCCTGCCACCACTGACCTCAGAATATGTCTCTGACCCTTTTTGTGAGTAAGATTTTACATCCTTCCCATGACACCACCTCACAGAGCACACAGCAAGATCTGCAAAAAGCTGGATTTTCTTTTTTCCAGATTGGTAAGATGGGTCTTTGTGTTAACATGTGGTGACACACATAACAGTATAGCAAGTTCAGTATAGAAGTGTCAATGAAAGGATGAGCTCACAGGCTCACGGGGCATCGGCAGGCCAGTCTATAATAAAAGCTTGGCAACTCTGGGAAAGCAAGGGCTTCTGGGGAAACAGATGTTTGTCCTTGTGGAGCAGGGTTAGTTGGACCAAATGCAAAGGGCAGTGGAAGGAAATATTACATACTCTGTTCAGGATTTTTAAGTTCAGCAATCATGTAAATTATTCCATTATACTTGAGAAAAATAATAAATCGATCCAAACAAATATCAACATTAAAAAGCACACTTTCTTACATTTTACCTAGCAAGAAAATAAGATTATTTTGATCTACACACCTTTGATGGTAACACCGATTTGGAAGGTTTGACAAAATTGGACCGACAAATCAGAACAAGCTGAGTACTTTTTCTAAGTCTTCTACTCTCTGAAAAAACACTTGTGACACCCACAAGCAGTTGCTCACATGTTACAGTAAAACTGGGACTGAAAGTACTAACATGTATTGCAACTTTCCAACTACACCCAATCCCTACCGTTGGCAATATGTACCACACGTATCCCATACCCCTCACAACTGCTAGCTCCCATCTCCCATTGCTTGCCATCACTGATAGCAGTGAATAGTGTTAGTGCAGCTGAAACAAGGCTGTCCTCACATAAGACAGACTTAAAGGCGCAGTATGTGTTTATAGGTCTCATACATGTTGAAATTGAATTATGTGAGCTTCCACATCACTCTTTATCTGGCCTGTAGGGTCGCAGATGGATAACCGTAATATTCCAACTTTCTGAACCCTAAAAAATGAATAATCTATACTGTTTATTGAACTTCTTTTACTCTGTAATGGAAAACCTTATAAAGCACTCATAGACATAAAAACATTGTGAAAGTCACTGAAGCTGTACAGTCCTGCTCTGACTGATTTTTCTTGGCACCTTGAAGCAGTTCCTCTGTAACACATAAAGTAAACAATGCCAAGCTACAGTCTTCAGATATAAAGAGCTATCCTTCAAATAACAATGATCATTTTTGAAAGGCCTTACACAAGGAGTAAGCCGCGCAACTAATAAAACTGCTTTTTCCGCAAAAATCTTTTTACAAGGTCAATTTTTTGCTGTTTGCTGTTTGCTTAGTTATTGCAAGAGAGTACAAATATATATTGTGTTAGTTTTAAGCCAAGCAAATATTTTTTATGCATTTCTCACCTCTTTCTCACCTATTGCTTGTATTATATTTTACGCAACAAAACATTTCACAAAGCAAGCCAGGTTAAGTACGTTGTTAGATGTTTAACAGCAGTGGACCCCTTTTCAATCTCAGCACAACGCTTCTAGATCAACTCCAGCTTCCTAGCCACTCTGACATTGGCTGATATCTTCATTCTGTGTCTCTTATTGTAAATCTAACTTTGCAGTCCTTCATAGTCATCTGAGGCCCACGAACCCGAATAACGTGACGCTGCGGATGATGATGGATCTATGCAGTCAGCAAAAAACAAGCCAGGTGTGCCAGTGGTTAAAGCTTTAAAATGAAACAGGTTTGAGTACCTGTGGTTGTCACGCAGTATATAGTAGTTCCAATGCTTCCTGTATTCATTTGCAGAGCTACTGTATGCTGTCTTTAGTAGTGAAGAAAAAATTGGATGTGTTGGGAAATGTACCAACAAGAACAACAGTTAAGCAAATAAAGTATATGAAAGATGTGCTTACTACGTCTTTTTGCAACTTTAATTGTCAAAATCATGGACGAGGAAACTGTCTGGATTTCTAGTGGATGAGAACATGCCTCAAAAAGGTTTATGCAGGTAAATTGTTTTGCATTCTTTTTCAAGGTTGGGCTCCAAATGCATTTTACGCACAAAGCTATGGTTTTCTCCAAGTAGGGAAGTGCCTGAATAAAACTAGAAGACCACATGGGCCCCAATTCCACATCAACAGCTCTTTGTGAATGGAATGCTAGCTATTCAGTGTAGTCCAATGGGAAGCAAGCAGATGCAAGGTGATGATGTCTAGAGGTTTTCAACATGAAGTGATGGGGGTACTTTTTGAACCTGAAAGCCTCCATGTCTTACAGCAAAAGATGGGCAAAAGAAAATAGCAGACCGAAGAGAAATCTTTTAATAGGATCTGCAAAATTCTTCTCCTGTTTCTGTTCACTGCAAACCTTTGCCTGTTGGAAGTTCATTCAGAATTGGACATAAACTGTTGAACTGTACACAAAGCGGCGTCCTAGTAACCACAGTATCAGTAGATCACTTTATATATTTTGTTACATAAGACTAGAAAGTCTAGAAAAACATGTGCAATTAGACAAATAAATAAGTTTATTGTTTTGGGAGTCACTCGTGCTCATTTCCCGTTTACAGGGAGATAAATATCCTCTTGCATACAACCATTAGCAACCATAACAACGTTGCTATAATGGAGCTGGATTTTTACATTACATTTGGTTCTCTGTGTGAATATATCTATCATCCCAGCACATCGCTGAGATCTCTGCAAAGGCACTGCAAACCACTCGATGGCCTCTGCTTACAAGCTCTGCACAGTGATGACAGAACCTATTCCTGCTAAACAAATACAAAGGGGCTCCATCTACCAAGATTACCTCTTTCTCTTCAGTTTAATACACTGTTCTGCACTGGTGATTGTTATTTGTGTTGTTTTTATATTATTAACTTAATGAATTTGCCTCAAAAAATCTGTTGTTGTCAGTGTCTAAATTTTTGGAAACAAATAATCACATACAAATAACAGTGCACCCATAACAACATTGTACCAGCATTAAATGTTGTACCGTGGATCCTGTTAGACCTCAAATGCTGCATTAGTGGTGATGGGGGCTGTACTGGAGGAAAGACATACATGACGCATGCACAGAGCAATGGACACTTCACTAATGTAAGGTGAATGTAAAGCTTGGTGATCTATATTTTGTTATTACTTTTCTTCTTTCCACCTTTCCCCTGACTACGAGTGTGTCACACACTGTGTCTCATCTACCTGTTACTAACAATATTTATGCACTAAATGTAATCACTTTTGGGGTAGTACAGTTATGTGGTATGGAACATGTTATTAGTATTTACCTTTACACTTTCTGACCTAGGCAGTAGTCTCAGCTGGTACACATAAATGCACGCTATTATTAAAAAAAGAAAGCCTTTTTTAGTTTCTAAGTCAAGGCAGCTGGAAGTTAGCATTACAGTTATCTTAAGAGGACTGCGGCAGGTTGTTTCAGCACTTAAGGGTTTGGGTGTCACATCCTTTTTTGACATCTTAAGTTGTAAATTTACAAAGCTATAATGTCTTCCTATTACCTTTTTAGCGGCAGAAATAAATGTAAGATGTTTTAAAAGCAGATCAGGGTGGTACAACACACAGTGGTAAGGAAGAGGCCATCATCTGCATTCACCAGAAAAACAAGTAGTCAGTCAGCCAATGTTCAAACATCATCAAAAGAAGCTTGATCTCAAGACTAGAAACTGATGACATACAACTGAAGATACCAAGACTTAAATCCCATGCCACCACATTCAGAATTCAGAGGAGGGCCCTTGACAGAGCGCATGCCTGATACCTTGTATGGCTCAGCTGCAGACACAAGGAAGAAGATCATGGCCAAGCTAACTCCATTCAGCCACTGCATTATCCACCCTAGACTTAGGATCAAGATAGCATCAGACCGAACGATGCTAGCAGACATGAATGCAGCTGTATCCTGACACCCAACCATCACCATAACAAAAACAACAATCTCATATATGCTACAACAATAATGCTACAAGCACTAAGCTACAAAACCCAAAAAGCCAACCAACCTGGGATCTTGGATCCTTCCAGATAGTCTGGAAGGAGGTGAGCAAGTTGACCAAGCTAGAAAAGGGTAACACAACAAAGGACAGGAGGCTACAGAGGAAGTATAGAGACATGTCCATAGCTAAGGTCCTGGAATCTGCTAAACAAAGACTAACCACACTGGCAACCAGCTTGCAGAGATACACAGAAGAAACAGAGATCAAAAGAATAAATGCCTTCTTGACCAAAGAACCAGCTAGAATGTACTCTCATTCCAACAAGAGATGGACCACAGATCCACCAACAGCTGAAACAGAAGATTACTGGAAGAGAATATAGGAGAAAAAATCATCACAAAACATCAGTGCACTGTGGCTAAAAGACCTCAAAGTAGAGAGCCACAGTCTCCCAGAACAGGAACCAAAGACCATCACAACAGAAAATGTCCAACAGCAGGTCACAGACATGAAGAACTGGGCAGCACCAGGGCCTGACATGATTCATGCCTACTGACTAAAGAAACTTGCAGCTCTACATACCCACCCAGCCACACAAATGAACCAACTACTAATGACAAGCTCCCACCCTGAATGGACAACCACCATCCAATTACCACTCGATAACCTGTCTATCCACAACACAGAAGCTCCTGTCAGGCATCACAGTCAGCAAGCTGAATGCACGTGTAAGCGAGATATATGTAAACATAGATATACACTCACCAGCTACTTTGCTAGGAAAACTATTCTAATACTGGTTAGGGACTCCCTCCCCATTCCCCTCAGAACACCCTGAATTCTTTGTGGCATGGATTCATGTCTGAAATATTCCTTAGAGGTTGGTCCATGTTGACATGACTGCATCACATAATTGCTGCTGATTTGTCAGCTGCACGTTTATACCACCTATCTGCCATTATACCATATCTCAAACGTGGTCTGTTGGATTCAGATCTGGTCACTGGGGAGGAAACTGAACTCATTGTTATGTTCATGAAACCAGTGCGAGGTGACTCGTGCTTTGTGATATGGCGCATTGTCATGCTGAAAGTCGCCATTATAAAATGGCTAAATTGTGACCATAAAAGGACACACATGGTCAGCAACAATACTGGTAGGCTGCGACATTCAAACAATCTTCAACTGGTGTTAGAGGCCCAATGCGTGCCAAGAAAACATCCCCCACATCATTATACCACCACCACCAGCCTGAACTGTTGACACAAAGCAGGTTAGGTCGATGGCTTCGCGCTGTTTATGTCAAATTCTGACTGTAACCATCTGCGTGTCACAGCAGAAATGAGATTCATCAGACCAGGTGAAAATTTTCTTATCTTCTGTCTGTCCAGTTTTTCCAATCAGTCCATCCAGTTTCAGGGTTTAGTTTAGTTTGGTGTTTAGTCCACTGCAGACTGGAATGAAAATCAACAATAAGGTGACAAAGTATAAATTAAGACTTAAATGTAAAGCAAAAGTAATTTTTTTTATTAAACACCTATAAATAAAAAAATGACCCTACTAACCATACTTGTCATGGAAAGTCGGGGAAAATGTGTGAGAAGCACACGTGGCTCATATTTCACTTTAACAGAAAGAAACGAGCGTACAAACATAATCCAGAAGTCTGGGAATGTGTCACACAGGGTTAGCAGAGCTTTCAAGAAATCTCGCAAATTATACGAATGAAACCTTTCCAAATATATATATATATATAACCAAAAGACTATTTGAAGAAAGTTTTGTTTAATAGTGTCCTCTTGTTTTCATGCCTTAAATGAGTAACAATACAAGTACAGAAAGATTTTTTAAACATATGTGGCAATATTTTAAAATTTCATGAACTGCTAGTTTTGTACACGGAAGCGTATCAGATTTCTTGGAACAAAACATTTCCTTGATCTTGTGATGGAAAATCAGATTATGATAAATATATCATGAAAATGGGCTTCCAAAAAACAAAGTGAAATAGGTAATAACTGTCCTTATCACATTTGACTATGTAAACAAATACTGACTCATGAGTCCTGTTCTATCCAGTTTAGTGAAAGGTCTAAAATATTTGACTATCCCATAATGCACTGCTGCTGCGTACCATAAATACGGGTTTCCTTCAATTTGCTCGTCTATTTGGTTCCTGAAAATCAAAAACACCTAAATCGAGGCAGGTATTTCTATTATTTATTATGGTGAAATGAATGATGCTTCCCAGCCCCTCTGAAAACCCCCAAACCACCTTTTCCAAATATCTCTTAAAACAGCTTGCAGGGGATCATCGCACAGTGTACACTCAGACACACACAGGTTCGTAACAAACGAAACCAAGTTTATTCTGGCGCTGTGTCCTTTAAATATACGCACTTGGTGGGGGAAGAATGCAGAACAAGACAGCTTTTATTCAGTAACACTAAACGCTATTCACAGTGTAAAACAGCCATAACACCACAGTACTGTGCAAAAGACTTAGGCATGCGACTTCAATGTCTGTTGAGAAGTACAGGTAGATTCTTATCTACCATCAGGGAGGTTTCTGGTTGGTCCCAAATTCATTCTGCAGCCTGAGAACAACCTCAAACACCCAATCTCACTCATACACAACTATCTTCAGCAAAAAGAAGGAATCGTGCAACAGATGGTCTGGTCCCCACAGAGCCCTGATCTCAACATGACTGAGTCAGTCTGGGAGGACATGCAGAGACAGTCAAAGTCTGCAGAAGAACTGTGGCCAGTTCCTCAAAATGTTTGGAAGAACCTACCAACCTCTACTTTAAACTGCATGCAAGAGAATTGATGGTGTTTTAAAGGCAAAGGGTGGTCCCACCAAATATTGATCTGACTGAGGTTTTTTTGTCTCCTGCACTTTTTAGAAGGTTTATTGATCAATAAGTATTCATGGCATTATTTTTGGAACCACCCTCGCTTTATAGCACTTTTCCCACAGGTGCCTAAGACTTTTGCACAGTAGTGTGTGTGTGTGTGTGCAGAGCGACAGATGTTTTAACTTAACGTTTAGCTTTATGTACATGGTGTACATGACTATCACATCGGTCTTTTCCAGGATCTAGCATTCCTTATTATAAAGCAACTCTCTTAAAGGTGTATATACTCCATGCATAATGCCTATTATACACCAGGCAGCACACACACACACACACACACACACACACACCATTTAGGGGATTATGGGATTTATGCGCATTTTGTTTACGAAGTTTAAGGGTCAGAACACGTTGTTGTATGAAGCAGATAAATGGAGTTATGGTGTTAAAATCAAATCACTTCTACGCATAAATCCAGACCTCATAACCCTACATGCGGGGGGTAGCTGGACCACCTCACTGCTTAATGTGCAGCAGAACTTGAGGGTGTCTCGGTTTACAATGCTAGTGCCCCTGTTTCGTGCCAAGTAGAAATAAAGCTCATATTTTACCTGCTTACCCGAGTTTTCTGTCCCTGGGGGGGCTTGCAGCACCTCCGTTACACTGTTAAAGAAGTATTTGTAATTGCATTTGAAATAACCGGCATTTCTGTACGTTGACGTAAGTTGCGAGTTTCTTTTGACTTCAGTAACGTTACAAAGGCGAACCTCCTCCATGTCCGGCGGTGACAGCAGATCGGACTCTCCTCTCCTCAGTCTTACTTTTCAGTCGGTTTCTACCTTCTGATGCACCAACACACACTTCTGTTCCATCCTCTCCGCTGCAGATGCAACGACAGGAAACACAATGTGGCAACGCAAAAAGTGAGATTTAAAGGTAAAGCAAGACTAATGTTTATTAAATACCTGCAAGTAAAAAATAACTACTAACTAAATGCGTGAGAAGCTCGCATGGCTCATATTTCGCTTTAACAGAAAGAAACGAGCGTAGAAAAATAACCCAGAAGTCCGGGTAAAGTGTCACACAGGGTTAGCAGAGCTTCCAAGAAATCTCGCGAATCCAGAAAAAACACCTTTTCCAAGATCGTTCACACAAAGCAGCTGTTTGTCGTACAGTAAAGAACAGAGCAGCATCGCGCAGTGTGGCCCAGGTATACAGGTAGGACATTTCAGTTACCAGGTGTAGTTAAAACTATGCGAGAAATTTTTAAGTCTAACTTTAGGAAACCTGCTATTTATCAACACGGTTAGCAAAGGGCATTTTTGTAACTTGTCCGGAAAGATCTAGTCACATGGTGCCGTAGATGTATGAATTTTAGGGACAAATAAGGGACAATTCAACTGAAACGGGAATCTGCTCGGCCACAAATCCAGGAATGAATAAGTGAAGATCACAGAAAGACAGGAGATGAGGTGCGAAGCGAAGGAGACCAACAGTATGTCTTGAAAACAGCGACGGAAACTCCTTGAGAGAGAAGTACCGTACAGCACCGCATGTTCACACGTCGTCCCGTCAGCCATGGATCTGATACAACAGATATTTACTAAAGTTAAGATGTACCAGCCCAGTAACTCATGTCTCAAGTGCTTTCAGTCAAAAAGGCTTTTAGATGTCAGTCACGTCGAACTAAACATAACTGTTAGTCCATATTGGACCCCAGTTACCGTGCAGTCCAGTCATAAAGTAGTTTATAGAGTAGAGCAACTGAAATGAGCCCAGATCAAACTGGTGTAGCGATGGGAAGGTAAAAAGCAACAATTTATATGAAGATGGCACTTTTTACCATTAAAGCGACAAAAAAAAGTGTCACACTGAAGGAAGGGTGCACACGCATGCAGGCGTAAAGGGATGAACTCTATTGCCGAAGGAATTCCAAAGTCGCGGTCACAAAACAGGCGCGGGTCAAAACCAGAAAGTAGCTCAATGCAAGCGACAACGCAGATAAGGATTAGACACAAGCGAAAGCCGTAAGACAAAGCAGGTCGGTAACCGGAGGCCCAAACAGACGGACTGCTCAGTACGCATGGGATCATGGCAACACCTCGCAAGGATCTCTTCAGACAGACAGGTATTTATAAGACTTAACAACAGCCAGGTGCACGTGATCAGCAGTCAGGACCAGGAGGGGTAACAAAAAGAAAAATACACTGTACATCATGAAACTTTATTACCATTACATTACTAATGTGTGCGTGTGTAAGCCTAATTTTATATTTTCAAAATTGTAAGTAACCCTTTTGCAGTATACTTTACACAAAATCCTCACTTAGGGTGAGCAGTACTACTGTGCCAAACTTTAAGTCTGTGGCTTGAAAAACAAAGCCAGGAATAAAGAACAAACAAACAAATGGTTGCTGCATGTATGCATGCCACTTAATATTAGTTTATTAAAAGAAATAATATACTAATGAAATGTATTTGTCACCCCATACTTCAGATTTACGCATAATTTCTAAACGACAAATTTTTAACTGAATCGTTGAGCTATTAAACACCTTTGCTTACTCTGAGCTGTACCTCACCTGTGACAAAAATTCAAAATTTATTAAAATAATCCATAATCCATATCAACAGGTATGTTGGCAATATTTTAGAATATGATGAATAGCACGTAAAGAAACTGCGTCAGAAACATTTACCACACGTTAAATCATGCTAAAATATTTGTTAAAAAGACATCTCATTTTCATTTCCACTAAACCCTCCTGTATTTACTGCATTTTGGTTTAACTGTCTAAAGTACACTGTGTTCACACAGGAGGAAAGAAATAATGAATGCTGGTGGAATCAGAAAATTAAGAAAAAGTCATTTAAATATGTAACTTGTACAGGGCCCAATGCAGAAGTTCTTAAAAAGAATACCTTTGAGGAATCACAGTGAAGTATAAAAGTAAATACATACGTTGTATATTCACATTTAAACTAAATTTTATGTATACGGTTTTATGTGTTTTTATATATTCTAATAAATTAACATGCATGGAAACTACAAAACTGAACAATCAGAAATCTTTTGGTAACACCTTGTTTTATCAAATTTAAGTTGTAGGTCAATATTAATATTAATTCAGCTGCGATCCCACAGTAACCTCTTTTACCCTGTAAACTGTTTTCACAAGCTGGCTGCTGGGACTAGATGTGCTATAGTAAAACCGAAAGGATACCAGCTCCTCAGTCTTTCCTTTCTAACCAAGTTTAACAACTGCTGCTCTGTACACTTATACTGTGTGATGGTCTTTGTCTTTAAAGAACTCCAGACACAGTATGATCAACCTTCATATCACAGGCTCACAAAGAAAACGTGTCATAAGAGGGTATGAAATTATATATCTTTTTAATATAAATGACTTAGTGCACAGTCTTAAGTGCAACACAGAAGTTACGTGGCCTTAGGCTACCTTGTAGACTTACACGAAACTGTTCGATAAGGGAAACAATCATAAAAAGTGAATGAATTAATTAACAAAATTAATTAATAAAAAAGCCAACTTTAGTTTTTTTTTTTTTTTTAGAAAATAAGTCAGTTGCAGGGCACTGCATGGTTCCTGGCTGGTGCAAACTGGTGTAGTGTCTTCCAGTATCTTTTGCATACTTGAATATCTTTCCCTGCTTCCATATGTTTCCTGNTAGAAAATAAGTCAGTTGCAGGGCACTGCATGGTTCCTGGTTGGTGCAAACTGGTGTAGTGTCTTCCAGTATCTTTTGCATACTTGAATATCTTTCCCTGCTTCCATATGTTTCCTGTGGGGAGTGTTTGCAGGGCTGTTTAGGTAACAAATTCAACACTCACTTCTGACGGCTGCAACAACACAGCTCAGAAAATAAGTTTTGTGATTTAAGAAAGTAAAATAGTCAACAGTGAAGCACTTCAAAACAAGAACTGCACAGCTTGAAACACAAGCTTCCAAGGAATATGTTCAAACAGCTTTCTTAAAACATCATAATATATAAAGAAGGTTAAAAAGAGGAAACTTTAAAAAAAGACAATGGTTTCCTCTGTTTTCTTCTGTTCAAACCATGTTTAAAATACCACTAAATTCAACACCCAAACTATGAATGCATTATATTAGTGGTTGATACTGAACGAACATACAACATTATGATAAGAAATAATGTTGCTTGTTTTTTCTTTCGTTTTGTGCATAATAATAGCTGAAACCATCTGATTTTTTGATGAGAAATCATTTTACGTTATCCCCACACAGTGTCAATTCAGCTATCGACAAGTTCACAATATTCTGTAAGGAACGGATCCATTTTTTCTGTGAACATTCAGAAAGAGATCAGCCCCTCGGTTCAAATAGATTACTTCTCGACGTGATGAATGTCCAGGTGGGGTGGGCAGTCACTGGCAGTCGGTACCCCAGAGTTTTACTTTTCTCCCCTTCTCAGTTACCAGCCGGCTTGTCTAGAATGAGGACTGTCTGTAAGGCCTAAAAGTGGAAAATCTGTCGCTTTATTCTCTTGTTGATGTTCACACCTTGGACCCCCTTGAGAACCTCCTTGAGAAGAGTGTTATATAAAAATCATTTGAATTTCACCGCATTGAACCGACTTGCGAGAAAACACACTCTTTCCAGTAACTGCAGTCAGTTACCACTTCAGTGCCTCTTTTTTCTGGAGGTGGCCAAGCCATACAGCTGCACTAAAGTTGTAGGGATAACGTTAAAAAGCGTGTAAACATACAAGGCACTGCCCTGCCAACAGCAGCGAGTAGGAAAAAGATCAAAAGTGGAGAAACAACGGGGAGGGGGGCGGGTACATACTGATCCAGGTGGGTGATGGACCAGACCAGTGCTGCTCCGCACGGTGGTCCACACTCCACATTCCTTCCTTAAGGACATTAAGCTGCATCTTATTTTTATCATTTATGATCGATTCTCGTTTCCTGCTGTTTACAATCCTGTGGAATATATTTTAGTTTTTAGTTTAAGCGGTTGGCAGTTTGCATGAAAATGATTTAAACGAAGGCACGTTTGTGTCATAGTTGATGTCCTTCTGCAAACAGGCAGTAAGAGTGAGGTTTATAGTCCCGGGGGGGTTTAGGCGACAGTTAAAAGCAAAGCGGTATGGATTTCTGCAGATTTTCATCGACACATGGAAAAACCAGCACACAGTCCATGCCAGTTCTGCATTTCTAGATTGTTTTGAAGGATAAAAAAGTATTTCTTCACCTTCTGGAGCACACGAACGGATATGTAGAACCAAATCGGAAATCCCGTTTGGAGACATTTTCAAAGGTGTCTGTTGCGGTGGTACGTATTTCCGTCGTTGCGAACGGTTTCTGTTCAGCACTTTTATGCCGTTGTTCGGCCCACGGAGGCGCGCGGAGCAGCGGGATGATCTCCGCTATTTCCAGCCCGTGGGTCACGCAGCTCTCCCACTTCTGCGACGTCGCCGCCGCCTTCCCCGGACCCGGAGGCTACCGCTGTGCCGGGAAATCGCACGGACAACCCGACCCCCGCTTGGAGCCCGGCTTCGGCTACACGGATCGCAACCAGGGCCAGGGACCGCAGAGCCAGGGACCGCAGAGCCAGGGACCGCAGAGCCAGGGCGAGTCCGCGAGACGCGCGTCGCCGTCCGGCGCGACAGCCAGGAGTAACGTGCCGGCCAAGAAGAACCCCAAGGTGGCGAACGTCACGGCACAGCTGGAGATGAAGGCGCTCTGGGACGAGTTCAACCAGCTGGGGACCGAGATGATAGTCACTAAAGCCGGGAGGTAAAATGTCAATAATAATCACTACTTTATCTCACAGAAAAAAATATACATTTCAACCATTTTGATGGCCTATTAAAATGCGCTGTTAAAAAGTTTAGTGCAATGTTTATTATTCGTATTCTACCCTGTTCCTTCTCTATCTACATTTTACAGTTATTCTCACTGTGGGAAGCTTTACTGTGTCCAGATATTGAAAAGTTAATTTTTACAAGGTAGCCATTTCTCTCACTTCAGAACGACTCTGGTGTGGATACAAGGTTTGTACCACAGGCAGAAATGACTCAGATGTCCAGCATGAAAAAGGGCAACATCTGGGGTGTTTTATACAGGGCTCCTCAGAAAAGCTAAGCACTTTAATACATGTTTTACTCGGTTCTCAGCCGTGTGACACGAAACACGTCTCTGGAGTATTTGCAAGTCTGAGGGTGGAATTGTTTTTGAATCGCTGTCGCTGCAAAAGTAGTGTGGAAATTTGTCCTGACGAACTGCTCTTCATAGGTAGAGAAATAATCGAGTTACAGGCATAATTTCTTATAAAGTCATCGACACTTTACAGATGTTCCTAATATAATAATATTAGGTATATAACTGCAATATACAAACAAACTGGTTATATACACAAACCTAAGAAGTAAGTATGGAGAAGAAATGACAGTGAAGTCTGTTAACCAGCATTCTTAAAATCAGATCGTTTTAGTAACTGTTGTCTCTGTACTTGGTTTTTATTCTTAATTTTCAAAAATATTTAGTGTTATGTTAGCACACAAACCCGATCAGTTACAGGAAAGTGGCAAAATAAGAAACTAAGAAATTAATAAACAATAAAAGTACATTAAACAGATCAGTGTTCGGCGAAGAAACTGTTTAATATCGGAATGTTTTACTTTTGTGTTTGTTCCGGTGGTGCGAACTCTAAATCATTAAATATGGCAACATGAAAATTTCACTTCACTATTTATATAAGTAACAAATAATTTTATAACATGCAGTTAATCTTTTAACATTTTTTTCTGAAAGGAGACATGCAAAAAATTATTTAGAAACTGTTTCTATTTGCCAAATAATAGCAGGTATATGTTTATGGTGTTTCTTCTGAGTGACTATATTAAATACAGATTTAATCTGTTCCAACAAAAAATACAGGGTCTACTCTAAAGTTATTACTATTATTATTATTAATATTATTATTATTATTAAGAAGAAGAAGAAGAAACATCCTCCTGCCAATGACAAAAATATTATTTTATCAGGGATACTTTACATCTTAAAAGAACAAACCGAAATTGTAATGAATTTCCTACTATTAATATTTGTAAAGAAGTAAATGTTGAATTTATTTGTTGAGAAGAATTTAGCAATGATACTCGTCCACAAGCCCATTAAACGTTAGCGATAGCAACACATTCCCATCTCAGGTGTGTGTTAGGTATCATCTGGACCAGAGATGGTGGCAGCAACAGAGCAGCAGGTTCAGTGCTCTTGTATTTACACCACATTGCATATGACGTCTGTTGCCAAAGGAGGTTCCGAGTGAAACAAGTCGACGAAGAAAGTTAAAAGACAGCAATTCATTTTATATTTCAGGCGAATGTTCCCCGCCTTTCAGGTGAAACTTCTCGGACTGGATCCTGAGGCCCATTATATGCTCTTGATGGATTTTGTACCGGTCGATGACAAACGCTACAGGTACGTGACCATTTATTAGGCCCAAAACATATTATTTCAAATAAAAGCGTGGTGTGCAACCATTTCAGCATCCGTTTTAGGGGCTGCACTTAAACATTAGGCATAAAATACATTTCCAGTATTGAAGCAAACAGTCTCAGTGCTGCTTCCTCACCTCAATGGGGCCGTAGAACTTCTGAGTTCTAAATCAAAATGTTTTTTTCCTTAAAGGAGTAAATATACGTTCTTACATTCGGCTTCGCGGGAGCCATTTGCAATTTTAGAGTGATTTACCATTTTATACGACAGAACATCCTTTCTCTGCCCGTCCATGGGTCAGTATTACGTCAGGAACACCACGGCAGGGCTGCAGGTTCGAAGCTCTAACTAGTGCGCCACATACCGGCCCGCTTAGTGCGTCCGTCGGGCTCGTGCACCGCATGGTGAGAGTGAAAGCTGTATGAACTCCGTGTGCAGGTACGCCTTCCACAGCTCCTCGTGGCTGGTGGCCGGCAAAGCGGACTCGGCCACCCCCGGGCGCGTGCACTACCACCCCGATTCTCCCGCGGCGGGGGCGCAGTGGACGAAACAGACCGTGTCGTTCGACAAGCTCAAACTGACCAACAACCTGCTGGACGAAAACGGCCACGTGCGTATTCATGCGTTCGTTCCCGTCGCAGCTTCACGCGGTCCGCGGCAGGTGCCCCAGGTGCCCCAGGCGAATTTCTCAGTAAGGTGTCGTTTTCTTGCAAATATTCCCGCTGTTTTTTACGATCGGCGAAACGCCACGAGAGGCTCAGCCTCAGGCTTCGTTCGTCCTGCCTCCTTTACTGCTGTTGCGCGGCAGTGTTCTTGTGTTTTTGTCCGTAGAATAATTTCTCATAATAATTTAACGCAATTTACAAAATTACAAAGCAGTTTATAAAGTTATTCAAAAAATATACGATCTTCTGTGCCCATTAAATTATTAAATATAACATATATATATATATATATATATATATATATATATATATTGCATTATGCCGCACACGCGCATTTTCCAAGCTTCACTTACAGAATGTACCTGTACGGTGTCAATGATGCCTCAACAGCGGGGGGTGCATTAATCGCCGTTTCTGGAGAACCGGACTGCATTACTGTAACAGGTATCTGCAGGTTCGTCCCGTTGCCTGAGCAACTACTTCGACCGCTCAGTAAATGAAGTTTGAATAAACGCCGGAAAAAACACCGGTTCCAGCCGGTCACCTTACCGTGTCCGTTTGTTTCTCAGATCATCCTCAGTTCCATGCACAAGTATCAGCCCCGGTTCCATGTCGTCTACGTGGATCCGCGGAAGGACGGTGAGAAATATGCCGAGGAGAATTACAAGACGTTTGTTTTTGACGAGACCCGATTCACTGCGGTTACGGCGTATCAGAACCACCGGGTAAGTAAGACGAACCCACAACCTTCTGTGCGCATTACCTTACTGTACTTCAGTTACTGCAGCTTCATTCCGGCCTGTGTACTACACTACATCCAGGCCTATTCGGCAAAAAAAAGTCTCCTTTAGTTTTCAGTTTTTACCTTTGAAATATCAGACTTTGTATACGATCTTAAACATCGTGTTTCGGCAACACACGCGCGTGCGCGCGCATTTATACGTGCGCACTAAAAAGGAACTGACTGTGTAAACCCATGAATTTTACTTAAAACGGCGATAAAATATGTTGCGGTTATGCAAGGAGCCTCAGTAAAAATGCAAAGCTTTGTATACAGTTATCCATTTTGCATTTTAAACATTAAAGTGCTAAATGTGGCGGTTCACCTTAAGGTAACACACCTGTACGGCGGTTCACCTTAAGGTAACACACCTGTACTCCCTAATAATTTACTGTTCACGGCCATGTTTTGTTACCGTACAAAGAGGCACTCTTAAAAATAAAGATACACACATTTTTAACTATTCATTTGAAATATTTCGAAGTAGTTAAATGATGGTTGTTTCATTTTCTCATCTCCTGACTGTGTACGAATGTACAGCAATATTTTATTTTGCACCGTGTTGAGTTTGCGTCTTTTCCCCGGTGTGAATGTTTGCGCGGCCGCGTGTGGATGGACTGCTGCCCCTACACAGTGTTCCCTGCTTCCGGGCTCGGCTCTGGACCACCGTGGCGAGCCAGGCACTTATTTTGTATGTTTTAAAAATCTGTAGCACGGAATACTGTAAGATATTATTTGGTTCCACCCATATAGATTTGAATGTAACCATTTACTTAATGAAAGAAACAATTTCTAATAGTTGCAAACGTAGATCTTAACACTATTTATGTATTAATGTATTTATTATTATTATTATTATTATTGTTGTTGTTGTTGTTGTTGTTGTTATTTTTATTATTGTGTGCTGGATATGTGCTATTCCCATTAATGTGATCTTCTGAAGTTTGGCTGCATTTGGCCAAATGTATAATAATAATAATAATAATAATAATAACAATAATAATACTTTTGTTAAAACCTTTGTCCAGCCTAGCTTGCAGTTAGGTTAGGTTTGTTGTAAATCATTGCAAAATCATAACGCTCCTGAATTATTTTTGTTGGTTTCAGATCACACAGCTGAAAATTGCCAGCAATCCTTTTGCTAAAGGGTTCAGGGACTGTGATCCTGACATTTGGTAAGACAGACATTGTAGGTCAGTTATAACATTATGATATGTCATCAGCTCAGAATTAAGGGGAAAAAATGAAAGTCCGTGTAAAGATGAGGACTGAACTAGCTTTAGCATAGACTCTCACATCTGGTATGGATTGTACCATAAGGCTGCTGATGATATTGATGTCGATGGCTAAATGTCATTTTGGAAACTTTAAAAATGATGCGAAAGTTTCATAAAGTTATACATATTTAATTGACAAAGTTAGTTGTAGATTTAAAAGCTAACATTTGAAAATTTTTAACACAACTCTGACATACTTAGTGATTTATTTCAGGCTTTCTCAGTAATTTGGGATATAAGAGTAGTAACTGCTGGTAGACCATGAGCAAAGTGCATGAAATTCCTCAGGATAGCTCACTTAGAATAAAAGAATACAAAATATTATTGTTATCTTTAAAATTAGGGGCACACATCCTTTTATACCAAGAAAAACAAGTTTACTTTTACAGGCTTCCCTCCATTAATGAATGCTCTTATTGCAAAATTCAGATTTGAGGTTATAATTTGGGCACAATGTTGGCATAATGAGCTATCAACTCATACTTTGGTGAAAAGTGTTAGGAGAACAGAAATTCAAAATATAAGCATTGGAGACTGCCAAGCATGAGCCCTAAAGCCAAGCTTTTTTTTTTTTTTTTTTGCAAAATATAGTTTAAGAACAGCTTAACAAAGAGGTGTTTGTAGTGTAATCATCGAATCCAGTTACTTTACAAGACACTACCTTTGTCTTAGGTAGTGTTCTAGTGCAATAAAAATAAGGATAATAATTACAAGGAGTGCACTGGTCTGGAACCTATCCCAGAACCATTGGATGTGAGGCAGGGAAATTCTGCCATAAGTGAAATTCTGGACTTGGTTTTTAATTTTTTTTCCACGTTTAGTGAAGAAATCAGTGAAAGCATTGTATATCAGGAATGCTTTATTCTTTCATCCCATTTAAATTAATTCAAATTAAGAGTTTGTTTTGAGAGAATTCACTTGATGAACAGATTTTCATGAACATCCATTTTGCAAGGAAAGCTTGTACTGTTGCTGTCTAATGAAAACATGGTGTCTTTACTGCAGGCCCCGAAGCCACAAGCACTATACTGTGCCAGTCACAGGCACTTTTGTAAAAACAAGAAACTCGTCCTCTTCGGTCTCACTGCACAATGTCACAGAGAAAGGTTTGTGTCTGCTTGAGCCACTCTAAACAAGAACACAGTTTGTCTGTTAACCTGGTGGGTGATTAAAAACCCCGCAATCCACTCTGAGACAGTAGGTAAACAATATTCTTACAAATAGCATAAGGGGAAGTGTTGCTCCGTAAAATATTGAGTTAGTGTAATAAACAGGTAAAAATATTGCCTGCTTCCTCTTTTCCCCTAACCTATTCTTACTGACTTTTAAGAACTCGCTGTAAAAGAAACAGGATAGTTCAAGCACTGCAGTGATTTATAAAAAAATGTGCCATGAATCTTCCTTCTGACAGTCAACAGTTAATCATAAAGAAAGTACTAGATGCTAAAGACTAAATATATACTGACCTCTTGTATTTTGAAAGAGATACAAATTTTCTAACATAGAAAAAAAATCAGGTTATTTATTTTAAACAGAATTTCCTCAGTAGATTTATTTTCTAAAAAATAAATCTTAAAAATCTTATTTATTTTCTAAAAAAGAAATCTTCATCCTGCTGATAGCTGGCAGTAAAATACAATCAAACAGAACGGGCTCCACGGCTGCCTTAATTCAGTGCGTTTCCACAGGGTTTACAGCTTTTCGCATTTTTTTGAGTCCTCCGAACCAATGTCGTGCAACTAAGCTAAGCATATGCTATTTTGTCTCTGTTTTACACAGAGGATGGCCATCAAGAGAGGAATCAGCTACACAGCAATCTCGCCCACTCTATTCCAGCCCACAGACTCACAGTGCATGTCCTGAACCCCACCCTCCCATCCCAGAGTGGACTCCACACCATGCCTCTCTCTGCTGGTTGCCTCAACCATTCCCACAATCCATGTTTAGAGGGGCACCCTCAAGTTCCAGATACCCACCATCATCACCTGTACAAATACCCCAGCACCTACCAGCACTACATGACGACCAAATCCCGACCCACTCCTTATCCCTTGTCCGACAGAGGACATAGGTGTGCCCACTCCATGAATTCTTCTGCAGCCAGCTTTTATTCCACATCCAGTGACCCAACAGCTTTTGATTTCAGTCCCAGTTAATGGCGATCATCAGCAGAATATGAATTACGTAAGGCAGCTAAAACCGGCTATTGTGCTGTCTTCAAAACATGAAAAATTATATATTGGAAAGGAAGAGGACCTTATGAAAGAAGACAGTGAGAAAAGACGAACGGTGCAGATCTCTAGCAACACGTAATTTGTCACTTCAGACCAGAATTCCGTTGCGTGAATATTCACCTCATGATCAAGTATTGCCAAAAATCGAGCGCTCTGTGGAAATGAGCAGCTTGGCAACAGATCCCTGAGTCTAGAGCTTTCGTGAGGATTGGGGAAGTCAGATGTTTCTGAGAAAGAAAAACAGGTTTTCAACATTCTGCTGGAACTCTGAACAGACTTGAGAAGGCAACTAACCACTATATATTTTTCAAAAAAGATAAAAGGGGAGAAATAAGAACCAGACAATGCTGTTAAGTTAGTATTGAAGTTCCCCTCTGCAAGCCACACTGACCTCCACACTGCTCTACTCTGAACTGGCATCTTCAAATTCCTACTCACAGTAAAGCAGTTTTACTGGAACATTACATTACCGCTTAGCTGTATGTGGAGTCACACCCCTCTGTGAGTTGTACTTCACTTTACTTTACTGTAAGCACTGAGAACAAATCTGGCTGGTCTATGGTTCTGTGATGTCAAACTGTGTGGTATTCATTGTTTTTTTCCCACAACATATAGTGTAAAGGTTTATTGTACACAAGAAACTGGCCATACCACCTTGTGTATACAAAGCATACCGAGAACCATCATTTACAAATTTAATCCATCCACATCCTCTCACTCAGCCCCACGTGAATCAGTATTTGTGACAAATCATGTAAAGCAATGACAGAATGTGTATAATTGTTGTTACTTTTGTGGAATTAAGAAATATTTGAATATGCTGACATTAACATCTAGAGATTTTTGTAGACGTAAAAATTACTGTTTGAAGTTTACACTGAGCGTTTGAACAGGACTTTGACAAATGTTTTGAGAACCACACATCACATTTTAGTGATAAATATGGAGCTAGATTCACAGTCATCGCCATGTTCAGACACAGAGGAAACACGAGCACGCTATGGAGATCTTTGTCATAGCAGCAGACAGATGTTAATGAAAACCATATGACCAACAGCTATCGTATTTTTACCTGCAGATTTAACAGTGCATCCTTTCCATTTTACACAAGCAGTGTTTAGCACAACAATTAAAGATACAGTCTCATCACGTCTCAACTGCCAGCTCGAGTTGTATAAGATCCCTGTTGTAGTCACTTGAGCATAATTTACTGCTTTATAAATAGTTGAAGCAAGTTTTACATAAGAGCGTCAGGTAAGGAGCAGCAACAGCAGCAGTAAGATCATTTTTACTAACAGCTGACTCCCTGGCTGGCTTTTTTGATGTTTTTATTTGCAGTCACCAAAGTAGTTTAATTTCAAGAAACAGCTAAAGTCTATGAAAAAAATATTTTTCTTGAGTGTACTTCACACTTCATAAATTATCACCCCCCCATGGACAAGGAGACAGGCAACAGAACACCTAGGCATGCACATACTGCCACACCTTACCACCCCAAGTCATAGTTTTCAACACTAGATACTGCATGCCAGTTAAATGCAATATTTACAGTTAACCATCAGAGACAGAGAACTGGGGGGGGGGGATTTCTCTTTGAAGAGGAAAGGAATGTTGCTGAAGACCTGGAGTAGTGTCCCTTCTGTTTAAAGGAAATAATCGGTCAGACAGTCATCAATCACACTGGAATAAAAAACACAATGAGTCATTTGAACATTTTTTTCATAAATACTACTGGCAATGTGGTGGTAAAGGACCCAGAAATTGCTAGACATCTGACTTATTCATTTACTGGAGGAGGTTGGTTGGGTCAAAGGTTAAACAATGAAGTCAGCAACTAAACTGACACCCAATTAATCATTCAGGTTTTATTCAGGAGGAAAATAGGAAAGTTTCACTCAGACAGGTTGTGTGAATGTGAATGGAATAAGGTTGATCATTATAGCACAAAATACACACATCTATTTCCTCACACATTTGCAAATTTTTTATGTGACGATATGATTAAGCCCAACTCAAATCTGAAACAGTACAACCACTGTCTCAGTTATGTCTGTGGTTAACAAAAGCTTTCAGTAAGTGTAAACTACTACTAAAACAACACAGTCTAACACATATATGACCTTTGCTTTTCTGAGGTAATGGAAGAGTTGTAACCTCACAGAAATGCACTGAGGCCTGTACTTGGAGTATGGGTTTCTTAGCCTTCTGGGAAATGTGACAGGGTCCTTCGTGTAATGTAATGTATCATGTAATGTTAAATGATAACGAAACTATCATTTATTTCCGTACAAAACTTTGTATTTATGTTTTTTCAGGAACTGGAAGTATTAGACTGGTTATGTGTTTGGATGGGTGCTTGGTGTACTGTCCTTACTGGTCAGGGGCCATCAAGCAAAATTGTTGAGCTCCTCTGTTGGGACTCTTCGAATAAGGCAGAGGAGGAGGTGGGATGGGGTGGGTTTACGAAAAGAGTGTGGAAGTAGGTGGGTGCTTATATGTGTTTGCACACGATTGGCAGCTGGGTGCAGTCAGGGGTTTGGTCTAATGCTTCCCTCCCAAAAGTATACTTTACATAAACTTCAAGATGTGTCATATTGCTTTCTACATAGAACTCTTAGTAAAAGTATGGAAGAAGGAAGCAAAAAGGGCTGAATACTATAGCAACAATCACTGAACACCTCGGGGCATCTTGAGGCCACTGTGACCAGCGAACTGTCCATTTTCTGCACATTGACAGTATGAAAACAACTGCACCCTTTGCAAACATCAATCCGTTCAAACATATTTTGCAAGCATGCAAAGATCATGTCATTTCACTGTATATTATCTATCATCATATATCTATCCATCATCTTTTATCCTTCATCCAGGGTTATGGCATTTCAGACCATATCCCAGAATCACTGGGCACTCTGTGAAACTACACCCTGGATCAGCCACTCCATCACATGGTGGCCTCACCTCACAAGCATACAGTCACACACACATGCACACACTGTAGACAGTTTAGTACGACCAATTAACACGAAACACGTTTTAAGACTGTGGGAGGAAACTGGATCATTCAGAGGAAAGCCACACAGATGTGGGTAGAACGTGCAAACTCCACACAGATGGAGCTGGATTGGAGCCACACCCAAACTGCCCTGGCAGCGTGCCACTGTGCCAACCTATTACTGTGTATCTCTACAGTAATTGCTAAATTATGATTTTATAACAAGCTAAGTGACTTCCTAGTCTGCTACCTATCCCTCTCAGTCATACAAAAAAACTACATATAACGGCAACTAGTTTTATCCAACTACAAATTAAACTTAACAGCTCACCAGTCAGGTCCGGCTTTCTGGGGTAAACTCTGGGAACTCTGGGACTCGAGAGTTTGACCCAGGACCCTAGGCAGTGTCAAATTCAGGCCTGGAGAATTTTTTTGCCCCAGTTTTCCACGGCACTGCTGAGAGTGCAGGCCAAAGAACAACACCCAAGCTTCTGGCACGAGAAATAAGAACAGTTACCTATTGGTAAGAAGCTATATTATATTGAACTGTCCTTAGAGAATCACATTTATGGTTCCTTTCACTATTCTCAAAATTACCATACAATCTGGTGTTTATGCAGAAGGTTGAGATGCCCTCAAGTCTGCTACTGGAGTAACCTTTCAAAAAGGTCATGGACCGCCACTGGCTCAGGTGTACTTCCAGTGGATGCCAGGCCAATAACAGGATCTGAAGCAGAGTCATTCAGTCAAAATCTAAGGAGCGTGATAAACACACATCGAAGCCTGTAACAAGCTCTTTTGTACATTAAATGTGCCCCTGGTGGGATACCCTCTCAGTAACTAGCCCATCCTGTCAGATTCTAAAACACTGAGGACCTGGAAGCATCTATAACCCAGTTTGCATGCTCACTCCAGATACACAATCTAAATAAATAATTTCTCCTTTGTGAACATTCACTCAGCCGCTCAGCATCTGGTCCACTGCTGAAATTAAAATGGATGGCATTAATACAGACTTTGTCAGACCAAAGCCTGCACTGATGCTTTAGGGGTACAAAGAATGACTCTCTTTATTCTAAGTCAGTATAAAACTCCATATGCAGGAAGGAAGGAGAGCATTCCAAAACTAAAAATTACAAACGGTGGACCAAAACTTTTTGTCACTATTTTAAGAACAGAAGCCCAAATAGTGGCGTTAAATACATGGCAAAACAGTGAAAAAGTTTGCCACTGAGTCATTTGGTATTATCTAAACATGGTGAAATACAGCAGCACAATGGATAGTGCTGCTGCCTCACAGCACCTGGGCTGTTTGGGTGTATTTTCAAATCCAGCTCCGTCTATGATTAGACTGCATGTTCTCCCTGTCTCTGTGTGAGCTTCTGTCCATATTACGAAGACATGCGTTTCAGGTTACGTGGTCACTGTGTTTTGTCCATAGTGTGTGCATGTATAGCTACCTTATGATCGCCTGGTGTACCTCTCCTACCCTTGTCCCCAGTGATTCTGAGGTTCCGGGTAGTAGTGACCCTGACTATATTATATAAGATATTCGGTTAATGAAAATGAGCATGAAACGTGATGAAAATGAGAAGACTAGTGACTACAATAAGAAGAAGCCAGTGAGGGATAACTTTTTGAACCAATATGCTATTTTAGCATAAAGGTGTGCAATTAACCTTCTGTTATTACATAATGGCACAGTGGGTGAACAATGTTTAAGTTGCTAGGAAGTCATAGGTTCAATTCTAGCTCAGCATATCTACGGTATACAAGTTCTCCCTCTGTATGCATCCTACAGACCCTGTATGGAAGAAGGTGATGGAAAAGCCACTTTGAGTTGGTTCCTTACCTAAGAAAACCATGTGAGTGGTCATTGTGAGTCAGAGTCAATTTCATTAGCATATCTGTTCAACATTACAAGAAGCCTTGGGAAAGAGTTTTAGATAAAGTTCAGTTAAAAGTGATTTTAGGCCACTTTGGAGGAAAGTGTCTACTAAATAAGTAAATGCTTTGCTCCTACACTCCACAGTTTGAATACAGTTGCAATCCTGGTAACAGCACTTCAAGTATTGTGGTCTCAGTCACCATGCGCTACCATATGCTATAAAGGTTGGAATCAGCTATTCCACATTAATCTTGGGTTTTTAATGTCTTCTTTATATTACTGTATGATATTCAGCATTTAGGATTGCTACTTCAGTCCTGAGTGTTATATGCTGGAGATCTTTGTCATTGAGGTTCCCCAAATGCGTTGTATCTTTGATGTCATCTGCATACCTCATGGCTTAAAATCAACACAACATGCACACTGTCTACCATACAAGTCATAAAAGAAGCCTGAACAAGTATTATCAAATAACTCAGGAAAATGAGAAACAGGTGATTTCTGATAGAAAATGCATAAGAAAAAAGTTACATGGTACATTCAAACAAAGCAAAGTGAATAGAGTCATTGGAAAATGTCTAACTGGAGAGATGGGCACAAAGTTGGTGGTAGTGGTCATTTGATGCCATGTTATTGTCAATATGAATGCCCCCAGATTATTTAAGATCTTTTTTTTGCATGGAATGAATAACAACATCTTTCCAGTCCCAACTTTTGCTTCCCTCACGGGTCAGGTACCCTCCCTCCAGCAGATGGCAGCATCAGTGTCTCCCTCAAAAACCATTTATATCCCAACCCTCCCAACCTAAAGCACTGCAGTGCTCAGTCACTATCCATTATCCATTATCCCTTTGTTAGTTTCCATCTTCCTGAACTAAAATTCTTCTCATGTAACACAACTAACCCCGGGTAACAACACTGAGAGTTCAAGAACTGTAAGCAGCATCATTTGTTTCAAAGGAAGTGATATTTCCAGACAGAACTGTAACCTGTGCCATCTGACTTCTCACACATGTACATATTCTCCTGCCCAAAAACCCCAGGTCATCAACTAGACATCAGCTTTTCTGCATCGTGGTGTTTTGTGTGGGGGTGTGTAATACCCAAAAGACCATATAAGGTTACTTGCAATATTAAAAACCACTTTATTAGAAGGAATTGGTTTTTTATAATTCATGTTTTGAATACTTGAAGTTGCCAAGCTGAGTTCCTGTGTAGAAAAAAAATATCTGGAGAAGCAATATTTTGCAGACAGCACTCTCCTGGTTTACCCAGATGTTTTTGAGGAAGGTGGAGCCACACCTGTGCTTGCTGTCATCATCTCCCAAACAGACAGTCATGCCTGACTTAACACCTCAGAGAAATCAATACCTGTTATGTCACGAGAGCTGTCACCTTTAACAAAAAAAAAACCTCAGTATGTACAAACACATGCATACAAACACAAAAGAACTAATGTCCACATTCACACCATTCTTCCCTTGATGTGTTGCAGGACATCAGCATGTTTAGACATTCTTCCCGAGAGCAATGACCATGGACTCATACACTGACAGATTGTAGTGTTCCTCTCTGTGTAAAGCCACAGAGTTCAATTTATATTACACCCCATTTACATTTTACCTTCAGTTCCATCTCTCCATGACGGAAGTGTAGAAAGGTATATTCTTCTTCTAAGCACAACAGGAAAAACTATGCACTGTTCAAGTGTTTTTTTTGCCTTATGGCGTAGGGTATAGGCACACCCTTCAGCTAAGTGCAGGTGTTCTCTCACAGAACAACAGACAGACAGATCATTTCTCATATCTTCTGCAGCCTGTAAAGGAGGGTTTCCTTTTTTGTGACTCCAGCCTTGAGAAAGAAACCCATCATCAGCAGTTCTTTATGGGTGAGGCCATAATGCTGGAACTGTGCCACCGCTTAGCTATGCTGTCAAGCAAGAACTCTCGATGAGGCCATATATGCGGACGTGTTAAAGCAGTCTACAGCAGCTAAAGTGAGGGGACATATTACAAGTCCCGCATGTCATACTTTTTCCAGCAGACAGAGGCAGTATCTCTGTGGTAGAAAAGACCCTGAAAAGAAGGCGATATGTGGTGTCATTTGGTTCACTATAAAAAACGAGAATCAGAATGCAAGACATTGTATGCACTTGTGCAGAGATTCTAACACATGATAAATGATAACTGACAGCGTGAACATGAAGGAGTGGTTGACCTGCGCTTCATGTAAACAAGAACTCAAAGAGGATGAAAACACACTCAAAACAAAATCTCTGGTCAAGACAAAAAAAACATTTTGCTTGCAAGTCATCCATTCAGACAGATACAGAGAAAGCTGTGAGACAGTCCATAAGAAAAAAATAACCTCCACACTTTTATACCTAGTTAACCTTTACTAAATCTAAGCTTTCAACTTGTTTAACCACGTTGATCTCATAAGCTATCGGAAGTCACACACGGATTCACTTTGGTGGGCGATTGACCGGCACCCGTAAGAGAAGACTCTGCCCAGACGTACTACTTACATTCACTCAGATATCCTGTAGTTAAATTATAAATTCACTGACTGTAATGCAGTGAATAGAAGATCAATATGCCTTAGATGTACAGCAATTGAACAGCCTCTGCATTGGGAGGAGGCCAGAAACCCGAATCCCTTCCTGCTGCATACTGAGAGCAGACAGCTCCAGTAACACGACTCCAAGGTGCTGGATAAGGACGTTTTGTTCCGTCCTGCGTCAGCTGTCAACACCTGCTTTATAGTTAGGTTCAGTTAGAACAGAAAGCAAGGTTAGCCTTCCCTTAGATGGGTCAGGAGCTCATCTTCCCAGCCCAGGATCTTTCAGCACCACAGAAGACCTGATGACCTTCATGACTGGCACACCCCCTTTCTTACAGGAGAATCTGGAGGTCCTGGACAAGAGGAAGGGACAGCTGTAGGTTTGGAGGCACTGCTCAGCCATTTTATGTTGGTGTGTTAACAGCTAACATCCTTTTTTCTTCACCTCTTTGTACTCAGTCACTAAGACCAGGAAATGGACAGACATTTAGTGACCTCCCATCATAACGCACACATCTTTGCAAATTTACAATGATTTCACAACGGAAGAAGAATCCACAGCACCAAAGCTTATTACTGACACTACACTCATTTTCTACACTCACAGGCAATACTTCCAGGACTTTAACAGTTATGTGGCGCCACAGTAATTGTCCACGAAGAGACATCAAAAGTGATCAGTGGACAACAACATCTGCAGAGTCATTCAGCTGGGGGTTCTTCTCTTCCTACGGGGGGGTGCCAAAATGTTGCTTTCGGGTGTTGACAAACAAAAAACAAGAGTGAGGCAAAAACACATTACATCCTAACTGTAGTTTTGTACAGCTTTTAAATTGTATTATAACATATTCTAAATATTTCTATGGACTTGAAAGCCACGTGTGCAGTTTTTTTCTTTTGATGTTTGACTAGTGTGTGGTATCGTTGGCTATGCACCGCTTCCTATATACTAACTAAATACATTTTACATGGCAGATACCAAATGGGTCTTGTAACATATGTTCATTAGGCGAAGTCTGTGTTCATTGCCATTTTTTAATTAAATATATATGTTTTAAAGTATAAAGTTTGTGTATATGGTGAGAATGGGCAGACTTTTATTTGAAAAGTAGTCAGTGTCACCCTGGCACATGGTTCAAAGTTAAAGGTCTAGGTCGACAGAGTTCATTACAGATCACTAATATATGAATATTAAACCTGTGTGATGCATGAAGATCACCATAGATGACTCTTGATAAGACTCCAGACTTAGTAACATTTTCATTTGTATGCGCCGTAATACCCTGGACAGCACTTGGGAAACGTTCTTAGAAAGTGAAGTGATAACACTGGTAAACAGGGTCATTTTAAAATTATATCTTATTTGCCGAAAATACAAACACAGTTGATCAATAATGATCTTTTAACATAGACAATCTCCAAACTTGAAATACATGAATAGCTGTTTCTTATTTGTTTTTCATAATTTTATACATGTGTAAAAATAGATAGGGAAAAAGAAAACAATATGTCTGAAAAGACAGCAAAAATGCAATAAAAAGATTAGAGTTCTCCTCCTCAACTGGTTAACATCTTTGAGGTGTATTTTATTACAATAACACACAGACCCTCACAAATGACCTTCAGCTGCTGGAAAACTTGCGATGGAGGTGAAAAATGAGCGAAAGAAAAGTGCCGGACCTGCTCCTGAACGCGTGACAGGGAAACGTGTGCACATGTGTGCCAGCAAGTTGTGTGCAGCAAGCCATGAAACCACAGGCAGGGGCAGTGCAAGGAAAAAAGCACAGAGAATGCCCCACCCTCAAGGGTGCATGGCAAGAGCACCAGTGATGTGAATATAAAGATTACGACAGCATTAATAAAAATAAGGAAAATGTGCAATGCCAAGTGTTCTTTGCACATGCACGGTATAAAGTTACAGCATGAGTGCTACAATGAAACAGCATTACACCGGGGCCCAGGAAGCGAGGTAGTACAGCTGGACAAGTAGAAACTCTAAATGCTGCTTTATAACCACACTTCTCCTGGTATGTGGCAAAATCCAATAACAGGTAGAGCAAATAAAAAATATAGCACAGTTCTTACATATAGCTTGTGTCTTGTTGAGAGCACACTCTGAATAACCTAGCGCCCATTGCTTTTGGGTATGGTCCAGGCCACAGCAACACTGACTTGGACAGATGGTTGACTACAGAAGGTGAGTGAGTGAGGTTATGTGCAGTGTTCTCCCACATAACAAAAGCTCGGAGCATGAGAGCTCGGACCCACCGATATGCCGTTTGTACCCGGAAATTTGCACAAAACAATTTTCACAGTTGTCACAAACTTGTTAAGAGAAAAGAATTTACAACTTAAAATACAAGTCTAAGTGACATCAAGCTCCGAAAAAGCCAAGCAGTACCCAGCCCACGTTTTCCTTCAGGGTTTTATTGTTATTTTTCTTTAACCAGTTGTCCTGGACAGAAAGGCGGTAGTCTCAGACTTACATTAATAGCAAAAGTATCTTAAATTATATTTTATGATTAGCTCAGGAGAGATGGGTTACAACTGTTTCATTAGGTAGTGTTATAAAAATAATAACCTCTAACACTACAGCACCTTACAATTTAGAGGAAATTTTACAACAATCTACTGTATAAAACACACACGTGTAGTTATTTTTAGATTGTGAAATTCATCTGAAACGCACGTTTTTAGACTGTGGGATGAAATGTGGGTAGAACATGCAAACATCACACAGACTAAGAAGGATTCTAATCCATAGCTCTGTCACTGTACGATACCAGTGCAACGCACCGCACCACTGCGCAGCCCAGTTCGCTCTTATGGATGCATGATATGTTTTTGTTTAAACGAGTGGTGATTTAAGAGAATTTTTAGGAAACAAAACGTTTTCTGGAACAAATTACACTTGTTAAATGTGTATTTTGTGTTAAATCCATGATAACCCGTTAACCTGCCTCCCGGCGTTTTTAACAGCGCAAATTCGAAAACGTGGAAAATGAATACCTATATATCGCTATCCGAATGGAAAGTTTTGCTATGATGAATTTTTATCTGAAGCATGATGAAGAAAAATCAAAAATAAAAACCTAAATGTATCTTAAAATCTATAAATAAATACCGTGCAGCGTATTGTAATAAAATACTGCATTTATTCTAGTCAATTGGGTACGAATTTATCTCAAGCAGGATAAACAATAAACCTTTTTATTTACATGTCGGTGGTTGTGTGAAACAAATAGGTGGGCGCAGCGGGTAACTGTGACACGTCTTTACTCCCTTCGGTCAACATCTCAACACCGGACCCCCGCTGCGAACCCGCGCATGCGCCGTCTCATCTCCCGTTTATGACGCGCAGCGTGGGGGGTAGCAAGTGAAATGTCCTGTACTGTACGTACCCTTTCCACACATTATAAACATGCAAATAAAAGACAGCAATACGTGTTTTCGCATTAGGTACCTGATGTTCACAGTGGTTTATGTTGCTGAAGATGGGCGTTGATATTTAAGCAGGTATGATTTGTTTGTTCGTATGCCCCCCCCCCCCCCCCTTCAAAATAATGGGAAATTGGCAGTTGTATCCGACGCTTTTTCAGGTGGTTCGAATACTGAGAAATGTCTGTATTTTAAACAGTAAGAGGGTCAGCGACTCCGTAACAGCCCACAGCCGTTAGACACATTCTGTACTGTAACTGTCGTCATACCTGCAACAGCTGCGTCACAGGAGAGCCAGGGCTCCCACAGCCCCCTCTGTTTTGGCAATATCTTAATATTTCAACAAGCACATATGCTGTTGTGTTCTTTATGTTTATTATATTAACATCCCAAAGATAACTTTTATATTTGACATTATCATTAACACAGTTGCTACAATATTTACTGAGATCTAATAAATGTTCACAAATATATTTCAAATTACTTTTTAAGAAATAAACTAAAACTAAGGCGCTAATAGACAATGTTTGCCCTTTTTTGTGCATTCCTTTTTCCACTGTTTATCTCTGCCCATTTGTGCACTTTAAAGCATGACACTGTAACATCTACTTTATGAGATATTAATTTTATTACTGTTACCAATGCAAAACAAAGGGACAGAACGATACTTTAAAGGGTACGAATGAGTACAAACAGAGCACTAAAGAATATGCCCGGGTGTCTGCCTCAGTGGAGGCGGCTGAGTGACATCAACTCCCACAAAATGAATTATTGCCATTGTCAAAACTCGGAGAGACAGGAAGGTGCTTCAGATGACACAGACATAACTCATAACTCGTACTTTGGGTGTGTAAGCTACTGTAGGGGGTCATTGATCTCTCAAAGTCTTAAAAACAAAAACTGCCAAATTCAGATTTTACAATACAAAACAGAAACAACACAGCACTAACAGATCATGAGGGCAGTAGCCACAAGTCTCAAAATAATTTACGCTAGTTGACTTACCCAGTGCTGCTCCTGTGTGACAAAGTGTATCAGCATGTGTGTACAGGATATGCAATTGCTGTGCTCGTGTGTGTAGAGCGTTACGTGTCACTAAACTTTAAAAACTATAAAACTTGTTGAACTTAGTACATTAGTCTATACAGCTTGTGCAGTGACTGTGTGTGTGTGTGTGTGTGTGTGTGTGTGGGGTGCAACTAAGAAAACTTGAAAATTTGATGTCTTTGACATTACGTCATGCTGCATGTGGCCTCATGTACCAGTGTGCCAAATTTATTATATATATTCTTTTTCTCACCCAGTTTTCCCCTGCAGGTGCTAACATNCTTTGACATTACGTCATGCTGCATGTGGCCTCATGTACCAGTGTGCCAAATTTATTATATATATTCTTTTTCTCACCCAGTTTTCCCCTGCAGGTGCTAACATTCCTGATACCAGCTTGCTACCACATGGACAAGACACACACACACACACACACACACACACACACGCAGAGTACTGTGCAAGTCTTACGTACCTGTGGGAAAAATGCTATAACGTGAGGATGGTTCCAAAAATAATGCCATGAATACTTATTA
>UFQX01000952.1:0-15553 GCA_900497675.1 Arapaima gigas
AATGAATTTGGGACCAACCAGAAACCTCCCTCATGGTAGATCAGAATCTACCTGTACTTCTCAGCAGACATTGAAGTTGCATGCCTAACAGTTTTGCACAGCACTGTATTTCCCAGTGGAACAGAGTGTCACCTCTTATTTGCTTATGTAGCATACCATGATTTCTTCATACAAACATACATTTTAATCAGATGAAACTGTACTTATTTGAGAAAAAAATGCATTGGGATAAAAATTGAGAGATGTTGGTAGAGTATGTGAAAAGGAATTGGTTGAGTTCGACTGAGAACATTCGAGGGCAATTCAATTTTAAGATGTTGTAAGATACTTTACAAAATTGCCCTTGGGAGATAAATATTTGTCAAAAACATGGGGTGAAATTTATCCTGAGATGTCATTTTTTAATCATCTATGCGTAAAATATATTCACGTTTCAATTCCGGGTTGCTACTGATAACACTGAGCCAGTGAAGTCATGTCAGATGCAGGGATCGATATCAGGAGCTGTCTGCTGAGGTGCTGGAGTAAAGGACACATCCTGCTGGTGCGGCTGAAGGGAGATCCGCACTGCTGCTGCCACAGCCTCTAACACAAGAGCGAGAACAAATACACCTCTGGCGTTTTGCCTCTGCCCTCAAGCAACGCGAGTTGAGAAAATGTCACGTATCAGCGCTGATGATGCAAAATGTTGCGTTTTGCACAGAAAAAGACATCCTTATGCCAGAGGAGACACTCGGTTTGGGTGTAAAGCACAGGGAGCAGCGCTCTGAGCGAGGGGCTTAGAGGTTGCTGGTTCAAGTCCCTGAAATGGAGCAGATAGATCACCAGCGTTATGTTTATTCACTCAGTTACCTGACACTCTTCCTCAAAGTTACTTATGCTTTTAACCACCTGCTGCCCATTAGTTACCCTGAAGTTAAAAAGCACTAGTTAAGCTAAGCATGACAACTAAGCAAAAGGAGTAACTACGACCATTGACAAGATACCAGTCGTGCACAAAACATCCCAGTATACTGCTGGAAGACTCCCTGTGACAACAGCTGGTGGACTTTGGCCTTATATCACCTTGCATCTTATGACAGGGATGTTCTCCCACCCGATGGCCTGCTGCCCTCAGGTGAACGCTTGGGGTGTCAGAACAATGTTTCAGTGGCTTTAACTCCCAGGAGGGATACCGATGCTACTTCAGTATGTTTCAAACATAACAACTGCCATTGTACATGACATGGGGGTGTTTCAGTTATTAAGAAAATGCCTCACGTTACATCATGACAGTGAATCTGTGAGTCACAGGACTCAAGTAAGCGTTGCTCAACATTCTGTGATGAGAGGTCAGCCGAGAGGGATGATAGAAAGGCAGAGAGATGATGGAAGGCTGGCTCAGAGCGAGTGGTGGATGCATCAGTCATGAAAGGGAAACCTTCCTTACCCGTTCTGCATTGCAGCTGGGTCGTACGTCAACGCCATCCCAGTCTGAAATAGAAGGAAGACAAAACACATCACCTACTCCATACAGATAAAGCTTCTTCACTTATTATGCAAACGCAACTGATGGCTTCTATGAAAAGAGAGTACAATAGGAAAAAAGTGGCATATAGGAGGAAGAAAAAAGAAAAAGCTTGCCAGATGAATTCAAGTTCTGGGCTCTTTGGGAGGTAGGAAATAAAAGACTAGCTGGAGATTTTGATAGACAGTTACTTTAAAAAGGGCCTGGAAACTAAGCACACTTCTGGATGTAGTTTTGCCCAAAGGGAAAAACGAAGAACTTGACTTCATTACGACTCCATTCCCTAAAATAGTATACATTTTAATGCATTCTCTTTCTCTTGAGCATCCTTCCCTCAGAGAGAAGCCACCATGGAACAAGTCTGAAGAAATGCTGAGGCTTGCGAGGGTTTTTGCTGAATTCTTCCAATCTGCAGAGAACATTACACCAAGTGTATGAGTGACAGTGACTACAGAAGAGTGCAGTTTGTCTCACTTTAACACTTTTTAACATAATTTGTAATGCGTTACTATATAGAAGAGTTGACTGAAGATGTCTCAGGCTTGCTGTACTGCGCATGTGCGGCAAGGTCACAAGGTCAGCGCCTCGTGACTGTGCACCAGGACGTGTTCTCTAGGATGATTAGTTTCTGTCTAGTGCGTCCGTTTTCACACTTAATAGTGTACTCACTATTTTGTGATGGCAGCCACAAGTGATGCTTCTTTAACTGGGCAGCAAAGACTTGTGTTTGTCTAAAGCTTGGGAAAAATGGTCAAGAGCCTTTTGAAATGTCCAACCACGCTTATGGACTAGATGCAATAAATTCTGCAGAGAAAGGAGTTTTTACCAAAGAGATGAAAAAGCTACAGTCACTGCCTTGAAAGTAATTTTAGAAAATGATTTTACAGAGTGTGAAGGAAGGTGCTTTGAAGACGAAAAGGTCCACAACCGCAAGGAATCGTCATATTTCAATAAGCCTTCATATATTAAGCAAATGACCACCACCACCGCTGCTGCTCTCTACGGTAAAGTCATACCCTTAATCTTACCAGCAAAATCTCTCGATGTGTTACTAGCAGGTCATAAGGGAGGTATCTTGTTATTGCCAAAGCAAGGTCTCAGGAGGTTCAAACACACTGCTATGTTTTATTTTGTCTGGGAGGTTGGAGTGATGAAGGAAACCACTGCAGCATTAGGAACAAAAACTAATATCTTTCCACCTTTTGGTATACGGGAAAGGAGCGCTTTTCATCTGTCTCACTGGCTTCCAGACCCCCATGATAACCCTTTGTTTCTAGATGAGTCTCCTTGGATGATCTTTAAGAGAAAGTTGAAGATGACTAGTACCAAGGTGAGAAAACACAAGGTGAGACACAAGACACAACTGCTTTAGGACAAAGCAATGATATGTAAATAATAAATTATACTTTCAATGTTCTCCTACTAAGTATATTTCAGAATTAGTGTGCATACCGGAACATGGAGTGAGGGTTATTTTAACAGTCGGAACTTCTTTAGATGAGAACTTTTAATAGGAAGCATTTTATATCGACAGCTTATATGTTCCACAGAAACATTGCAGCAGCGAGTTAGAATGCTGCCTAGTATCCTCAACTCCAAACCCACTTTCAGGCCCAGATTTTTTTGTCCCCCGATTCTTGCGGAAGTGGAACAAATCACTTTAGTTTTATATAGAAATAAAGAGTTTTGAATCTGAGAGATGCTACTTTATTTGCTGAAATGTGTTTTTGACATGAAACGACTTCTAACATGACTTAAATGTCTTTATTTTGTTTTTTGTGACGTAGTTATTGCATATGAGCCGCTGTAACCTCATTCCATCCATCCATCCATCCATCCATCCATCCATCCATCCATCCATCCATCCATCCATCCATCCGTCCATTCGTTCATTTGTTCATTCATTCATTCATTCATTCCACCGGTCTGTCAAGCACCTGCCTATCCCTGGCTATGTGTGGTGTGGTTTATACTGCGACTCTCATTAATGTGCCAAGGAAAATAAAGCTGACTGGCAAGGACGTGCGTGAGAGGTGCGAACAACAGCTGCTTCCCGCTTCCTGGCGGCAACGGAGGCGTCGCAGTAACAGAAACCTGCTACCTGTTAACCTTGGGGTTGAAATCAGGGAAAAAAACTAGAACAATTTAATATAGTTAAAAGTAACAGCATGAAAACAACAACAAATGATCCCGCAGCTATTTGATGAGAAACTGTGCCTCATAGGAGACTTGACAACCTCACCCGTGAGGGCAGGCCTGACTTCACCAAAACAACACCAGAAGAATGGCGACGTTCCCAGTCCAGTTGCTAGTCTTCTCATTCTCACAACACCTGTGGGCCAACTGTGTGACTGCTCTGGCAATAAAGGGGATTGCTGGAGGGTGGAGCTCTTGTCCTTCAGGTACTCAAGCTGTACTTATGCGAGGCACTGGCCCTCCTCCACAAACACACAACCCCGTGGGACCTGCTGTACCATTTCATCCATCAACACCCTAAACATAACAGAAATTATAGCTCTGGGAGGGCGTGCCATATTACATTCCGTCTTATCTAAGTGCCAAGGGGCAAGGGATGTGCACAGAAATAAAAACAAATCACAGCGTCAAACGCGGGTATATCTCACCACAAAGTGGGCTATTACCGCTCATTGCTGGTCTCGTGCAGGGGAATGAAAAAATTACACTGCATGTATTTTACTGTCCACTGTTCCTGTCTGGTTGAGTCCTGACCTCCCAGACTGGTTCCACTATGACCATCTCTATGCAAGGATTGAACTTCTGTGCTGGACAGCAAAACAGCCACGATGGGCTCTGCACATTTGACAGTGAATGAAAACAGGATTTTGCAGAGCAGAACAGGTTTTAGACCTTAAATATAGTGGATGAGTAAGAAAATAACAACAAATACATTAAAAACTGATGCCTGTGTGTTGCAGCAGGAGGCCTGAGGACATAGATCAAGACCGTATACTGTGGTTATGGGTAGAGTTTGGATATTTATTCCTTTCCTGATGTCAATTTTGCACTCATTTTTTTTATCAACTGTATTAATAAAAAAAAAAACACTGAGAAAACCAGTTAACGGTGGGTTTCATCACAAAAAAGGAAGCAATATTCAAAACGGTCTATTTTTATTCCATCAAAACCTGCACTTGAAAATCAGGTGTGTTTCTTCGATGAAAGCTATTTCCAAGCCTTATGATAATATTTGTGCCCTCAATGTTTCAAAATTCTAATTTGCTTTCACAAATAAGAATTGTGTTTGTAAACTTTAATATCGTTCTAATGTTGCGCTCATCAACTCGAGACCTTCCCGCCATGCCGTCTTGTATCCCTTGGCTTATCTTCAGATGCAGTTCATATTTACTACATTCAAGGACAGCATTAAAATAACACAAACCCAAAGTTAAAATAATAAGGCAAACATTTGTAGCCGCTAGCATGGAAGAGTTAGGGGGCAGTGGTTGCCTGTTTACTCAAATTTTCATCCAAATGGCATTTAACCCTCAAAGGGCCAAGAACGACTTCTAATTATACCTATTATGGGCATCATTATGTTACTGGCAGGACAAGGAAATTCCCTGTATAAGACGTAATGTAAGCACTGTGCGTTGAGATGTCTAACTACCGCCAGACGCGGATGATGAATTGCCGGTGGGGAGCCAGAGTTTGAAGTAGACTTAGGTGGTACAGCTATAAACCACCAAATTGGGTTTTTTTTCGTACATAAATTGCTATTAAAACCAGTAAATGCAGCAACGCATTTGAAAATTTTCAAGCTCGGGGGTTGATGTCAAGAGGGGAGCACAGAAACTATGAGAAGGCTGCAAAGCATGATGGACGATTAAAACGCGGCTTTTTTGGAAAGTAACTCTGTTAGCATGGACTTTGTTAATTGGGCCACACAAAACACTGCGCTCAACCCTCAGAGCCACATTGCCACGGCACTGCGGCCATCTGTGGGGCAGGTTGGCTTCAGCTACAGGCTCCCAAAGAGACGAGAGGGACCGGGAGGTGGTGCACTCACCTCCCCGTCTCTGTGCCACGCCCGACCGTTCTGTGGGTATTTGCTCTGGCTCTGTCTCTTCTTCTGCCCGCCGTCAGCAAATTTGCAGAGCAGAGGTTCGGTGGGAGCTGCAGAGAGGAGATACAAATAAGATCAGGAAAAATGAACAATAAAATTAACAAACTCCAGTTGAGCCAGTAGGATTTCCAGTCAGACTCCCATGTTTTTGAAGTTGGGATTCAAAATTCCTCCTCTCTAGCACATGGAAAAAAACCAACTTTCCTGCCAAGTGGCTCCTCTCTAGCCCAACTTTAAAAAACCCAACTGGCAACCCTTGAAAGTGCACAGCTTGATACCACTGAAATAATGTCCAGGGAAATACATCTATAAACAAGCTGAAAATGGCCATATTTCTGGCTGTAACAAACGCCTGTAATAGCTATTGTATGCTTTCCTTAATCTCTTTTAATTAGCATTTTTGACTCTTGAAAATTTTGTACCCAAAAATTCATTATCCGAACTGAAAACCTGCTCTTCTGAATCTATAGCCGAAAAAATCTCAAAGCGTTCATGTTCTACACAAGTAGTTGAGGGGAGTTGAGCAGAGTGTTAGGAATGTGAAAATATTGCTTTAAGGCAGTGGGGCATTATGGGAAGAGAAAGTAAATGTCTGTCGGCCATTTTGAGTGTGTTATGTAACTGCATAAATGAGGCACCAGAAAAACCGATGATTTCTCTGATATATATATATGCCTCAGACAGAAAGTGCACTGTTATAAAATTCGCAATTAAAGCAACGTGCTTGGTTAAAAGTACAGCAATTCCTTGGCATCCAAACTCTCTATATCTCAATTTTCACTAACAGCTGTTAAAATTTATACCTGCAGATCAGTATCTGAGCGCAAATGTTTGCGATGAATTTTTATCCAAAGCTTTTCCACAATAAAAACGCAAATAAAAATCTAAATCAATTTAAAAAATCTGCATATAAACACCGTACAGTGTTCTGTAATAAAATAATACTGGGTGTATTGCAAAAACTCTTTTGTGTACTGTTACAAGATTATCCAAAGCCAGACAGGCATGTATAGGTGTTATCAGCTGTTTCCATTTTGTGTGAACATGTTTGCACTGTGCTGCCACATTTAATTTTTAAATGAATCTTCATACCTGTACTCTTTGCGATCCACCTCCACACAACTTTGAGTTTATTTTTGCACTGTTCTCTTTCAAAAAGCCAGTGTGAGGGCTCTTGCCAAAGAATAATGTAAAACATATAGAGAGACATTCAACAACTGACATAGCAGCTGGTAAACAAAAAAGGCATGAGAATTACCATGAAAATGTGATCAAAAGGAGGTTGACTATGACACAACAAAGAGTAGACACAGCTCCTCCTCTAGACAAGCCATACTGGTATAGCTACATGTGAAAATGTAGCTTCTGACAAAAAGCATTCCTATCCTAAGTACAAGTAGCTATACTTTAAACAACAACAGTTTAGAACACACCAAACCAACACCAGCAATGCCTGTTACCTCTGAACCGCTGCTTCTGAAATGGCCAGGTTTTGAAGAGCAGCAGTTTCAGGAGAATCAGTTTCAGGCGTTTGCTGCACTGGTTATACTGCAGCAAAAACTTTCATTCAAAACTGCAGGACAATCTGAAGTAAGAAACGCACATGGTATCTACATACACCCGACCAAAAATTTTGAGCAGAACTGTTGAATTTGATTTCTTTGTGGTCTATATGCGCCTGTTAAATTCCCAAAACTGACCACATGTTGAACTCAGTCACTGAAGGGTTAGGGTTGGGCACACCATCAAGTGGGAATAATCACATGGCTCAATGGAAGAAAGGTGTGTTTAGCTTCTTCTTGGTAGCGGACAATGTGTTTGGTATTGCCTCAGTTTGTATGCCCAAATCAGGACTCAGGTGAAACTGACATGCAACCAGCAAGAAACAGCCAGAATGTACAATGATCCGGCTGTAGAAACAAGCAGAACTGAAAGCCACTTATACAAATTATGCCACCTATAAAATATCTATGATTATTTTTACTAAAATAATAATAAAAACGTGACACTGTGGGAGTCTGCCGTATGCTATAGATTGGGGATGTGGGTTGTAATCTCAACTTTTATACTTTAACAGTCTGCGGCACCAAAAGAGCTCAAATATGGTCCATCAGATGCATGTGAGTGCGGGACTCCTATTCCCTGTTGTTGTGCACAGTGACATTTTGCATCAAAGCTGGGAATCGTGCAAGCAGCACTGTCCTTCTAAGTTTGCCGCATCCTCGGGCCTAGCCTGCAGCGTGGGGAGGAGAAAGAAGCAGGTGGCTCACAGCATGGACATGGAAGGAGATGTGTGACCATGTTCAGACCTCCTGAGATGGTGAGCACTGCCCTTCAACAGATACATTAGAACACGGTAAAGAACCTTGGTAAGAAGGGGGTAAATGCATAACAAATGACAAGGACCAGGCATCGCTACTGGTTTGATGGTGGGAGGAAAGGGTAGCTGGGATTTCAGATTCACTCCCTCTAGACGGTGATCGAACAGACCATAGGTGTTCCATACAGACAGCATAGAGGCAGCCTTGAAACCACTTGTCAATTTGAGAGTGGGAGCTGTGCTTTGTCCTCTTTTTTGATTGATTCTCATCCCACTCCTATGTGAGGAACCATCCATCCTGCCTGATTCCATTCAGCTCCTTCTGGTCTTTACTGCAGGCTTTACGTGAAACAATAAAGCCCACATTATTAATGCAAAGGAAAGCCATCCACCGCGCTGGGGCAGTCGAGGCCAGCAAAGTCGATGGAAAGTACCATTGACTGGCACCTTTTCAAAGGCAGCGCCTAGATTGCTTTTCTTCTGGCGGGGGTTGTTCAGGACAACACGAGATAACAGAGGTGGAAAGAAAAACTCGGAAAAATGCCGACTCGGGACTAAACAAAGTGCAGAGGGAAGAATAACACAAGAAGAAACCCAGCATAGACAAGAGTTTCCTGCAGGATCATGAGAAAGGGAAGCGTCTCAGTGGGGGAGGGACTAGGCCCCTTGGGGGGTCAGCGAGGTTCGTCGGACTGCTAACACAATAGGCAGATGAAGACTGGGGCTCAAACGCGATAGGGCGTCTCGATGGCGATGTGGCACCTGGAGCCTTCCCGACTCGCTCTCAGCCCTGTCATCGCATTCGCATTAGTGATGGAAACAAACACAGGCCCGAGCTGACAGTATGTTTGATTCAGGGCGACGCTTGTTCTTTTCCCCTTGTCTTCCCAGCCACGCAGGTGTGCTTTCACCTCCTACAAGAGTAGCCCTCGGCGCGCCGAGGCAGACAGCTGTAAACACGTGGTGAATGTTGCGTTTACATGGAGCGATCACTTAAAACGATAAGTAAATAAAACCTTTGCAGAGTGTTCTAGAATTTCCGACGCTGGGGAGGCTATGCTGAATCACAGTCCGTGGTCAGTTCTTTTTTTTTTTGTACTGACAAAAAAAGTGTATCATTCAGCTCTCAGAATAGACTTATTCTCCACCAGGACAGGACAAGGAAGCATTGAACTATAATTCATCATTTCCAGACATTTATTCTTTATCCGTTGTGTTCTGTTCTGCATCATATTGACAATCTCAGGAGACCACAAATGATCAATTTATGTCAATATAGCATCATAGCAGATTATTATTATTATTATTATTATTATTATTATTATTATTGTTATTATTATTGTTGTTGTTGTTGTTGTTGTTGTTGATGCAGGGCTGGTTTATAAGTAAGCCAACACGGGCAATTGAATAGCAGTGCTGGGAATGGAGCTGAAAATTTTGCTTCTAAAAACTAAAAATGAAAAAATGAAAAATCTTAATTATAAAGAGTTTTATAAGAAAATTTAAGATCTGTCACCTTGTATATGATGTAGTCATTGTGCAGGGCATATCCATCCGGTTACTTTGAAAGTTTGGCAATGTTTTCTCTAAGCTGCCATTTTACACAGTAAATAGTGTTTGACTAATAAACATCAGCCTTGAAAATAACTTTTCAGTGCATTTTCCATTATTAAAGTATAAATCTGTGTTCTGTGCATATATAACAGTCACGTATGTTATCATAACCAGTGAGATAAAGCAACATTTAAAAATTCTAATGTTATTTTTCCCTTCTTCCTGGTTTTGCATGTTAAGCATATATCTACCCGTATCTAAAATAAAAATTGCCACAAGCAACAACATTTAGTCCAGACAGAAGGGTGTAGAGTGTTAGGAATGTGAAAGTATTACTTTAAGAGAGCAGGGCATTATGGGAAGTGTCTGTGGGCCATTTTGGATGCTGCATAATTGAATAAATGGGAGGCGGCAGAGCAATTAGCAGATGGTTCTTGTGTTGCGTCTACGGTATATATTCGACGGAAGGTGTTTGGTTATAAAATTGTTCACATTAAATGCAGTGTGTCCCGGGGAACCCTGGTTTACTCATTTCTTTACAGTATCAATTCAGAGTGTGTACCCACAGCAGGAGGTGGGCTTTGAGCCAACTCCAAGGCTGCAGCAGCCCTAACTAGTTTCCCGCCTACAATTAACACAAATGGAAAAATGAAAGGAACACTGTTAAGTTCAGGGAGAGACAGAGAGAGGGAAAAAAAGTTTAAAAAAATTTGTACTTGAGCCTACGTTATTCCAGTTTCCATGGAGAACATGCAAACTTGTCCGCGAGGTGTTCTGGTGCTATAAGAAATGTACCACCTGGACTGGGTGGAAAGGGGTCCATTACCTCCCCGCCGTATGAACCGCCAGTGTCGTGATGGCAGACTTCCCGAGTCTGACACACTCTCTTTCCTATGTCAGACTTCATTAATCTTAAACTACACTATACATTCAAGGTAAACAAGGCAGCACAAATGAGATAAATCATATCTTCCTAAAGCATTCACCCCTCTGAATGCCAGTGGGTGGCAGAGTGTTACCTCCTGTTCTGTGGACTTGGGTTTAAATCGCTGCTCCTGCTGTAGTCCAATTGTCTCACCTTGAATTGCTCAGGTAAAAATGACCCAGCTGTATAAACGGATAAATTATAGAACATAATTTTGGGCAGAAGATGGAAAAGAAATGTTTTAAAGGCTTGTGCGCCACAGTCTTTTCTATGGAGGAGCCTGTGACGTCGACAGTGCCCGAGAAAACGGTCCTGGCAGCGTTTACCGAACGAGGCATGTCGGTATGGTCGCTGGTGCTGGTGAGATGGTCGAACGGGGTCATGTAGATACGCTGTCCACAACCCAAAGGCTATTTCTAACCTACATGTGAGGAAAAGGTCACTCCAATGCAAGATCCAAAAATAGCCAGCAGATGGCATGGTGGTAAGGGATGCTGGATTTTAACCTGAAGGCTCTTGGCTCAGTACTACTGAAGGTACCTGCAGGTGATCCAGGGTCACAAACTAAATAGCGCCAAAAAAATCAAGCTGGATAAACATTAAAGAATGAAGTCATTCAAAATAAAAGCATTTATAAGCTATTATTCAATGAATGCAACATGTGAGTGAAGTTTATATTTCAGTTTAACATTTTTGTTAAAATTATAGTTTGTATAAACACTTCAATACAAAGGGATGGTGATACCGGAGTGTGTTATCGTTCAGGTATTTATAATACAACATAATATTTTGGGGTTTTAGTGTAGTTTTCTCAAAGATGCCTTCAAAGATGGAGTGAAAAACCATCAAGTTAGGTGCCAAACCACAATCATTCTGGTCCTGGTTTCTGCTGGGCCTCACTACCTGCAGCCACTGTGACTACCTGCCATCCAGACCGGATTGCTAATTCTAGAATGATCTATCAGTTCACTTGGCTAATTAAACTGTCACTTCCCACATCAGCTAATGAGTGGTTATTGTTCTAACGTAAAATATTTGCCATGTGTCGCCCAGGTGAGTGCTACCTATTTTGGTGGGTGGACAGGCACTCGCTTGCTTGAATTGTCATTATATTACGAGTTATCACTATACCTGTTTTTCCAGCCTTTTTTTGTTATCATGCTGTGGTGATTATTAGTCTTATAGAGATAGCGTGTTCCAGGAAGCGGTCTGTGTGTTTTCAGCCGGACATCTGAGACACAAGACAGAGGAAACAACAAGGGTGGAGCACACCCAAACACACTGGAACCCCGGCAGGGAAACAGCCATTTAACATGGAAGTAAACACGACCTTCCTGTGGCTGATGGCCAGAAGTGCAGTAGTCTTTGTCAAGACCCCAGGAGACAACAGACAACATGCGGCAGTGCAAGAGCTGCCCTCTTGGATGTTCTCCTATCCAGCTTGATCATCATAGCCTTTGGATGCAGGAGATAAATATGGGAGACGCGTTCTTCTGTGAAAATACTGCTAATGAAGGACCTGGTAGTGCTGGTGGTGATCAGAACTCTTACAAGAGGTTAGAGCTGCTGGGTTGCGCTCAAAGGTCCCAGTTTTGAATCCCGACATCTGCTGTAGTCATGGTCCTGATCGTGGTCCTGACCCAGAACTGACACAGTAAAAATTACCCAGCTGTACAAATGGATAAACCAGCGTACGCAGCTTAACACTGTAAGCTGTCTCAGAGGAAATTGGCAGCTAAATGAATAAGTAATTTATTGATAAACGTGTCACTTGATGCCTAATCGTTCTGCGCGGTACATCTTCTTGGTGAAAGAGGATGCTCTGGAGCACCAGACGTTCTTGGTAAGGCGCAGTGGGAACAGCAGCGAACCGAATGCCAGATATGGGTGGTACAACATATAAAGAGGACCTGTTTGAAATCATTTGAACCACATGTGCAACTAATGAATAGGTCCAGTTTCGAAGCCCCCGGCATTTAGTGTGGAATCCCTGACAGGGATCTTTTCGAGGCAACCCACCTCATGAACAGGACCCCCGTGAAACCCATTTCAGCTACAAACACCGCACGGAGAGGTTTCAGACCGCTGTGTCTTTGTGGAAAAGACTCGTTTTAAACCCATATAGACTATGCAAGCGCCAACAAAGAGGATCTATTTGAAACTACCCAGAGTGTTGGAACCCTTGTGAAGAGGACCTGTCTGAAGCCCATTTAGGCTGTAAGCTGCTCACAAACAGGGCCCGTCTGAAACTTCCCCGAGCGTGTGAGCGGCACACAAACAGGAGTCGTTTTGAACCTCTAGCAGTGTATGAGTGGCACATAAACAGGGTCTTTTTGAAAGCTTATTTGATGAGAGAAGCTCACGCGATGAAGCGCGTTGATGCCCAGCAGAGAGCTGGGCTGCGAATCCACAGAGCCAGTCATGAAAAGGACAAAATGGAGTGTAGCATGTAGCCTAATTGGCTCATTTTCCCACCACTGTGTGGATATTAATGCTGAGACTGTATGAAAATGACAACAAGGACGGATGAGGGGAGCGTCCCGCCAATCCTAATAGACCGTTCACAGTCCTACGCTGCACACTTTGGGCAATATTTATACATGCAGACAGCTCTTTCCACATTTAATTCCAAAGGGTGCATTAGGGCCCTGATCCCAGCATTGCACCAGTTCAGATGCTGGGGAGACACATGTATTTAATACACGGCTTTCTGTAGCCAGCACTCCCAACCATGCATGCCTGTGGTCAGTGTTGCCGCAAGTCTGTCTGCTCTGGGCACAGCTCCCTTCCCCTTTTGCTGTTTCCCTTTGGTCACCCAACTGCTTCCTCTATACACCCTATGGGAACCCAAAGTAAAAGTCCAGATGAAACTATGCAAAACCATGGTTTAATGCCATTTTGGCAGGAGCGAGCATTTTAGGACATTTAAAAATTAATTGTTTGTACGACTATATCACGCACTTCCTAAGTACCCCAGGCAGGTTGTTTGGGAACCGGCAGACACAGGACAGACACCTGCCAAGATGGGGTCTTTCTTTACGCCCCAGAGGGGACACGGTACCACACAGAAAGGCCAGCAAGCACTTTGTCTCATGCTGCTTTTGAACAGAAATCTGAGAACACCAAGCAAGAATGTCAAACTCTGTGGGATTTCTTCTGGAGATAAGTGGGAATTCTTTAGGGGGGTCTGCGGAAAGGCTGTGCGAGATCTGTGGTCATTCTGTAGGAGGTTCTTAAGTACAGAGGAGGGGTCTTTAAAACTGTCAGATAAATGAGAAAGTAGTGTGTGAGGCCTGAGCTGAGTTTTAAAGTACAGCATTGGCTAAAATGTGCTCTTGCACGTCTGGCCAGTGGTTATTTCCTAAGAATCTGACTGAAGCCGAATTAAGCCATCGACGCTGGTGGCGTCCCCTAGGACGATGACTGCCTGTGTTGTCAGCATCCACACAACGCTGACTCCTGAGGAGCTCTGGTCCATCCCAAACCTCTCAGCATGAACTACCACCCAGGAGGTTGGAATCAACAGAGCAGTGAAAGCAGGACCAGAGCATCGCTGACTGTTCTGCTAATTTTTTTCACACAGTTTGGACCATATGTACACAAAATGATCATATTTACTCAAGGAACTCATTTGCGGAAGTGTACCAGCAAGAAACTGCTTTCTGCGATATGACCGAACAACCATTTCGTCATAAATCCTTTACTCTTTTTCTATGGTATATGAACATTTGTATCACTGCGCACAACTTTTTAATAGGTGGTGCTCACACCTTTACTGCAGTGGGAAAGCAAATTGCAGGACTATCTGCAGGGGTATATTTGTGGCACAAAGGCATAGACTTTTTTTGAGCACACGACCGGATCGATCGCTTACGGCTTTGCTACCTGGATTCGCTGACCTTGGTGTAAGCTGACCAGGAGTATCGACAGCCTGTGACCGTTCTGGAAGTGATGTGCAGGCAGTTGAACTCATGGTGGGAACCGTCACAGTGAAATGCATCCTGAGAGGTGGGGGTTGGGAGCGGCTGGGCTCTTCCACCACCGCAAACTGCTGGATCAGCGTGACCGTCTGGTCAGCTGCTTCCGGGAAAACACAGCCCCGCAGTGCGGATTTAGTAAAAGCGACGGTCCCAATACACCCTCATCAGTTCTCGCATATTATTCTAATCATAATCAGAGTGCTTATGAATATGTAAATGAATTCAGAAGCGCAGAGGGGCATGCGGTCCCCACTTTTGACCGAGGGCCTCTGGCTCCACTGAAGGGGAAATCGGATGAATTCTCCCTTGCAGATGTGATCGTGACCTTTAGCCTGACTTTAAACCCGCATGGCTGGAGCAGCATGGTCCCCGCCTCAGCATCAGACCCACAATAACTCTCAGCATCTCGCTCAGGATTTACCAGTCACTCAGAAAGGTTCCTTAGGAAACAGGAACAGATAAGGAAGCATTAAATCCACACGATGTCTGCGGGAATTTTTCGAGACAAGACACTGTCGTTTTCAATGGTTCAGGACAAGAATGGGACACTCGAAGGTTCACACCACAGGGTAGACTCACTTTTTGAACACTCCCTTCACTGGGACTGTTCCACTATTACAAAAAAAGTGTTTCCTCCCCTTCCAGTGTCTCTGTGTACGTTTTTCACATCATTTTGGATCAGATGTTTTTGTCACTTCTTACAGTATAAATGAATTGGGCCCGAGAGTGAGAAAGTGACACCAATATTGCTTTATGTTATTTCCTTACTGTGAGAGATAAGAAATGTGCAATTATAAGTGTATAAATGTAATTGCCTCTTAACTGTCATCAGCCTGATGATTAATATAAAAAAATGCTTATTGGTGTCACACAACTGCCACTAATAACACTGACCCTCAAACTACAGACAAAAATGACAACTGTGCTAATATGACTAATCTCGACAAGCGACTGCGCTGGAACAATGAACTTAAAGATGAGAAGGAAAGAAAAGAGAAGGAGCAACAGAAATAAACTACAACTTAATCAATCACCGTCAGACATTTTTAAGGATCCAGCGGAGTTTGAAGTACGTTGCCTATGTGCAGGGCAGGTCCCAGGTGAGCCCCGTGAACCCGGCTGGGTCGGGATGCTCACTGCTTTGTAAATACACCCTCCCAGCAACAGCCCCCCCCCCCCCCCA
>UFQX01000952.1:15594-61017 GCA_900497675.1 Arapaima gigas
CCCCCCCCCCCCCCAGTCTGACTGTGGGAGATGAGATCAGACTCACGATGGAGGGGGGTAACTAAACACTAACAAGACTGTGACTGACATGGTCACCTCTCCTTCTCTTCCTACATCACACACACTTCAGCTGATCACTGCTGGCTGTGTGTGTGTGTGTGTGTGTGTGTGTGTGTGTGTGGGAGATACAGCAATATCGTTTTGTTTGAGCATGTGCATAAAACACAAATATCTTTATTTGTGTTTGCACTGTTATACGCATACAGATTTGGTCGAATGAGTGTGTGAATGTATGTGCTCATGTACTTTTGTGAAACCCATATTTATGTATAACTGTGACAGCCATCATACTGATGTGTGGTCAGAGAACATGCTTACAGCGCCTTGCAAAAGCATTCAGGCTCTTGACAAAATCACAGCTTTTACTGGATGACAGTATGACGTGATTTCTATGTGATACTGTGATATTTTAATTAAAAATAATAACACTCAAAATGAATTTTGAAAGTCAGCACGAGCTGAAAGAGACTTGCTGGCAAAGGTGCTTGAACCAAATATTGAGTTCAAGGGTTTGAAGACTTATGCAAATTGCACATTTCAGTTTTTTCTTCTTTAAAAATATTTTGTGAAGCAAAACTTATGTTAAATCTATCTATCTATCTATCTATCTATCTATCTATCTATCTATCTATCTATCTGCCTGTCTCTCTGTCTGCCTGTCAAATAAGCAAACAACTAGATGGATTGATAGATTAAAATTAACATATTCAGGTCCCACTCTTTGCATTATTATACAGAATACGTTCCCCTTTTATTTATGCTGATTAGAGATGTTTTGAATAGGAACAGAGTTAAGTTATTATGTGTTCAACTACGCAAAACAAGTCCATCAAGTCTTATTATCATAAATCACAGTGGACTTGATGACAGAGGCTGTTGCCTTAAATCCATTTAGGCCCATATTAGAGTTATGAACAATGGCAGGACAGGCTTTATAAATGATGCAGTTTTACAACTCATGTTCAATGACCTACAGTTCTATTCTGCTGAAATGATTTTCTGTACATATCTCGCATGCAAATGAGCACAACGGTTGTCACATATGCAGAGATACCCGGGTGTTGGTTGGATTATGGACCAGATTTTACACTGGGATCCTCACAGTGTCCTCTGGTTGCTCCAGGTCCACGAAAGACCTCAGATGTTGGGATCTTCTTTTGGTAACTATCATGGAAAACTACAACTGTAACTGTTCCACAAATGGCCATCCCTGTGAGTGAACTAAAACACTGTCCCGAAAAAACAGCAAGCAACACTAAAGGAATAACAAACATAACATAGAGTCACGCAGCACAATTTCAAAGCATAAAAAAACTGGAATTATGTCAAACTGAGAATTAAAGTGGACAGAGCAGAAATTGCCTTTAACAATTAAAACGGTATTAAACGGAAAAAGTAGTGGTACGTAGGTGGTGACTAATCAAAATTAATATTTGAATGTTTAGAATTTCAGCAGTAGGGCTTCTCATACTTTTTATTCGCTCTTCCACAGATCATTACCTCTGCTTTAGTGCACTTTTTCTGTCCTATAAGTGGATTGCTAATTCTTTTTTGTCTCATAAAAGAGCAAAGCTATAGCCTAAAACATGAGACATGCGGCACTTACTACAATGTGCCCGCTAAGACCCGATAAACCGGCCAGCCAGATGGAAATGAGCTTTCCAAGATCTACTGCTGCTTTTTTTTTGTTTTTTCGAGGCTGGACCTGGTAGTGTTTTTTTATAATGTAAGTGGGGCTACAATTATGCAGGGGAGACGGCCAACCTCAACCGTCCTTCCAGTGGTCCCGACCACCACCTACCCACATATGCCGAGGCGTGAGGGCTGCATTCGTAGGGAAACTCCCAATATCTTCCCTGGGGCCACTGTCAGTCACTGTACAGTGTTGGCAAGGCGAGAGCCAAACCCAACAGTATGTCGCAGCTGGCACGTTCATGATGAACCACACAACCTTTCCTGGGTAGAACATTAAAGCTAGGCTTTTTATGACATGGTTTTAAAGTATGCAATCATTAAAACTGAGAATGAGCAAACTCCGGCACAGTGCCTGGGCAACAGCTAAGAGATACTGGCGAATTGAATTAGTACAGTATGCAGTGCTGCGTGCTACACGGTGGGCTGTGCCAAGTCCTCACACAGATTAAAACAAGCTGAGAAGAAGGAGACTGGATGACATAGACATGCTGTATATATGCTGTACACTTTTATGGCTGATTTTACTGCAGCTAAGAAAAAAATGGAATGACAGTCAAAGAGGGTCTCCTTCAGCATGTGATTTTAATTCTGAGTGTTATAAAACCACCAGCCGCTGTAAACACCCAAAGGACCATAGACCGTGTATTAAACTGATTTAAAAAAGATGATCTTATCCTGCATATTCTCATTAAAAGTGCCTTACGTTTTAGATGTGCTTTTTTATACTTCTTTGGTTCTAAAATAGAAAACACTAGGACACTTAATATAGCTGTCTGCATTTCAGTTTCAACGTTTAAACCTCGGGTGTGTTTCTCAATTAATATGCCGACTGTGTCAAATGTTTAAAGTAATGAATCATCCTTAACCACTTTATCCTGGTTAGGGGGGGTGACAGTACAGAGATTATCGTAGAAGCACTGGGTCCAAACTATGTTACTACACCACCAGCAAACCGCAGGGGGGCCACGTACGAACGGAGTAACACACAAAACTACGTCCAACTTAAAACGACCAACTAAGCTGAAACACATGTGTGTGGACTGTGGGAGGAAACCATCGCACCCAGAGGATACCCACCTACGCAGGGGAATAAAGTACAGTATAGGTGCAGTATAGTCTTAATAATTTACCGCACATGTGGCTAAATCCTATATCAGTCTTCTTTTGAGTCACACACAATATATTTGTATGTTAAACAAATCACAGTCCAAATTTTAACGGAAAGCACCTCCTCCACTTTAAATATTCAATTATTCTACGCTATTCCAGTGCCGCATGTGTCATCTTCAATAAAGAAAGCCTTCAGAATGACCGAGCACAACAAACAAAGCGTAACAAATCCAGATTATTGTCTGACAGCGAGAAAAGATAATAACGGGAAAGTGTTCAGGGGAATTGATCCTTTTCAGGAACCTATCTGATTAGCCAAGGCTTTAATGGCTTCCTGTGGCCCTGGCCTGGCAGGAATTGGAAGGCGAGCAAAGGGGATTTCGCTGTGGAGAAGAAATCCCATTAAGATGTAGTATCTCAGAGTGCATGCAAGAACCTTCAGGAAAGACATTATGGAAGAGATTATACAGACAGAATAATTAATACACATTGTTTGCCCAAAATATAAGGTCAGAAGACTTCACAGCAAGCACTGATCTACACCAACCAGATGAGAAATGACAGTAATGGTTTAACTGCTACTTCCCTCATGATAATACGTTTTAATGGAACTTATCTGATGCAGTGTCAGACTTGTGTGATCTCACAAGCTATTCATGCAAAAACTGTTGTGTACCAGAAAACATATTTAACTCCTCTGGACCCTCACTAGGTGGCACTGAGCATAGCAACCCCTTGGAGAACCACCTTGGTATGGAACCACCTTGCGTGGAACTGCCTTGGAGTTGACCGCATAGGTCCGGGTATGTGTGATCTTAAATGGTTCTGCTTGAACAGTTGGTTAATTGAGTAACAAATTACCAAAGTATATTTACATCAAAACCGACGCATTTATGGCATCTAAAAGCCGAAGTAGGATCATTAAAGCTTTAATGCAGCTTCATCCTGGCCTATTCATGAGCAACCTCCAGGGTTGGTTCACGTACTACAAGTCCACATAGAGCTATGTGATTTGTCATCCAGCCTTTGCAGAAATCTGAGAATGTAGAAATATCAGACTTATGGACAAGGAAATGAGAAGAAGAAAACCAGTGTCGACTACCTAAATGTTGTGTATTCCAAGTGATTTCAAGAAGCGACTCTTTTACAAACCTCACACTGAGCTCATCCTGGCACCTCGTAGATGAGTGACTCAAACTGTTTGACACCATTGCAGCGAAACAGTGATATTCAGACAAACTGGTCATGGTAGCACAGGGACAACTGTTACAAGTGGCTCTTTAAACAGAATAAAAATACGGTTTATCAGGAAGTTTATCAGGAAGTGACTGTGTGTCAGATGACGATCAACAATGCGTGGTGTGTGTGTGTGTGTGTGTGTGTGTGTGTGTGTGTGAAGCACAAAAGGACTCGAAGCCCAGAAGTATATGTAATTGTCATATTCTTTGCACCAACCTCCTTCCCCTGACTAGGATGATAGCTAAAAAAAATCATGTCTATGTTAAACTGGAATGACCTTAAACCCTTCATCAGACTAGCGTTTGTGTGTTTTACTTATCCATCTGCAATAAAAGATCTCAAAATTGTCCTTAAATGTTGTAATGTTTCCACAAGACTGAAGACTAGAATTCGTACAAGAGCGCAGGAACTTATAAAAGCAGAAGAGGTAAAACGTGGACTGCTTCTGCACCCCGGTGCTGTAGGAGCGTTTTAAAGATATCGTGGAAAACAAACAGATGTGGGCTCAAACCAGGCTAATCTCATTAGAAACACAAATGGTGAGACTGAGGTTATTATGCTTTGGACACATTATGAGAAGGTTTTATCACGTCAAAAAGAGACTCTAATGCTTCGCAAAGTTAAAGAAAACAAGAAGAAGACAAGTAGAAACCTTATGGATGGAATCAGTCACAGTGACAATAAACAACTCTTTCAACATAAAGAGTCCAGTGAAGAGCAGAACTATCTGTAGACACTTTGTGGTCTCCGAGAGTCCACAATGAATCAATGATGGTGCTTAACAACTTATCCGTCTAGCCGTAAAAGGTGAAAGACAGTGGTAAAAGTCTGCACCAGAACTGCATGGCTGTAAATCTGACCACTGTCTGTACACATAGGAGTCTGAATCTGAGTGAGGATTTGTCTCTGTACTTGAGCATTTTCAAAAGTGATGTCCATGGACCACTCTTGTCCAGAATCCCTTTCAACTGGGGTCTCACAAAAAATTATTATACTTTATACTCAAATCAAATCAAACTAAAGTGAACCCAAACCCACGTAGGCAATTTACCAACTGACTGAATCAATTTTGGACCTTTTGTGCAGATTTGTTGAACACCAAAACTGGAGAACTACTCGTGCAGCTGTTGGACAGCTCTGCCTACATCCTAATCCAAAGGACTGAGTGGAGAAACACCAAGACAGACAAACGTTCATACATCCTTCAGAATTACTGTTACACTCAGGCAATATCAGTACAGGGCCTGGCAGAGAATATACGTATCTTTAACATAATTTATTCATCAAAATGTAGATCTCAAACTATTTTACAAAAAATCTCACAGTAAACAATAAAAACAGCAAATAAAATGGTCTCTTACCTGGAATGCCTGGGAGAGTTTTGAGATATTTTCCATTGAAGTGCTGTATGACCACTTCACATTTTTCTGTGGATTCCATTCTAAGACAAGCAAGCAAAGGCACTGTCAGCGTGAATCCTGTTGCATTTGAAATATGCCTTACTGTAAACAATATACAGCACTGTGCAAAAGTCTTAGGCACCTGTGGGGAAAATGCTATAAAGCGAGGACGGTTCCAAAAATAATGCCATGAATACTTATTAATCCATAAACCTTCTAAAAAGTGCAGTAGACAAAAAACCCTCAGTCAGATCAATATTTGGTGGGACCACCCTTTGCCTTTAAAACAGCATCAATTCTCTTATGCAAACTTGCATGCAGTTTAAGGTAGAGGTTGGTAGGTTCTTCCAAACATTTTGAGGAACCGGCCACAGTTCTTCTGCAGACTTTGACTGTCTCTGCATGTCCTCCCAGACTGACTTGATCGTGTTGAGATCAGGGCTCTGTGGGGACCATACCATCTGTTGCAGGATTCCTTCTTCTTGCTGAAGATAGTTGTGTATGACTGAGATTGGGTGTTTGAGGTCATTCTCAGGCTGCACAATGGATTTGGGACCAACCAGAAACCTCCCTGATGGTAGATGAGAATCTGCCTGTACTTCTCAACACACATTGAAGTTGCATGCCTAAGACTTTTGGACAGTACTGTATATGCAGCGCCTACATTTGCAAAAATTGGTACATTTTGATACTTTGGTTGTGTTTTATGTGTGTCAAAATTCTGGGTTCAGGCATGATCACAAAATAAAGTTGGTACTTATGACGAATAGGTGAGGTATTTGTGGTATATAGGGAGGGCCTGAGTAAAACTGGTCATGGCCAGATATACAAGGCAGCCCTTGTAAATAGCGGCTTAGTATTATGTCTCATTCTGTAAATACAGGAAGTATTGGGGCTCTTCACAAAAAACGTTAAACCCTTTCACTTGCACAACATCACTGTGGCCAGGGATCTTTCCCATCCATGAAATCAGTGCACCCTAAATTCTCTTTTCCCCAGCAACAGCACCTTCAGCAAGGTGCTTCTCCACCTCACTCTACCAAATAATTCCAAATGGTTTGCATATACAGTATATGAGGTTTTAATGGTGTCAGGTAGTTGGGGGGTGTAAAACCATTAGCCAGCTGTATATGTGCTGTATCCATCAACGGTTGAAAGCTTCAGTGAATATTTAAACTTCTAAAATAAGAATGTGAAAAAGAAATCAACTCTATCATTTTAGATATATTGTTTCTATATGTGTCATAACTTTAAAATCAATGTAAACAATGAACCTAAAGTATGCCAAAGCAAAGTATGCAATAAATTGTGAATAATGATACTACTCCGCATTGATTCGGGCTCCTGTCTCTGGGGCTGGTTGCAAAGGGGAGGATGTAGCAGGCTTTTGTTATGTTTGTTATGTTTTTTAGCCTGTGTTTGGCTCTCCACTCCCCGACACATGTCTGGACCTGTTTCTATATCAGAAGAACTCTCTGACAGCACCTTACAGAGACTTGCTCCAAAAAGACATGGAAGTCTTTTCAAGACCTCATCTACCTCAGATATTATCTGCCACTGTCACATATTTGACTTCAATCTGATCTACTGTACAAGCATCACCCGACCCAAGAGGGGGAGCGGTGACGAAAGCTGGCAATCTATGCCGGTGGAAGTGGGTGCAGCTTCTTGTTTCCTTTATCAAGGAAAAGGTGGTCACTGGACCACCTAACTGTAGACAACAGCCCTGAATGAATTTTACACAAGACCTGGAAGGTCTCTAGGACCATGGGCTTCTGCACATCATGGCAGCATTGGGACATGTTCAAGGTCCCATCAGTAAACACTTTCCAGGGCCATGGTAGCATCAATGCACACCAGGCAGTGAGGCCTGCAAGGGATGACTGTTAATTGAATCAGGTTGTCTTGTCCAAAACGATTAGCCAACAGGCCGGTGTTGCAGAGGCGTAATGGAGTCTGATTGTTGTAATGGCGAGAGGGGAGGGAGACCACTGTTTACCCTTCCAAATGCTCCTCTGTACCCAAACATTTGTGGGTCTTGACGGCCACTGCCTCCCTCCTGGCTTGTCTTCCTCTGCCCCAGCTGGGCAAAAGAGGCACGTGTCTCACAGAAGACTGTTCAGTCTTAATTTTCGCTCAGCTGCTTGAGATGATACTCAAGAGCTTCATTATTCCGATCACAAAAGTGATCCAGTTACACGCACGTCATTTAGCCCACAAGGGAGGCGGGACTTGTCAGAGAATACATGCCATACATGTCATAATACTGCATTGGAGGAACACCTTGACACAGAAGGCATTCCAAATATTTTTCGTATGACTGCTGAGAGGTAGTGATTCTCAAAGGGAATGTGTTACATGCTTGTACCAACACTGTAAAGAACCCCTCCTAAAAAATATCGGTAAATATATATTCCTAGAAAATACTGCACTATTTTTCCTGGTCTGCAACTTAGTTATCGTCACATAGAATTGTGTCATACGAATAAATATTTCATTTTATGTTTCACTCGCTAGTGTCATTTTCAGTACAAGACTGTGCAAGACCCCCTGCAGTTCATTCATGGACAAAAAGGGGCAATGGTTATTGGAGGGGGGGGTGCCATGTGCAAATCACAGCATAATAAAAGAACAATTTCAGAAGTGCAACCATAAGAGTGGTTGTACATATAATAACTTGTATATGGCCTATTTAAGACTATGCGGGGGGGCGTATTTGTACAGTAACAATGTTTAATGGGAAGAGAGACACGACCGAGAGAATTAACAAAATAACAAATAGTAGAAGGAGCTATAGAAAGGCGTACCTAGCAAAACCGACTCCTCGACTGACCCCGTTGGCATCCCTCAATATCCGTGTAGAGATAACGTGGCCAAAGGGCTTCAGCATGTTCTCCAGCTCCTGCTCGTCCATGGACACCGGTAAGTTGGAGATGTACAGGTTGGTGGGGTCCTGCTCCTGTTGCTGTGATAGGGACAGTGGGAAAAAAGGAAAGCCCTTCACTGAACAGTAGTGAATGTGGTGCACTCTGAGTAGATAGATACTACCTACAATGCTTCCTCAGTTCTTATACCGGTTCCATATGGACACAGTTGATATGATCATAACTCAATTTGTTGATAAATCAAAAAACTATGTCAGTTCAGGGAAAGTGCAACAACAGAGAAATCCCTTGATTTAATCAAGCTATAATGAATTAAAATTTCACCGTAGGAGTTTTATTTATCCATTTTCAACCACAGCTTTTCTAGTGCTGTGTCACTGAGGTCCAGAATCCATCCTGGAATCTCAGTTCATGATGCAAAGAGGCCATTCTGTCACAGGACTTTTATTTTATTACTTCTTATTAATTGGAGGCAATATTAAAGTTAAGTACTTCTACTTTGAAATGGCCGATAATAAAAAACCCCATCTGTGCGACCTCCTATTCTGTGTTCTATGTCCTGCTTCATACCTGCAAGACAGTGTGATGCTGCCAGTTGAATTAATCCATCTCACAACGTACACTTTCACTATGCTCTTTGCGGCCAACTAATGTCTGTTTAGACAAGTGAGGAAAACGCCATTTAAAAAAGAAACGTATCTGCAAAAATCTGAAACTCAAATATTTATTCACATTGGTTTGTCTGATTATACGGCTGAACATTTTTGATGGAGAAAACTGGATGAGTTTTTTTGTTCAACAATAATACAGCATGGGCATGAACCAGCAAACATTGCTGCGATAGGCGGCACCCTTACCCGCCATACCACCTGCTGCCTCGGGTTTCCACTTACTTCAGCGTAATAACGGAGGCAATGGACTTCGAAGACTCCTTCGAATGAAATTACACTTTGACTCAATTAAGGCCCCCATATCCATTTGAGTACAAGAAGCAAAGGCATTATGGAACTCATTACAAGAAACAAATGCTGGCGAGATGCAGCATCCATATGCTGCTCGTGTGTGTAATGGCTGTCAGAGCTGCATTAAGGGAGCTTCTCGTTAGCCTGATATTCTGCAGTTCCGACAAAACTAGTGACTTCATCCTCGGATGCATCAAAACAGTGAACTGCGTAAAGGCAGTTAACAACAGCAAACTTCACCCGGCATGGAACCATGTGGACTCCTCAGCAAAACCTCGTGTCACCTTCTTGTGTCACCTCTGCATCACCGTATGACTTCTGCACCACTTTTTTTGTGTGTCATCTGTGTGCCACCGGTTTGCTTGCTGTGCCTGTCCTGTGTGTGTTCTTTGTTTTTCAACAGTGTAAAAAATCTAGACCCCCAGTTAGAGAAGAAGTAAAGGGGAGCTTTGCTAAAGGACTTGGCTTTCTGGAGCACACATTCTGCGGAGATGTTTCCCATCCCCAATGCCGGTCTCACGCACCCTGTCTGTAGTATAGCACCAAAAATGAAACAATAATTGAGTATGGAAACCCATATGTTCCTCTGTGGCTTAGCACTGAATAGGAAGGTTAATGGAAAACCCACAGGCTATCAAGGCCTTAATGACGATAATTCCTCCATGTTGCTGCCAGGAGGAGAGATCCTGTGTCTCTGCGTCTGACACATGACATCCCAGCGAGAAGCTGCCAACCCAAGCTAATTACCCAATTATTTCCCATGTTAGATGCTATTCTACTGCATCTCCGTGCGACGTCAATAGATTTAAGTGGAGACATAAAGAGAGCAGGATAAAGAGGTAGGGAAGAGGAACGGAAGGCATTCAACAGCTTTGTGAGACACTTGTGGTATCGGCGATGGTGGAGGCAGTGAAAGTGCTTACAGTTATTGATGTGAAATGCCCTCCTGCTTAACTCTCTAGGTAAGGAGCAGGGTGGGGGTTTGGGGTCTTAATCTGCGCGGGACATATGTCGGAAAATGTGTAAGCATAGCTTACTGGCTAACATCACAAGGGCTAAAGTTAAGCGTCACGGCATATCCTGGCCAGGGGTCTTTAGGCTATTCCAGAGTGGTTAGAAATTTCTTCTGTGGGCAAAAAATACACTCATGGGTCGATATCAGGAAGTTCTTTGCCGGAGCACACAAACACCAGTCTCATTTGGAGCTAACCTGTGCTTTAGGGCAGGGTAACTGCCATCGAGTTCAATTTGCCACATAGCAACCCGTTCAAGTGATTTTAATGGTAAAGGGGGATGTGGAAGGGGTTTTCTATTGCCTTATTCTGAAAGGGATAGGTTGCAAAAATGGGGGAAAAGTTTCAAACCTTACACACCCTGAGTTGGATTTGAACCGACTCCTAAGCAATTAGCTTGGGAAGTATGAGGCACTGACATGAACTGCTATCCCATTCACAAAGGCCTGGCTAACAGAAGCACACCATTAACACCTTCTTGCATCCCAGAAAGCAGCAAGTCGACTCAGGGACAACTTCCTGAGCACCAACCGAGGACTAGACAGAAACACTTTATTGGGTGAGGACGTTAACACGTTGAAGGAATTCAGCACATAAGAATGCTGAAACTTTGGTCCCCAAAATTGCTTAAAGTGTTGAACTACTTAAATTTATTCAATTACCAGGCACTTTACTTTTTATGCAGCAGGGTAGTTATGCTTTGTATCAATTTAAAGTAATGACTTTGGTCAAGGGTACTACAGCATGACGTGGGAGTTGAACCTGAGCCCTGGGTCCAAAGGAAGCATCTAACCACTACACCACCTGATGCCCCCCATATACCATGAGCTCACAGTGGCCATTGGTGCCACTCTGGATGATAGCATTTACTAATTAAATGAAATGTGAAAATGTTCATGTTAATGCAAATTGTTCCCTTCTGGCCTCAACATCTGGAGTCTCCTTGCACTTCTGCATCACAGGCTGTGATTGGTACATTGTTAAAAGCTAGTGCCATAAGTGAAGACAGTGGGGGCTGAGAGGTAGCAAGGGAGGGGTGGTGCCACCCAGGTTTTCAGTGTCAGAAGTGTGGGGGGCTTTGGAATAAGAGCAGGAGCGCCACTGAGCGGGCCCTTTCATGCAGCTGTCACTGCCATCACGGGCACACCCCGCCTCCAGGACGCTGAGATCAATGTACGCTTCTATGAATCCCTGTCGAAGGCACACCGCAATCCCACCCCTTGCATCCCCCCCGAGAGGCGTCACTCAGCACTGTATAGAGTACACCCCACAATCACAGAGGCCTGGTCAGCGGCACAACATTCACACCTGCTGATTCTATTGCCTTTCTTGTTGTGACACGTTGACCACTAAAGGCTGCAGAACTCAGAAAATTTCTCTGAACGACAGCAGCTTCAGCCTGTGGAAATGGAGGCATGTGTCACTCTACTGTACTGAAACCTTATATACGAGGAAACTGCTATGAAAGTAAAATAGTGCAGTGCAGAGAACATCACATGTACATACCGCACCACAGCATTTTCCTTCAGACAAGGGACCCAAACACTGATAACTATGAGACTGAATAATTCTATAACCACAAGCGAGAGGACTGTGCTCCTCCACCCCTGGCTGCCTGGTGGTCCCACTCACAACAAAGAAAAACAGCTTTGGCCCATGCGGTGGAATGAATCCCTTTTAGTATCACACCTTCTGTCTTCTGTCCTATCAATTCTATATACAGGTATCGTGTAACATACACCAGCAAAAATGGTGGTATTGGACGAGCTAGACATGCTTCAACAGTCACATATCATCGTAACTTATAATATGTGATTCATGCACTTTTTTGTACTCTGAGCTGTACTTTTCTTTGAATAAAAATGAAAAAAATGACCACATGTAAATATAAATCTTTGATTTTAACAAAAAAATCAACGTCCCAACACTATTTTTTAGTTTGGCAAGAACATCGTAAGGGCTAAAACTGGAAGAATGGAGTTGAAATTGTATTGCATGAGCAAAGTATGGAGTAGAAGATAATTACATGAAAAATGTAATAATAAACATTTAATAAACTGATTAAACAGAATTAAAGCATGAAGAAGCGAGTAAAGCGAAACACTGTTTTTTTTAACCATATGCTTTATTCCCTCTAAATTTTGAACTCTGCAGCACTTTTATAAATATGGTTTAGAAGATTTTTCCAATGACCTGCACCATGCACAAAGGGTAAAATATGGGTGCCCAGATAACTGAAAATATGCTAAAGATTATGGGCTGCAATGTGAATCTGAATTTGCCTTTTGAAGTCATTCAAGAGAGAATGCTGAGTTTGGTGGTGAACATCTCTTTGACGGCTTCCTATATTGTTGTTTCATTCATGTTACCGTGTACAATTAAATCAGAACAGTAACATGCAATGTGATCATCACGGTTCAAAAATTGTACTTATACTAGTTTAGCCACTTTAGCGTCAATAGTAGTTTGGTCTGATTTTTTCCTACTTAGTGACATTAACCCGAACTAGTGAACACTAACATGTGGCTGTTCTTCAGATATTAACTGAACCAGCGTAAGGTATTGTCCATTTTAACCTTCACAGTCAACAGGCGATCTGCAGGTTAAGATGGACAAACTAGTTTGCCTATTAATTCTGTCGAGTTGAAGGTGTCACCCAGTGCCGATGAGCCATCAGTTACTTCACTCCCTGGACGAGATGAAGGAAGCAGAGGAGCCCGAATGAGACTGACTCCACTGTCAAACTGAACAATGGAGCCATCCTGTTCTTCTTGTGCAAACTGGCCTCATTGGATGAGGACAAACAACGGGGGCAAGAATACATTCCTCTCTAAATTAAGAACAGATGGAGTACAGTGGAACACTGGGAACCAGATTCATTGTACATCAACATTTTGTCATAATGTTGTACTCATGTAACATTTGCACCTGCATTTTCTTCGAGAATTAATAGTAGAAATGATACAGTAATCCCTTGGTATTCACATGTAATTCAATCCTGACAATGCATTGGATACCGAAATTGCAGGATGCCGAGTCTCTATTTTCCACTATTTTAAATAGGGAAATAAATAAATACAGCGCTCAGAAAACACCTATAGCAACTAGCAATCCATAATAAACACTGCCATGTTCCAGAATGATAAACACTGTAAACAAAAGTTACCCAGTTAGAAAACACTTAATGTTGTCTTTAATTTGCATGTTTATATCACGTGGTGCAGTGTGTACAGTCCAAGACGTTTTGAGTGTTAGTGCTGCCACTGGCATAAATAGGTTTAAAAATGAAAATAAGAAATGCGCAGTAAATGTGGTGACATGATGCAGATGTGTTCAGACAAAGTGAAACAGCTGATAGGACACCAGTGCAGGTGTCTGGCTTCAGATGAACCCGTAACAGAAGGTAATACACTTTATCACGGTACATGCAGTATTTTTTTTATTACAGTACACCGCATGGTACTAAACGGTATTTATTTGATTTTTTAAAATTTATTTTGATTTTATCTGTTTCTTTTGTATTATGGATAAGGTTAGAATTTGTTACAGCAAAAGTTTCTGTTTGAATACCGATATTTTTGCATTCGGGTATAGAGAGTTTGGAGGCTTGTGAGATTGCTCTATGTAATAATATCGAAAAACAAATACAATTCATAAATCAAGAAACAGAAAAAAGATTTTAGCACTTTATTCCTCACAAATTTAAAAATGAAAAAAAGTATGACTTAATTTTGAAGGATATTCCATGATAATTACTGGACAAAAATTATTATATTATTAAAGCTCTTTAGTATAATTACAGTTTGGACTGCCTTTACTCACTTGCGGTTTATTACACTGAACAAAATAATGAATGTAATCATGAGCCTGTTCCTCATTTCAGCCTTGATATTATTTCATTTTATAGTTTATACCGTATCATTTTTCACCAGTGGCAGCAATATTAGTGTCTTGCAGAGCACCATGGATTCAGTGTCTAGCTGTGCTTCCAGTTGGTTGACCTTTCCCATTTCTTTCTGCACCCACGTCTCCAGCTCAGTTAAAAAGCTCAGCACTGACCCTATGTCACTGTTACAGCAGTTCAGTTCCAGTTTATTTTTACTTTTTTGATTCAAGTTCAAAATAATTCTTATTATGTTTTTTTTACTAATTAAACAGAAATCTTGCACTTATTTGCAGGTTGCTGCTGTATATGGAAGGTTCCTTATGCTTGTCAGTGACTTGAAAATAACGTATAAATGCAAGTGCAACACACCAGCCACTTTATTAGGAACACCTGTATACCTGCTTCTTCAGGCAATGATCTAATCAGCCAATCACGTGGCAGCAGTGCGATGCATAAAATCACACAGGCATGGGTCACGAACCAAACTTCAGAATGGGGAAAAAATGCGATCTAAGGGACTTTGACCGTGGCACGGTTGTTGATGCCAGATGGGGTGGTTTGACTATTTCAGAAATTGCTGCTCTCCTGGGATTTTCAAGCACTACAGTCTCCAGAGTTGATACGGAAAGTTGTGAAAAACAAAAAAACATCCAGTGAGTGGCAGTTCTGGGTGGAAACGCCTTGTTGATAGCCAGACTGGTTCAAGCGGACAGGAAGGGTACAGAACTCAAAAAAGTGCTCTTTACAATAGTGGTGTACAGAAAAGCATCTCTGAACACATGACATGTTGAACCTTGAATCAGATGGGCTACAACAGCAGGATACCACATCTAATTCCACTCCTGTCACCTAAGACCAAGAAGGTGATGCTACACTGGGTGCTGGCTCACCAAAACTGGACAGTTAAACATTAGAATAATGTTGCCTGGATCTGACAAATCTTGATTTCTGCTGCGAAATGCAGACGGTAGCGTCAGAATTTGGTAAAAACAAACTGAAGCCATAGACCCAACCTGCCTTGTGTTAACAGTTCAGGCTGATATTGGTGGATTAGTGGTGTGGGGAATGTTTTCTTGGCTCACATTGTGCCCCCTAATACTTTTGTATTGCTGCTGACCATGTGAATCTTGTTATGGCCACAATTTGCCCATCTTCTAAAGGCTAATTCCAGCATGATAATTTTCCATTGCACAAAGCTCAAGTCATCCTAAAATGGTTCCATGAATAAGACAATGGGTTCAGTGTACTTCAAGGGCCTCCCCAGTCCCCAGATCTGAACCCAACAGAGCACCTTTGGGATGTGGTAGAACGGCGGATTGGCAACAGAAATGTGCTGACAAATCTGCAGCAATTGGACCAGAATCTCTAAGGAACTTTTCTGGCACCTTGTTTAATCCGTATCATGAAGAATTCAGGCTGTTCTGAGGGCAAAGGTCGGTCCTACTCGGTATTAGAATGGTGTTCCTAAAAAATGGCCGACGATTGTATACGAACATAATGGTTGACGCGTGCGATTGTTTGTACTCCAATGTTATATATGGGGCTTAAATGCAAAACTGAGCAGAGCGCCTCAAAGGGCTGGTTGCATAATAAAGCCGAAAACAGAATTTTAGTTATGTGAGGATCTCTCGACCCCCCCCCCCCCCTCCACTTATGAGAAAAAATGATAGATCACGCTTTTCAAAACACAGAGAAATTTCCCGCACTCTGTGAACTAATATGTAAGGAATTAAAATTTCATGCTGGGCTTATATGAAAAACATTATTAACAATAGGATTTGAGACTCCACATAATCTGTCCTTCAGCATAAAGACACACGCTGTGACTTCAACAGTCTACAACAGAGTGTTTGAGAAAAAATACTTCAGCTTCTACTACCTTAAAATAAAACACAATAGAAAGCCTTTCATTCTTGTGTGTGTGTGTGTGTGTGTATATATATATATATATATATATATATACATAAAACATAATAATAATAATAATAATAATAATAGGACGATTAGATGCATTACATGTAAACACCAAAATATTTCCATGACATGTGTATTATGGTTTGGCAAAGTTGCATTGTTTCTGAGATATTTCAGAAGCCACTCTGGTCCTCATTTATGTCAATAATTTTCAATGCACTCAGAAATGAAGCCGCACATCTCTGCAGGAAGTCTATCAAAGATATAGCAAGGTGTTTGGAATGAAGAAAGGAGCAAGAACTGAAAATGTCCTCTTTGGAAAGCAAATTTTTTTTACTGATGTGTGGCTCTTTTGTACGAGACGCCGCCACCGCCGGACCGTCTGGCTGCTGTATGTGGCAGGAGATAATGCAAAGGCGGCCCGGCGGGCTGGATGAGCACGTGGTGGCCCATCTGCTCCTGCCTGTCTGAGCTCGACACAAGCAGGAAGGGGTCCGCTTCTCATTGGAATCGGTTACTGCTGCTGACCGTGGTACAAATCCCACCTAATCCTGACTCTTTGCAATTTCCCACAGCTGTCAACAGACTTGAAAACATTTTGAAACACATCTGAAACATATTTCTAGCTTAAAATATTATGTATAATCAAACCAGTGCCCGAGACTACATCCAGCGCTCGCCGTTTGAACGTGATCGTTCAGCACAGCGGAAGTATTATATTAAATGTCCACAAACACAGCAGTACATGAAAGTGAGAAGAAAAAAACTGAAACCGAATAGAACAACACAGAAATAAAAGGATGATATTTGTTACTGAAACTTGCATGTATAATTAATTTTTGTGATAATGCTGACAGCTGAAAATAAAAAACCCTTTACTGCACCTGGCCTGTTGTGCTGTTGGTCCAAACCTTCATGGAAATTAGCAGGTTAAACAGATCGCTGCACTTGGGGAGCTACCAGCATCCCTGAAGCATATTTGGAAACACAGCTTCAACTGACTTTTCAGGCACATTCTTTAAAGTGCAAATGGACCATAACACTTATTTGTTAATGGAATCAAGGGATCAGAAACAATATACGCTGAATTGTGATGCTCTGAGGTGTGTTCCTTATGACTGGCTAACAGAAATAAAACATATCCTATCCAAAGACATAGATTAATATTAATAAGTACATCTGGGATTTTTCTTGATTTTACCGTATAGGGAATTTTGTCTTCAGGCCTAATAGTAGATAAATTTAACCCCATGTGGGAAAAAAGCAGGTTTTAGTTTGTCTCTGTATAGTCAACAAACAGTGACAATGCGCAGAAGCTATGTGTGAAAAAGTAAATGCATCCTCGCCTCCTACCTATTGCTTAAAAAGGAATTTGTGCTACTGTTCAAATGCACGTATTTGCTTGTAGTTACTGATGACTAGCTGGTCATGGGTAAGTGATGCCAGTTGTATGTAAAAATAGAAACTGTGATGTTCTGGTCTGGAGTACTGACAAGCATAAAGGATTTCTGTGATGATCTCTGAGAAACAACTGTTGCTGCTTTTCAGCCTGGGAAGGGCTGTGAAGAAATTTCCAACTAATATGGACTCCATCATGCCACAGGGAGAAAGGGAGAATCATTTACAAATAGAATGGATCCAACACAGCTTTCAAACTACCCCGAGGTCTGCCTTCAAGCAAATTCAACCCAAGATGAGACTGTGTGGTGCTCAGAGGAACTGCAAAGAACCCAAAAGCCACATCCAGGGATGTGCAGGTCTCTGTCAACAAAGTAAATGTTAGCGTTCATGACTCCACTCTTAGGAAAAGACCGAACAAGAAAGGAAAGGAACCCAGAAGAAAACACCTTCTCTCCAAAAACAGCACGCTAGCTGGGCTTAAGGTGATAAATTACACATCACTAAACCACAAGATTTCTGGGCACACGAGACCATAGTGGAGTTGTTGGGATAAAATGCACAAAGCCATTTTGGTAAAAACACCACGTGAACCTCAAACCGACCATCAAGCCTGGTTGTGGTGGGGTGATGATTTAGGGCTGTTTTGCGGCCGCAGGATCCAAATAGCTTGCAGTCCCTGAGTTCATCATGAATTTATCCCTAGTATCCCTATACCAGAATATTCTGCAGGAAAATGTGAGACCATGTAGCTGAGAACTAAAACTTGGTTAGAAATTGATAATGCAACAGGACAGGGATTGTAAACGTACTCCCTTGAACGCTGACAAATCTACAGTTGTATCGAAGAAAGAAGGATCAGCATTCCGGAATGAAAAAGTGCAAGCTTAGGTCTCTAATAAAGTCACACGGATATTGTCGTAGGACCTGTGCAAAAATGAAACCTGTAGCACTTCAAAGAGTGAAAATTCTTCCAATATCATTTAAGAGAGCAACAAACACGATCGCTTGTGCATTAAGGAAAATTATTGTTGCTACAGAAGGTTCTAAAAGGTATTAATCCATTACTGTGCCACTCACAGCTTCTGCATGTTGACTTATTTTTGGTTGAACAAATAATGACCACACAATGGTGTGGCAAGTTCCAATCCAGCTCTGTTTGTGTTGATATGTTCTCCCCTGGCCTGTGTAGGTTTTTTCCAGGTGCTCTGGTTTCCTCCCATAGTCCAAAGCATGCCAAATGAGTTCATCATTTAAACTGGTAATTTAATAGTCTGTAAATGTGTGTGTGTGTGTGTGTGTGTGTGTGTGTGTGTGTGTGTGATGGACTGGTTTCCCATCCAGTGTATAGTCTCCTAGTCTAGAACCCAGTAATTCTGGAATTCTGATTGCCCTGACCCCAACCAGGAAAAGTGCTTAAGGATAATAAATGGATGGATGGAATGGATAACCGACTAGCAAAATCTGCTATGTGTCATGTGTCACACGAGGCTCGATTCAGCTGCCATTAGAACTTGGTGACGACCAGAAGATCATTATTTAGTCTATATTTTAAAGCCGTGCAGGTGAAGGAGAGTGTAGTTGTTGTTTGGAGACCCTGTGCAGGGTTTTGAGCGTTAGACCGCCATCTCCTGCTATAAGTGGACTAATTCTGAGCCCAACGTGAAGCAGATGGAGAATTCATGATGAAAATCAACACCACATCCTGTTTTCAGCTGTGTTATCTCCCTACTGGGGACTGAGGAGCCAATGAGTCCCAACATAGTAAACACTACAGTCAAGTATATGGTGTAATTTCATTGTACTGACCCATCGTGTCAACAGCGGAGTTTACATTTCTGTCTTAAAGCTATTTTTTTCCCATTTGGCTCCTCCAAAGAGTATATATTTTTGTTTGCTGACTGAGTACAGCTGCCAAGGGAGAGCCATCAAACTGAGATTGGTCAAAAATGGAAAACAAAGGCTTTGGCCCACACTGTGTCTCCTGGAGCTAATAAGGAGCATGGAATTCCATCCCAAATCATCATTGCCGCAGGTGATCAATGCGGAATATAACATAACCCAGAGAGCGACACCCCTGCAACCCCGCAGTGCACCTACCTTCCTAGGCATTGGGTTTGATGTTTTAAATGAACATCCAGGTGCCTGGGAGGTGCATACAGATGACTGCAAGCCCTGAGCATCTGTGGTGCCCACCAGCGCTCCAGTTTCCCTGGCATCGCTCCTCATTTGTCCCGTCACTTGTTTTCCAAATGCATTTAGAGCTGCGCCAAATTAAATTTATGATGCATTACTTTATGGCGAATTCTCGGACAGGAAAGCGATTGGGCGCTGGTTGGTGAAAAAGCAGGCATGACACAATGTTTTTTGCCGTTGAATAATATGAATAAGGCTCACCACCGGGGTTAGTTTTGCCCAGATTAGATGTCGTTTCAACCCATAAAGACGTAACCGTAATGCATGCAGAACACATCAGGAACTGATGTCTCTACTTAGAAACCAACACAGCGGTGGAGGTAAAATGTCAAAACACAGAGCAAAAATCTAAAATGACTTATGTTTAGTGACATTTGATCAACCGAGCAGCTCTTATTTCTGCGAGATCCGACGATGTCATCTGGTGAGCCATTCCAGAAATGTACAAATATACATTTAAAAAAAAAGGAACAAAATATTGAATATTCTGACAGTTTAGTGGCCAACATGAAACTTCGCACCAATAAATCATCTTCATCTGCCCTTTAATCTTTCTGAACATAACTTTAGAGTGTCCACATTATTGGTTTGTTACTCTGGGAACATATTTATGCAAAATATTTTCCAGGTTTCCAAAGGCACAAAGCCGGTCATCTCCTCGAGGGCAATATAAATCATGCGTTGTGATCCTCAGCAAATATTGGTGATTCTTCATTAGCATTATCAGCATGTAATACACAAGACAAAGGTCTGCTTTGCATGGGTGTAGCACAGTAGTAGCATGTAAATGTCTAGACAGATGTCATTAGCTGGTGCGTATAAAATTCAGACCCTCAACTCTGAAGTGCACCATGTGGCAGTACTTTCTATTACTGGCTTAGAGGAGAGGAAAAGAAACTTCTGATCCAAAATAAAATTACAGTCCTGGAAGCAACAGGAACTTTTGAGAGGTCTCAGGCGGTTTATTAAAAAAGTACAGGACACAAACTGGAATAAATGCACAGCAGGCTCTATAACTGGTCTGAATAACTGAATTACTCCTCAGCTCATGGCAACAGATAATAATAATACTGCTATCAAAATGCTACATTAGTTACAAAAGTATTAATGTGACAATAAAAGTGAGAAACACCGGCATCTTACATTTGTTGCTGTGTATCATGTCAACTGAGAATATTCCCAGATGGATTTTTCATCATGGACACACACACACACCAGTTCTACCTATACATAAGCAGAAAGTTACCAGTAACTGTGGAGGGGAGTAACATATGCGTAAAAAAATGTAGTCGATGCAGAGAAAGTTCATGTATCGTGCCACTGCAATACGACGCGACAATGAGGTCATGTAAAAATTAATACTTTGTGATATTGTTTTCTAAAATATATTTCCATAAGACAACAATTTTAAAAAAAATCTGAAAAAAATTGCAGTGGAACACAAAAAAAAATGGACCATGGGAAAAATATCTTTATTTAAATATGTGAAGGCTTTACTTTTAATAATATGCAAAAAAAGTTGCACAATAAAAGCAGATTTTAAAGCATATAGTGAGAGTTGGGTCATCTGCCAACATGGCACAAGAATCAACAGTAACTTCTGTTTTATATAGTCTGTAATCGGGGAAATTGTTGATGTGCTGAAAAAAGCAAAAAAAGCTTTAATTTTTTTTAATTACTGTGATTTTCAAACAATTTTAATTTGTGAATTAATAGTTAATTACGTAAATAAATATTAGTTTGGTCATATGAGAATAAACTTAATAATAATAATAATAATAATAATAATAATAATAAATACAGTTGGGAGAATGAGGAGCATAACAACATTATTAAACATGTTTTCAAGCTGATTTACAACATAAACTGAGCACCTCTATGTTATTTCCCTTCATGTCCACTGGAAATACTTTGGACTGATGGAGGATAAAAGAGGCTTTACAGCAGGGGTTCTTAACCTGGACTGCAAAGAGCCCTTTGGGTTCCATTGACGGGTTTCAGGGGGCTCGTGAAGTGCAAGCTTTTGTTGGGAATAACACCATCTAACAAAATAAAATTTTAACATACCATAAAAAATATTACTATGCTATGTCTACATCTATGCCACAGTTCCGTGAGGATAATCACATGTCAGTGAAATAGACTGAATGCAATATGTTCTCCAAGTTTATTTATGTGCATTTTTCTTGGAGGGGTTCTCAGCTTTCATCATATTCCTAAAGGGGCAAGTAGCCTCACAAAAGAAATTCTCCTTTGGTGTGATCAAGTCCAGCTCAGGGGCCATTAGAAGCACATGGCAAGTTCTTTTCAGCTGCTGGTGGGTCAAGTAATCACATTAACCAGCGGTGGCATGAGCTGCATCCGCCTCCTGAAGGTCCTGGGCATTTCACCGTTTCACGTCTCTTCTGATCTATCACTTCCATCAGCTACTGCTATCAATCTACTCTGGAAATTAAGGTCCATGGATATAATGTGGCTGGTCAGGCTTCTTCTGAATCTGCTTTTTTAAAAGAATGTGTCCTTTTTAATGACTCCCCTCCTCCCTTCATATCTGGTTTTACAAGTTTTCTGGTAGTTTTTGGGGAAGGTTAGAGAAAGAAAAGGATTTAAAAAGGATGGGAAATAAATGGTGGCCTAGTTTTGAAAGTGCAACACCTGGTGATACCAGTGGTGGTATTACAGGCTGGGCGAGCCATGATGGGCAACCTGGCACCCAGAGGCCAACACGCGACAGGGTGAAGATGGTACACAATCAAAGGCAAGGTTCTGCTTCTATGTGGGCCATAGATTTTATCACACCATATTCGGTGTGGGGGGTAACGGGGACAGATGGACCCTGTGTCTCTTGGGAAGCAGGGAGGAGGCAAAACATATGCCAGCCTTGGGGCAAGAAGAGGCCCCCTGTAGGAAAAAGTGTCTCTCGCAGCCTTGCAAAAATCCATCAAATAGTTATTTAGCTGCCATTGTGGTTGGAGCGGGGGTGTTTTTATAAATGGCTTTTTGTTTTGAACAAAACATGTTCGTGTTACAAGTTCGAGGCCCCCCGAGGTCCCCTGACACGATAGCTGGACTAAGCTGAGTTTGAGTGGGAGCAGCTGGCAGAGGAGAGAATGAGATGTGGGCTGCCTGACACATCTCCCTCTCTCTCTTTCACACACACACACACACACACACACACACACACGCGCCTTATAGATTGGGGTATTTGCACATCCAGACTGGGCCGGTAGTAGGGTTTCTGGCACCTTTGCAAGAATCGAAGTTGCTGCTCAGGGGTAATTCCCGCCTGATCAGTAATGAACCAAAACAGGGATCCACTGAGCAAATCGCATTTATTGTGAACAATTTTATAACCGAACACCTTTTGTCGAATATATACTGTAGACACAACACAAGAACCATCTGCTAATTGCTCTGCCGCCTCCCATTTATTCAATTATGCAGCATCCAAAATGGCCCACAGACACTTCCCATAATGCCCTGCTCTCTTAAAGTAATACTTTCACATTCCTAACACTCTACACCCTTCTGTCTGGACTAAATGTTGTTGCTCGTGGCAGGTTTTATTTTAGATACGGGTAGATATATTTACATGCAAAACCACAAAGAAGGGAGAAATGCCATTTTAATTTATCAGTGTTATTTCATGTGACTGGTTGTGAACATTGAACATGCACACAACACAAATTTATACTTTTATTACTGAAAAAGGACTGAAAAGTTATTTTCTAGACGGATGTTTATTCGTCAAACAGACAGATATATACTATTTACTGTGTAAAATGGCAGTTCACTGAAAATGTTACCAATATAGCTGCAACATTTCAAAGAAACAGGATGGAGATGCACTGTACAGTGGTTACATTTCATATAAGGTGACAGATATTCTTAAATTTTCTAATAATACCCTTTATTGTTGCGAAAGCGTTTCCATTTTTTTTTTTATTTTTAAGTAGCAAAATTTTTAGCTCTGTATTCCCAGAGCTACTAGTCGAATGCCTAGGTGGCCTACTTATAAATCCAGCCCTGCATAGTAGTAATAATAATAATAATAATAATGCAAACAAGTTGGACAGTGGCAAAGTTTGCATGTTTCCCCATGTCTGCATGGGTTCCCTTGGGGTGCCCTCATTTCCTTACAAAGTCCAAAGACGTGTTTCAGGTTAAATGGCCACACTAAATTGTCCATTGTGTGTGTTTGTGTGATTCCAGGAAAGTGATTCCAGGATAGGCTCCAGGCCGCCTCGACCATGACAAGGATAACGTTACGGCGGCCGGACGGATAGGTGGATGGACAGATGGGTAATAAGAACGATAAGAAAGAGTAGCGCCGATTAAACTGCAGACTGTGTACAGTAATAAAATAGCTGCTGTAGAATACACTCTAGAGTGTGTTCAATAACACTGACTCATGAAGTGCATATTGTTCCAGAACTTCTGTACTTTATGATAATAGGAAGAAGCTGACAAGGTTGCATGTGCTTTGCATCAGCTTTCAAATTTAAGCTTAAAAGACAACAGCATGTGGGGTGCGTTTAAAAATCAGAGTGACACACAAACAGCGATATGAGGAAATGTTTTCTGCGGAATTTCACTGAGTTCCGAGCAAAGGCTCCGCTGATCTGTGTGGAAGGGGGGGCATGTGAACGTGTCACAGGTTCAAGTGTCAAAATGGAGCAGACAGGAAGTGCAGGAGACCGGAGACTGAAAGCTGTCTGCCGGCTATATGCAAATGGACCCCTGGCATTTCCTTCCCTACATATTCCTACCAATACAGCACAGAGCAACGGAGAAAAAAAAGGCTCCTGAGCTGCTCATTTGACCTGCTGCGAAAGTCCTGCCTGCACTGCACTGTTTATTAAAAAAAGCCGCAAGATCCATCCTCACCACCGCCGCTCCTGGCACATCGCTCTCTGTTGGTTTTATTTGAACGTGACTTCGGCGACCGTCTCTGTTCCCCAAAGAAGATCACCGCTGCTGCTGCAGAGATGCCCGAGATCCCCATGACCGGGCAAGCAGTAGGTGCTCTGCAGGGTTTTAGCTTCAGATCAACAGTCACACTAATGTTTCTCCGCGTCTTTCAAACTGAAGTGTGCTTATGTACTTGGGTCATCGTTGATACCCTCCCGGATGTCTGGTTCCAGGCTTACCTTCCGTTCCCCTTTATTAGCAAACACAATTAACATGGTCCCCGGCCGCCCGTAGCTCATTACATTCCACCGACGCAGCCTTCGTGTGCCCTCCTCTGTCCTAAATCTGCACAACATTCTCTATCAAAAAGCCTCTGTGGCCAAGTGATTTAAAGAAGCGTTTCAGGGAGGTGCTTATCTTGTTCTGTGCTACAGTCCACAGTGAGAAGCCTTGGTGTCTCACAGTGTCTGTGCTGCACGTTCAGGTGCAGGTTCAAGTCGTGCAGAGGTTGTGTTTTCCGTGTATGTGCAACCTGAACGTGTTGTAAACCACTTCAGTTCCCTCGCTCACCAAGAAAACCACACAGAAAGCCTCTATGAGTTCAATTGTACTTGATGGCCCCTTAGCTGCTAAACACTAGACTTACAGAAGCTCATAACAGTGAGATATAAAATATATTTTATTGTTATATGCTACATTTGGTTGGTGTGGTGGCGTAATGGGTGGCGATGCTGCCCCACAGTACCTGAGCTGTACAGGTGTGGATTCGAGTCCAGCTCAGTTTTTGTCTCCATTGTTTAGAAGAGGCATTAAATGGTCAAAGCTTGTCAATATTTAATCTTTCAAAGCTTTATTGCTTCAATTGCTTTATAGGCCATAGCGTGAAGCAAAATCATGGATTCATGAAGAGCATTTCTCTGGACATATGAGCGGAGTGAGAGCGAGGGTAAGCGGGAGAAGGATTTTACACCCTTCATTTTGGGGGTCCGGCTCCAGAGACAGTCCTGGTATCACAGTCACACTTCTGTGCACAGGTGTGGAACCCCCCCCTGCTTAGCCAGCTGCTACAGGGGCCAGCGGCACCCTAAAACATCTCCACCTCTCTCAGTACCTGGCTCTGCACTGGCTTTCACACTGCGGCTCAGGTGGACTGGGAAGTCCCGATATTCCTTCAGAGTGAGGTTTCCATGTCCATCTGGGAATGCTGCAGGGGCAGAGCAAATCATACAAACCAGGACCCCTTTATCAGGTTGTCCTCTTAAACCTCCAGAGCCAGATCACAACCTCACACTTTCTGTGGTTATGTCCTATTTCACCTACCAGAGGTCAGAAGGGACAGTTAAGACTGAGATATGAGCTGACACTATTATCACGGTCTTCTTGCTTGGGAACAAGGCCATGTGTGGTTACGTACGTAAATATACACCCATTCTTCACATATTAGGGGTAATTTGTTCTTTTTCTTGTTGAGGGGGGCCTGAATTACCATCATTTAACATAGAAAAACAAATTGCTTCCTTGACAAAAAATAGACAATAATGAGACAATAATAACAAAAGAAAATTACAAATTTTAGAGTGTTATGCTTTCATTCATTCATCCATTGTGAGCAACACTTGTCCAGTACAGGGTGATGGAGATGCAGACCCTGCCCTGTATGCATACTGCGTGAGACAGCAAAGTTGCTGCCTATGTTTTCAACTGTGCAAAACACACACTCCGTGCTTTTCTTCTGCTTATTGTGAGGCTACGGCTTTATTTATGCCTCTGTGAAGTGTTTGTGTTTATATATGTGATAAACTCCTCCATCTATGGGACTTCCTGACAGCAGGTAAGGTGCAATTGCATTATTTTACTGGTGCTTTGGTGTTACACAGTCCAAATTATTAACCTTAACACAAGTGCCCTCATACACTTATAAAACACCTGCGATAGTAAAGTTTTTATTGGTTATCTAGCCACTGCCTTAACCCAAAATGACTTACGATTATTGACCAGTTTATTCTACTCCTGTAGTTTTAAGGAAGTACCTTAGACAAGGGTACAACAGGACAAGTAGGATTCAAACTAGGAACCGTGAAACTGCAAAACAGCGGCCCGAACATTAAGCTACCTGCTGCGCCCATGGTGCAAATAGGGACATTCTTTTTAGATGTTGGACAGATTACCTACTTGGTCAAAAAACCTTATAAGCCAAAATAAACACAGTTCTGCTCTCTACATGCACATTCAATGCATTTTCGAACCATTTCTGTGGAAGAGCATTTCTTTAGAACTGTGGTGTAAGTCAGTCCACCTGGTGGCCACACTCACACAGGTATCAGCATGTGCTTTTACTAGAGACCCACTAACCTTGTCTGTTCTGTCACAAAGGCTTCACCGCAGCGGACGGTATAGCCATCCATCTCACGTTTCTTACTGGCTCTACCACCAGCTCTGGGTCCTGAGGCTGGCGTGCAAACCACTGCCATGCTGGGGTGTTATTTTTGGATTACTGTCATTATCTGTTGGGCAGCAATATTGCAAAGCGACTTTCAGTTTCAGCCAAGTCCAGAGAGCCAGTTGAGAGATACAATGGCGCAATTCAGGTTAATATGAAACCTCAGCGTCCTACTGTAGGCATGTCCCGGGAGCTGAAAAGACCACTTCCACGATACGGGTCTGCACCCTTAACCTGGACTTTGCCTGTGGTTCCACTACTCCTCCCCTCCAGGGGACTCAGGCAGCCAGCGATAGACGGACCCGGGGTCATTACCATTGCACTGTCAGGTGAGGCTTGCGGCGCTCTTTGAAGACCTTGCTTTACTACAGCAGTAATGATGAGTGAAGAGAGCATTTTTGGTGGCCGGCGGGTGCCGAGGGGGACCCTGAGGGACTCATTAAGCGTGAGCCACATGCGCTCGTGACCAAGCACAGCGACGCATGGGGAACAAATTGGCTCAACATCGAAATTTGGGGGAAGGAGATGGTGGCTGATTTGGGGTCTTGTGCCACCTGGACTCAGTAGGCAGATGATGTGGTTTGAGTGACCGAGCCCGACTTTGGGTAGCGTCCGGTACCTGTGTCTTACCCCAAAGTCTTTATAATGCACTCCTCCAGTTTGCATTAAAATCACATTGCTTAAGCGCCACATTATACAGCAGTACAGTAGCATTTGAGAAAATATTGCACTGCGTAATTTAAGAAAACAAAACATTACTGTTTTGAAAATATCTTGCCCAGTATAAATATTTAAAACATTTATTTTCCCTTGAACGGTTGGTGGTGTCAGTTATCTCCTTCTGTGAATGTTGCATTGTACCACGGGTAGCCAGAAAGTGTTGAAACTTAATTCCAAATTAATATTTCATCAACATTTATTAAACTGTCTATATTTGGTCTGGCAAAGTTTTCCACAGGTGGTTCCTTAAAGTATAAACTGAATTATAAGCGCTGCCTGAAATAATGAAGAGTAGTTTATTTAGGAGTGATCTTCAGAACTTAATATCCAGTAAGGCACATTTTTACTTTAGTTCCCCATGTTTGAAATTTCACTTTCATTTAGTCCTTGCCCAGCTTTTCTTTTTAGATTTCAATTTAATAAGTATTACAGAGACAGATAACAAAAAGGGCTATTTGCGCAGTGTAAAGTTTGCTAGTATTAATGTGTAAACAGCCTACTATTACCTGACTGAAATCTTATTTTCTCCTCGTGTTGTTTTCAGTATTAAAGTCATTGCCATTTTTGCACTGCATAGAATTGTATAAAAGTAGCAGGAACTTTCGTAATGTTAGATCTCAGCAGAATGCATGAACGTTGAAGAGGGTTCATGCTGTGAAAAGCGATTGGGCTCGGGAGGAAGATAAAAGTATGCAAGCAGGTCACAGTTAAACAGTAGCTGCACCGACATACCTGCACACTGGATCCTCACCTTACAAACACGTTTGGGACCGAAAGTCTGTTCAGATGTCGATTTGGTCAACACCACAAAGAGCTTTTTACTATTGAATTAATAAAACCTTGACAACATACATGTTCCTCTATTTTTCAGGGGTCAGATTCTGTGAAAACCTCATACTAAGCTCTAATAAATAAAAAAAATACTCTATAACACCTCAGTCCATTATTTATGAGTAACTCTTGTCTAATGCAGGTGGTCAGGAGAATGTCCCTGAAGAATACGACATGAGGGAGGGCTATTTTATCTTATTTTAAATTGAAACTAAAATTAAAACAATGTTTAAAAGGATGTAAAAAAGAAAAAAAAAGAGCACAACCTGAGTTCAGATCTGTTGATCTCAGATAAGTATGTGGAACGTTGGTCAGCTTCAGGCAACTTTCAGCTTACTTTATTATCTACACAATGCGCCAAAAGCATATTAAAAATAACGTCCCTCAGTTTATTTGTGGGTAAGGTTATGTAAAATAGGAGATAAAAACAAAACTTTTGATTTCAACATTTTTATTAACTTCACACTAGCTTGACCTGTAAACACTGTGCAAGTGAGTTGAATGAAATATCCTTCACCTACGTTGTCGATTTGACCACATTTTAGTCTGTGAAATAATGATGCCAAGCAGAAATTATTTTTTCTATACAAAACTATTTTTTAAGAAAACAACATGGTGAAAAAATGGAAATAAAAATAAATAAACAAGCTGGAACACATCTGAATTTTAGGAAATCCCTTTAGAAATTCCAAATATTTGTAAAACAAGAAAACAGTATGTATATACACATTTTAGCAGTTGGCAGCACTAAGTGATGCCACTTGGCTCTACAAGAAGTCTTTATTTCCACCTGCACACAAGTGGAGATGAATTGTTAGTATGAACCATGCCTGTGTGATTTCCCTTCATTCACTAAAACAGATATCATCACTTTGGCTCTAAAGACTCTAAAAGTGGACATAAGGGGGCATTTCATGAGGAGAGAGAAGACCCTTTGAAGTAGAACAAAGTGATTCTTCTCCCACGTAAGATACTCTTGCAGGGGGAACATACTTTCAGCCTGGGCTGAAGTTCTTTCCCATACAAGGAGGAGCTGTTAAAAGTCTGTCTCGATTTATACGGATGTGAGCCTTTGAGGGGCCCATGTTTTTGCTGGAACATACAGAGAACTGCTGATGATATCTGAACTCTGGTGAATGATCCTTGGCTGGCCTTCACACAGAGTTTCCCAGCACTCACTCATTACATTGCTGATGACAATATTTCTTTCATGTATGAGAAAAAACGATGATGCTGACTAATGCTTACTCTTTAGTATTTTACAAAAGCTAAATACTCAAATATCGTAGTGATGTTAATGGTGTTCATTTCCTTTTACAGCTCTAAAACACAATTTTTTAGATCCCCGCTGGAAACCTGTTTTATTTGAATGTAGTGCAAAAGTATTTGCCCTTTTCCAATTTTCTCTGCTTTTGCCACTTTCTGACATTTGATCAGATCCTTTTGTCTCTTTAAATTGTTATGACAGCAGCCTGAGAGAGAAGAAATGACACCAGTACCATATATTCTTTGTTTAATGGACTAAATGGCAGTTAGTTGGCTGAACTGGCAAACATTGACGCATATCTTTGAAACTGTAATGTCTGAAAAATAGCATAGATATGACACCAAACGTTTCAGTATTTTTAACTATATTTGGAACAAATCAAGTAGACAAGTGTTATATTAAGAAGCATATTTTAAACATATCAAACAGACTGTTTGAGGGGCAGTAACAAAGCACCAACATATCAACCAGAAACTAATGGGAAAGTACAGCACCGACATACAGTACTGTCCAAAAGTCTTAGACGTGCAACTTGAACGTGTGTTGAGAAGTACAGGTAGATTCTTATCCACCATCAGGGAGGTTTCTGGTTGGTCCCAAATTCATTGTGCAGCCTGAGAATGACCTCAAACACCCAATCTCAGTCATACACAACTATCTTCAGCAAAAACAGGTGGTAAGGTCCCCACAGAGCCCTGATCTCAACATGATCAAGTCAGTCTGGGAGGACATGCAGAGACAGTCAAAGTGTGCAGAAGAACTGTGGCCAGTTCCTCAAAATGTTTGGAAGAACCTACTAACCTCTACCTTAAACTGCATGCAAGTTTGCATAAGAGAATTGATGCTGTTTTAAAGACAAAGGGTGGTCCCACCAAATATTGATCTGATTGAGGTTTTTTGTCTACTGCACTTTTTAGAAGGTTTATTGATTAATAAGTATTCATGGCATTATTTTTGGAACCGTCCTCGCTGTATAGCATTTTTCCCACAGGTGCCTAAGACTTTTGCACAGAACTATATAAATCACAGAATTTTGTCCGTCAAAATCCATTAAATCGAGGTATCATAATCTCCTGTATTTTTTCATGTCATTTCCTTCATGCGACAGATCACAAGGTGTGAAAAAATGACCACTTCAAAGTCAGTAACTGGTTGTGCTACCTTTAGCTGTAATGACTGCAACTAAACACTTCCTATAGCTGTTAACCAGGACCTTACACTGCTACAGAGGAATTTTGGGCCACTCTTCCAAGCAAACCGGTTTTAGCTCAGCAACATTTGCAGGTTTTCTAGCACAACCAGCTCTTTTCAGGTCTTGCCACAACATATCAATCAAACTCAAGTCAGGACTTTAACAAGGTCATTCCGGTCCTCCTGTGTGCTCAAGAGTGCTCGACAAGAACATAAGAATTGTCCACAGAAAACAGATACAATAAGATTAACGGTGGCATTTTCAGCAAAATCTAACATGTATTGATGCATTACATGCCACATGTTCAGCAATCCTAGGAGAATATATTTAATACCATTTATTAGTAAGGAAAGTATGAAAACATAAGACAACTAAGTGGCTGCCTTTTTTGTTGATATTCTGATGGATTTTTGCCCATAATTCTTCAGGAAACTACAGCAATTGTAGAACAACTGACAAACTGGAAACAAACTGTTTTTCAAGCTGATTAAGTACTGCTATTATTCATACTACAGTGAATAATATAATAAATTATACCAAGGAGACCAAGGTAAGACCTTGGAGCATCTGTGAAGGCTACACTAAGTTAGCAAGTTTATTATTGCCAACAAAGCTTTTCTGTGCCTGCGTCATCTTTGTGGAACAACTCTAATATCCTTTCACCGCCATCCCTTGGGGCAGCTGAGTAACCCAACTGAACATCATAACCTTCACCCAAAATGTTTTGCCCGATACACCAGGTAGGGATCACTGTCCCAAACCATTGCTAGGAGCTTGGTAGGAAATGGGCTCCGCACCTTCTGGGCATCTATAAGGCCCCTCTCAGGGAGAGGGTGCAAAAGTCATTAAGACCTTCATTGATTATCATTGAAATAATTGTTTCAGTGAAATTAAATGAAGTGTAAAATGATTGCATTTGGTGGAAAAAACTCTGGAGAATTTAAGGGCTGCTAATTATCGAATACAGGGATTATATGGCTTTGATATCAACACATCTCCAGGTTCTTTCCCATAGTTATTCACATATTTGGTTGATGAAGCCCATGCGTCTCCAAAAAGCTTGTAAGGCAGACTGATATAGCGTACAGCCCCCCCGTACTGAACGGCAGCCATTTTGTCAGCCATCGTGAACATATTTCATTAAGGGTTTCCTTCCAATGTTATAGCGCAAACAAATAAAGTGAGAGCTGTGGTTACAATATTCCATTGCATTTGTTATGAATTATTTACCTGGTTGGACTCATCCTCCTTCATTCAACAATTTCACTTAGTCAGCAAAAAAACAGAAAAACTGCAGTTCAAGACAAAATTTGAACATGTTTCAGAACCCCTGGTATAGGATGGGCTTTGCATGAGGCTGTGGCTAAGACATCGTGCAGAAGGAACCGGGCATTTTGGACATCGTGAGGGGATGCAGGAGCTGTTCTGAATGACGCAAAGTCTCTAAACAAGGCGCCGGGCCAGTGCTGAAGATCTGATGCTGAGCGAGACGTGTTCTCTGATATCAGCATGGTGCACTGCTGCGTGGCTCTTGGGCCAGACTCACGCAGTGTCGCAGCCTGAACGCTCTCGCAAGGTCACACAGCAAGTTGTGTCAAAGACAATGCGGCAGGAGAACCTTACTCAGCTTGTTTTATGCACACTTTTGCTATGTTTTTCAGTCATAGACATTCAACTTCCAGAACCACATGAGGTGGGGTGCTAACTGCACTAGGCCTGTACTAGGCCTGTTTTCTTGTTGTTTGTTGTATTTTGAGCTATCTATCTATCTATCTATCTATCTATCTATCTATCTATCTATCTATCTATCTATCTATCTATCTATCTAAATGTCTGTTTCTATGTGCCTCTGTCTCTTTTTCTACCTAAATAGTGAATTGCATCGAGAACGTAGGTCTTGTGGCTTTGCAGAAATACACACACACACACACACACACACACACACACATATATATAATGTACAATTTTGTTATATATATATATATATATATATATGTACAAATTGTACATAAACTTATTCACTGTCACTGCTGGCAAAATGTTGCACAGTGATATCATCACATGCATGTTTCCTGGATCCCTGTGCCATGCAGGCAAACAAAAGAGGGCGTTTCACTACTTTAGCATCACTGCTCGCTTTATGTTCATAGTTCATCCGTTTGCACTTCACAGCAGAACAGCTGCTCAAAAACCACACAAGAAGCTGTTTCATATATCTGCTTAGCAGGCACTTTTACATACAGGATCCTACTTTTTCGCACATCTCTTATTTACACAGCTGTGTTATAATGGAGGCGCTTCTAGGTGTGGAGTTCCTTCATGGTTGATCTCACTTGGATAACATTTTATTTACATTTACTTAATGGCTGAAGATGTGGGGAAAAAAGCACTTTTTTTTAAAAATCAACACGAAATAGACGTAAAGTTTACGTTACGTACTTGAGGCTTATCTCCAAAGTGACTTACACCATTAAACTACTTACAGCGACTTACCATTTATATAGCTTGGAGATTTAAAATGAACTTCTATCAATTCAGAAGAGGTACAATGCTCAAGGGTAACGGGTGGGATTCAAACATTGGTCCTTTAAGTGCAAACTAATGGCTCTAATTATTGTGTCACTTGTTGCTTACATTTAATCTATAACATCAATGTAATGTAAAAAATGTTTGAAAAAAATGTTTTTTGTATTTGACAGAAACTACAGAAAGTTTTGCTCGCTGTCAGTACGTGAAGTTGCCAGACTGCTATGCATAATGTTAAAACAAGGTGGGTTTTCTGTGTCCATAACCTTGCTGTAAGCTGACTTTGTGGAAAGTCCCTTTTAACCGAAACCGTAATGATGCATAAGCATCCATTATTATCTATATTAGATAATAAGGCTTTGTCACATTTTTTACTAATTTCAACTTTATTTATACTAAAATCATACTAATATAGAATAATAATGTGATTAGAATATTACTGTTATATTTTCATCATGTATTCATTTCTAAATCTATTTTCTTTCACATTTTTTCAGCACCACCACAACACTTACTTTTTTGTTTGCGAGCTATTGTAAATAACAAAACATTTTGCAAATAAAACAATAATTTTGTAAACAAAATGCAGTCACTGCTGGGCACAAAAAAATGGCTCAAAAGTGATATACTGTTCTACGTTTAATCAATAACAGGACTTGAAATGGGCTGGCAGTTCTATATTGGTGTCTTTGACTTCGTCTCACGTACCTCTATGTTTTGCTATATTTAATTAATATATAGCTCTGAATTTTTTCATGGACCACCCCCCCAGGGTCCACATGTATCAAGCTGTCATGGAAATTTAATTTCTAATAGTATACCTACTGACATGTCAATAATTAAGAGACAAATAATAACAAATGTGGGTGTCACCGCATCACAACCAGTCAATGTTATTGTACACCAGATGGAGTGGTGGCTTTTAGATGTTATGACTAAACGCTGGGACTCGAAAATGATGTAACATTCATGGGACGACCATCACCGCAAATCCTGGCCGTAATAAATTGCAAAAGTTGTAAATTGTGGGCTATCTGCCTTTCGACCAAAGAAAACATTAACAGATCACAGCTTTGTCATGACATCAAGTTGTAAGGGTTCAATTGTCAATGGACTCCTTGGAAATTCTTTGCAACACAAGGGCAGTTCCTTAGTCACTGTACCACGGTCTCTAAGCAGTGACCCAAAGCTTCAAAACAGAATTTCCTCAGAACATGTTTCTTGCTCATCACATCAGTGCTGTGCTTGGAAGCCCTCCCTTTGATAGACTTTTGTCAGTTTTCACAGTGAACTCCAGCAGCTCTCTTATTACCATCTTAAATATCAATTTGTCAGGCCTTAACTCTGGTGGACCAGAGGATGCTTTAAGAAGCCGTAGAGAAGATGGAAGAAACTGTGAACCCGAGTCCATTGCCCAGACATTCAAAGCAAAGTGGCTAAAGCACAGGACGCACTCGCCAGCTGGGGTCTTCTGTGCTGAATCCATCACCACCGGGTGGGGTGGGTGTAGTGAGCCAGTCCCAGCTGGCAGGTTCCAGTGCGCACTAGAGCCATTGATCGTCGCAGAATTGTACGTCGAAAGTGTAAGAGTGAAAAACATACACTAAGAAACAAGACTTCTCTGGGAGTGAGCCAACTGTCACTATGTCAAAGAAACGACAACCTGCTGAAACTGCTGTCGACAGCCAGCAGGCCAGATCTCTACAAGCTGAGGGACACCATCACAGGTGGTCTACAAGCGTAGGGAGCCCCACTAGGCACTTGTCGTTGCCTCTCCATAGCCCTGTGTCTACTTTAGTGCTTAAGTACAGTTTGCAAGACTGGTCCTCCGGTCACCTGATGTTGGACTGACTAGTACATATCAACACAGAAGCACCTTTATGACCATTTGAGATGTTCTCCTGAGAAACTGAGCCCTTACAATAAAGTACATTGCATAAATGGAGCTTGAAAACCGCACATACTCAAATATAATTTAACACATAGTTACACCTTTAAAAAGAGCAAACAAAAACAAAAAGCAGTCTATTTTAAGGATCAAAATATTCAATTCAAACATGCTAAATTATGACAAATTATTCAAAAAGCTAAAATAAGAGTGTTATCACGATAGAGTGGGTAGTGCTATTTGAGCTATTGTTAGATTTTTTTAAATGTTTTTACCATCATTTTATATATTAGTTACAGCTGCCATGTTGCACTTGAGGGTCCCAAGTTCAAATCCAACATCATACTGTAGTACCCTTGATCAAACTACTGACCCTGAATTGAAACGGTAAAAAAATGACCCTGCTGTACGAATGGGTAAACCACTATGCGGCTTAAGACTGCCAGTCACTTTGGAGAAAAGTCTCGGCTAAGGAATCCGAATTGTTTTTTTTCCCCTCTAAGTTGTATGTTTGAAGGAAAGCATCTGTTAAATAAATAAAAGTATGTAACTTAATTAAAAGACCAAACCACTGACATAGTGGAACACATGTTGTTAAAACAACATTTCAGCATTTGGAATGATTTTCAAGCCTACCACTTTCAACGCTTAACATAAATATTGCTTTGGAAATGCAAATTGCACCAACTTCCTCCCTCTCGGAAAGATCGTCTGTCATTTTTTTATTGTTTGAATACAGGGCAAAATGAAACCAAAAATAACTTCATTTTGACATTTGGAATGAATTCCCAGCATACAACTCTAAATGCACAAAAAAAAAAAAAAAATGTTCCACTGAATGGAGCATTGGTAAGGAAGTGTCATGTACGCTGCATAAGATGTTCTGCCGCTCTGTTATGCTTCCACTTTGCATGAGTGAAGATAAAATGCGATTCAGAAAATCACGTATATGGTGTATTGAAATGACCCATCAGTCACGACTGGACACTCCTAAGCCCTCTTACTCTGGTCATCTGAGGATGAAGTGGTGAAGGGTCTCCACACGCTCAACTGCATCTCAAGAACAAACATTTTGCCTTTTGTCAAACACACCGGCTTTTTATTTTGGACTTGGCACCCTTTTTGGTTTTCTATCTTGAAATTAGCTAGTTGTGTATTAAAAATGGACCAAACAGGTAGTTAGGTTACTTTTTCTCTTCTTTTACAGTCGCTTTTGTAATGTCCTCCTTGCACTGTTAAATACATCCACTTGTTCACTGGTGCACTGCAGCAATCCTTCGGTATCTAAACTCTCTATATCCGAATTTTTGCTATAACGGCTCTTATTGATACCTAAATATTAGTTTCTGAATGGAAACTTTTGCTCTCACAAATTTTTGTCCAAAGCTTATAAAAAAAAATAAAAATGGAAATGAAAACCAAAATAAACAGAAAAATCAGCAGAACAGTAGCACAAAATGTAATGTAAAACTATCGAATGTATTGTAATAAACTGTATTGTACATTGTTACAAATTAATCCAAAGCAAGATGCCCGTGCTGGTGTCTTATCAGCTGTTTCCACTAGTCTCACTCTGTCTGAGCATATTTGCACGGCATTACGGGATTTACTGCACATTTAATTTTTTAAAATAAACCTTTTTATTTAAATGCTTGTGGGTGTGTGAAAGAAAGAGGTGCGCAGGGCACTTTGACACACGTCTTTATTCCCTTTATTCAACATCTCTTAATGCTGAACTCCCGCTGCGAACCCCGCACGTGCTCCCTCTCACCTCCCGGGTGTAACGCGGTGACACTGTGGGGGCTGGAAGGGGGGGACTAACATGAAATGTCCTGTACTGTACACACTGCACCGTGCAAATTAATGACAACATTGTTTTCTAATGAGGTGTTTACAGTGTTTATCATGCCAAAATCATGGATTGCTGGTTACCTTGCTATTCTCCCATGGGCTCGGAGTGAATTTTTTTCCCTATTAAAATAACGGAAAACCGGCACGCGGTTTCCGAAAAATTCGGTATCTAGCACGTTTTCAGCGACAAATCAGATTTGGATACCAAGGGGTTACTTGTTTCCCTGTCAGTTTATTCAAAAATAACTTGTAACTGCTTATTTTACACTCCACCATACTCCTGGACAGCCCTCGGTTTGTTTAGCTAAAAGACCCAGACGATGCCAGAGAAAGGCCTTGTAGGGATGCAGCGTATCCGTGAGCTTGGGCTCTCGTACCCATTGGTATGTCTACACAGAGTCCAATGCTCTAGCGCAACTCAAATGTCACCACGTTCTACCCCTGTTTAGGGGCCTGGTGAAACAGCAACAGGCAGAGCCTGCTAATTGGAGCCCTTCTTGTGTTTCCCTGCATTTGTGATGACAGATGAACCAGAGCTCTGGTATTTAAAGGTCATATTCCCCAAGAGACTGTGGACAGTGCGGAATAAACCCATATATACATATAAACTGACAGAGGACAAACACTCACACAGCACTCCTCCCTATAATCGGCGTATGCAAGAAGAGATGCCCGAACACATATGACGCATACAGTTTGGAAAACACAAATGTACAGACTGGGAGAAAGCACACAGGCGCAAACTCAACATAGGAACACACACAGACATACATACCGGTCTCTGCACGATGGCTCAGTCTGAGAGCAATGCTAGTCGACCAGCAACAGTGCTCTGCTCCTCCACCTTTGCATTCAGTGATCTCCATCTGTGTCACTTTGGAGAAAATAATGCGCTAAGCGAGTAAATGTACATTAAAAGGTCAATGTACTGACCCCCTGCTTAACCCCAATGTAATCTTTCCCAAAAGGCTGTGGGAGGAGGTTTGTTGACCTGGTTGTCACTACTATATCTTATATGCTGAACTCCAGGTCCAAGCAGACCTTCCCTCAAGAAGTAAATCCAAGACTGTTGACTGAGACTGGAATCCAGGGAAGACTGAGACCAAATCCAGAAAGTATCAAACAAACAAACTCTTTCTCAAACCTGCCTGATCCAGCTCTGTACACGAAAGGTCAGAGAGAGCAGCCTCTTGTTTGCCCGAGTGTAAGCCGGAGATGCCGCTGAGAATTGGGGATTGCGCCCAGTTTAAGGCAGCACGTGCTCCGAAACCATTGTAATTCAATAGGCCCCAGGTTCACTGCGGGATCATCCATCTGAAGCACATCTAGAGAGACGTGCCCCAGCAGCCAACGGCCTTCTTCTGTTCTCTTCCACTGGTGGAGAACAGCCGCAGGTTAATCTCGGCAAGGGGAAACAGGGCACCCGTGTGCGTTTATCAGCACACAAAAGGGTACAAAATGTCAGGACTGAGATGTGCCAAGGAAATGTTATGTAATGCGATGTTTTAAACAAAAGCTGATACACAGTTTTCATTAGGCATTCGCGGTGCACAACGCCCCTTTTTTGTTACTGTGAAAGACAATTTAAGACTGCTATTCACCGCCCAAAACATGGCTTCAGCCTGGACACAAAAACATATTCTGCGCAGACCTGTCATCTACTGTATGCTTTATGCTATATGGGTTAACAGTGAAAGAGAAGGACGGGAATAATAATGAGGCAGGATGAGCTGCTCAGATGTGCACAGAAATGTCATCTTGTGCCGGTGAACACGTCACAGAGCTTCCTGATTAAAATCCATTAGCAAAACACAAGTGATTTGGAAACTAAGTGATTTGCAGTGATTTATATTTCCTGCTCAAGCCATCATAGGGACTCTTTTCGACCCATTTATACAGTTTAATCTTTCACTGAACCCCTTCAGGTGAGTCACTTTACCACGCTTAAGGGTACTACAGCAGGGATGCTCTCCATATGACAGCTTTCCTCTGACAAGTCACCCACCTTAAGTGCTACGCCATCTGCGACTGAAATGCGGGAGTCCCTGCGTGGGGCCTGCTCTCTTCCACCCCCTGCTCTCCGCGCCTGCATACGGGAGAGGCCGTCCCGCGCATTAATAATACATGTTCGCCACAGATGTCACCGATGCAAGCCACATAAACGCTGCAGATCTCTGCCACGCAGGCAACGCAGTGTCACGAGAAAGAGATACGGGGAGCAAGAGAGGGAATGTGAGTAATGGGGCAGCAGTGGGTGGCTAAGAAAGGAGCAGACATCCAGGTGTTGGAGCGCCTCCCTTACCCCACTACTTGTGCAAAATTCTCTCTGTTCATCACCCCAGTGAATATAACTCACTAACTTATGTTATACACTCCAACTGCGGCTTGAGTATCTTACAATAAATTCCTAAATGATGTCCCGGCAGAGTGGGTGTCATCGTGGGTTACTTACACTGTACCCGGTGGTGCAGACATTTGAGATACACATTTTCTAGTTTATTTGTTCATTCTTACTTTGATTGTCTTCATTTCATAACCCCAGGCTGGATAAAGCAGTTAAAAATAACAGAGGAATGGATGGATGGATGGATGGATGGATGGATGGATGGATGGATGGATGGATGGATGGATGGATTTTCTTCACTATTTTTCCCCTAAAATGTGTTTTGCCCACAATTCTGTGCCACGCCAAGAGTTGGCAACCAAATGTATTCAGTGAGTGCAAAAAAAAACAACATGGGTGGAGGACTCCCTTCATTAAACTCAATTCGAGCAATTTTACAGCTTAGGGTAGCAAAATGTTGACATGAAAAGTTGAACAATCTATTTTTTATTTACAATTGTTACACTGAAGATTTTTTACATAACCAAACCCGTAAATAAACGTCAGGAGACGTCCCTTTCATTAAAGTCTTACTGACTGTGTAGACAATAAAGAAAGCTGTAAGTGTCCAGATGCTGACAAACTGTGGGCATATTTACGTGATGGATTAGTGAATGGTGCTGAGGGGGAGGTTGTGGAGATGACGTATGAGTAATTTTAATCATTTTCAAGTTTTGATTTTAATGCAGTTTGGAGTTAATACAAGTATTACACTGCGACGAAGCGACGTCAAGTGTAGGACACAGCAGAATTGTCCTCAACTGGACAAGCGGTTACTGATAACGGATGGTTGGAAACGCCACCCAGTACTTTTTATTTACCATAGCTTTGCCTGAGGGTTTTACACAAACTAAACCATTAATAAATGGAGGGATGTATGTATTATTCAGCTTATATTGATTGCAACTTAGTGGTAAAATGACTTCGGAGTTATGAATAAATTGACTTAGGATCAGGCGTTTGGTCTCGGTTGTATTGGTAAGCTGAGGACCCAGCATATTAGAATATGAAGGGAGAAAAAATGATGCAATAAGAAATTTAATACAAAGGCAGCATAACATCTGGGATTAATTTTAAGTGTGCATCTTCTTTCAAAGTGTGTACAGCTTTTGTGCTTATGTGTGCACTTGTTTACGCGAGAATGTGCTTTGTTTCACCATTTCAGCAGCCTTGCATGGGGCGATTGATCCGTGCCATGTTGAGCCTCGCCTTGACAGTGCAAGGTTATTTACAAGCACTTTATAAATAAGGGAAAGAAGCGAATCAGCAAAATTCCCCAGCTCTGCTTGGCACAAGGCTGATGCGTCTGCAGGGCTGGGCCTCAAGACCATTCCACCCTGCCGGGCTCGTGGCAGCTCATTCACAGCTCCCGCCCCCCTGTTTTACCGAGGGGTACAAGTGATGACGGCAGTGACCCTGAGCTGCCCGTGATCCGCCTACCCTCTCGACTGCCGGTCACCAAAATGCCTTCGTCGTCACATCCGAACCGTCCACAGACACCATGCGCCAAGCCTCTTCAAAGTGCAGTGCTATCACATGCAAACCGAGGAGGAGCGGGAGTGTCACGTGTCAACGGGGCTACGGTCAAACACGTTCCGCTCGACACGCTTATCTTAATAAGTACTTCCGGAGACTTTCATCGTGGAGGTAGCCTTTGAGTTACGATACGACGAGTGACTTACAAACACCCAGAGTTACGACAGATGTTCCATTATCCTTATTACGCAGAATTATTTTTGAGTCCCAGCATTGGGTTATGATGTCTAACAACCACCATCTCCACCACAATGTCACACCGTATTTGTTATTGTTTGGGTCCCAGTCGGTGTTTGTGTGTTGAGCATCAGCTGTGTTTTGTCTCTGTTTGTGATTCCTTTCATGATACAATTCATTTACGATGGCTAGCAAGACAAGAAATGACTGCTCCCTTGGTGATGGAAAGAAGAATGCAAAAGACATTAGACTTAGAAATGAAAGAGAAAATACTAGATTAGAGTACACTGCACTTGTAATACTGTGCATATTGGTGCTGTGTTAGCATGAATAACGTGTGAGATTAAGGAAAAATACAACAAAGTCACACAGGCATTCAGGCACATTCATTTTTTTAATATCCTTCTAGTTTTTATAATTTCACTGGGGTTTTTTGACTTACAGTGGGATCGTCGGAACGGAACGCCATTGTAAATCAAGGACAACCTATATATTATAGAAGCTCGAGCAGAACCCTGCCATTTTATGTTTTTTAAATATATAACAAAACAAGGCTTTTTTATGTTTAGAGCTACCAAAATAAGCATGGAGCAGCATTGGTGTTTGGCTACGGCTAAAGCTCTGATACACAGGTAGGCCGCACGTGGTGGGATGCGGACCACAGACTCTGAGGAGTACAGGGGACAGCTGGGGACACCAGGTAGCCAGCGGACCACTCAACTCCACCCGCTGTCCTGTCCGAGTCCTTTTAACTCGCTTTACTGACAGTCAGTGCTGGTCTATGGAGGAAGACACAGAGGCAGGAGGCAGCAGTATTATAGGATATACTTGCACACATGGGAGAAGGAAAGTGCAGGAAAGACTGAGACGGCCGCAACATCCAGCACATCTTCCAACATTAACATTTATTGTCTCCAAAATGACTAACAATTTTAAGCTGCTTACACTGATTTATGCATTTACAGAGCCTATAAAAGCCCCCCCGTCGGACTTTTTACTGTGATACAGCACATTTTGACACTATAGAGAACATTGTGTTGATGAGTGGCAAACATTCTCCGTTGAATTAATCCTGGTTCCCTGACACGGAAATTGTAAAAAGTTTACACGGGGACATTTTTATAGGCAATGTAGTTCACTTATACTGCATCAGTTCAGGATAAGTAACTTCCTCCAGGGGACTTGAACCCATGTCCTTCTTTCAAAAATCTCTAGGAGACGCACAGGTTCCCCCAGTTGGCCATTCTCCAGCGGAGGGCAACGCGGCCAGTTGGATGAACAGGTCCGTGACGTCCAAACTAACCCAAAGCCTGTTCCTCCATCAAGGAGCAGCAGCGTGTGGTAAAAGGCCACTCAGGCGGCCGAGGAGCAAGGCAGGCAAGTGAAAAACCAACGCCTTCAGAGACATGAACCTCATCAGCTCCCTGTTTCAACACCAGCCAGGCGACACGTGAAATAAGCCCCTCAACAATGGTGCTTTTAGGAAAAGAGCTACGGTATTGTTCACATCTTTCACGCAAGTATTTACCACGCACACTATAAATGTGAGACTTTTAGTTAATAATTCTTTGGTATTATTTGTATGATAAAAGGATAGGACAATGAAAAATGAGGTAAAAAAACAAATTGGAGTTTGTCTAGGAATGACTGGACTAAAGCGGGGGGTCTGGACAGGCAACTGACCCATCATTCCGATACGTCACATAAATGATTTCCTGTTATAAGCAAATGTTATTTAAAAAAAAAACCTAAAAAGTCAGTTCAATTCGTTTTATTTCTACATGGTCCCCTTCTCATCCTGGTGACACAGAGCACTAAACAAAGGGCCTGTGGACAAGCAACAGGAAAGAAAACGTAAAATAAAAACGATCCATTGTGAGGTAAAAATCATTTTAACTAAAACTAAAAACTAAAAATTGAGCTGCATTTTTTTCTGTTCTCCAGCCACTCAAAGCTTCTTATGATCACATGGTGGGGTTCCTTGGTGCAAATCTGCATTTGTATGAAAACATTTTTTCTTTAATGTTTTCCTAATAAGTCACTAAATATTTAAATAAAGCGATTTTTTAAAAAAATTATTAATTTTATTATATTCAGTTATATTAATAGATGAATTCTATTTTTCACTAATACTGCGATGTATTCCTGTCATTCCGATATGCGGTCGGCCGAGGTGCTGAGGTCATGCAAGGATGAAATGTAATAATTTAATGACACTGCAAGGAGGGTGTGGAACCACTTCACTGCCATTTATTTCCAGATGCCTGGTGTTAAACGCCTCTTGCCTCTGGAAAAACGTATTAATTTGGGACTGTAACAATGCTGTGTTGCGCAGCGCTGACAGGGGGAGAACAGAGAGGTGGGCTGCCGAGCCGCGGGTCCCGGGCAGACAGCGTGACCGTTCCTGCCTGCACTGACAATCGTGAGCCGCGTCACACGCCGCTGCGCTTCCCACAAAGGGAAAATGATGACTTTCCACCTTCGACCCAGAAACTTACACAGTCACGCTATGTCGAACAAAAAACTAAGTCTTTACAATTTGAAGCACTTTTGGCGATTTTTTTTTCTTAAAAAACATACGCAAGGATCATTTTGTACGTTTAACACAAAGTACGAGCGAACGTCAACAGAGAGAGCGTTCCGACGTCAATCATTCGCTGCTGACAGAAATGTCAGTTCAGGCCGATCAGTCCGAGGTCTTGATGTGCTAAATGAATTCGTGCCCCGACGCTCCGGTCCATAAATCATTCTGATGTCATGTATTATGTATCAGCTAATTCTCCCCGAGCCCAGTGCTGGCAAAGAGCACAGTGGGCCAGACAGAACCTGCCAATAGAGTTGAAGCCTGTTCCCAGCCAGTGTTTCCAGCTCCTGCACCCAACCTTCAGGATGGAAAACGGAACCATTGGGTTGTCCGGCATACATAAGCGTATACAAGCAAGACTGTGGAAGGGCCCCTCAGCCATGACAGTGTGGGGACGCAATGCAGCTTGATTCTGTCGGTCTGTGAATGGCAGCTCTGACGTGGCCAGCAGGAGGTACAGGGGTTAAAGCTGGATACCTTACAACTAGAACAACCCAGGTTCAAACCACACCTTGATCGAGGTGCTTACTGTAAAGTGATGCAGTAAAAATAGCCCAAATGGGTAAATCACTGCAAGAAGCACAACAGCAGTGTACACTACTATGGTGTCAAGTACCAGATACACATGAGTGTTTTAGGTGTGGAGAGGTCCAAAGAGAGCATCCCACACTCCAGTCTGCTACGATGAAACCCCGCTCAAGGTAGGTCAAAACAGGGAAGTGGACATTGATCTAGAGGTGGCCTGCAGAACATAAGTAACCATTATTATCTTTACCGCCTTTGCTGTCACAGTGGTATAATGTTCATTCTTGTACTGCTGCCTCTCTGCTTTGTGACAAACCGGTGTGAAAATTTCAGAAAACACGAGAAGCCTAACCACTTGCTGGACAGAAGGGAGATGGAGAAGGAACGGAAGCAGGAAGAGATAGCCATCGTGTGGCGGTGCTGCTTTTTTACCATGATACACTCCTCATTTCCCGCAGAGACCCCACGGCAGGCAGGCAGGCCCACTAAAAGCTTATACCGCTCGGTCACTAATGTATAACAAATGAGATTAGCACAGCTGATGGGGCCTTGAGTTACTCATATTGTGACTGGATTTGTAGCTAATTTCATTGGGCCCACTTTTCCCTGCGACTCAGACGGGAAGTTCAGACTGGGCCATCTCCTTCTCCTAGCAACCCTGGGCGATCGTCCACGCACATGCATAATGAGCTCCCCGAGTTTGCTGATGGGCCCTGGAGCTCAAGACATCGCATGGGCATCTTTCACCTTCTCCTGCTTTCAAACCCCATATGGTTTTCCTAAAGCCCCCCCCCCCCCCCCCCCCCCCCCCCCCCCCCCCCCCCCCACCCCCCC
>UFQX01000952.1:61059-161782 GCA_900497675.1 Arapaima gigas
CCCCCCCCCCCACCCATCCATGACACCGTCTGTCCCCAGGAGGCCACAAGTGGCTATGTAACATGAAGGTGTATATTATGCATTAAGGAACCTTGTCAAGATATAATTATACTGCATATGTTACTCCAGCATTCTGATGTTCTTCTGTGAGTCAAATGTCTCGGAACGAACATCCGCTGCCTCAAATTCCGTGCTTGTGCAAACGTGCTTAGCCATCAGAGTTGTATTCTAATAAATAAATGAAAAAAATGAAATGAAAAATAGGCTTAGAGGCTGTCAAAAGTAGAGGAGGAGCAGGGCTACTTCTCTGACCTCCCGGTTCATATTGGTTATGTTTGATGAATGATCTTGTGCTGTCATTGAAGAGGACGCAATAGCGCTGCCCACTTCACAGATAACATTGAGAAGGATCCGGTTATATTATTGGGAATACAATTTCTACGAGGGCACGTTTATTTTTTTTAACATCGAATGGGAACAATTCTTCCCACCCCCCCCTTTTTTTCCTGCGCAGTCTTCCAAACAAAATTTAGTTTGATGCAAAAATAATTTACGAGAGAAAAAGAGCAGATGGTCGCGAGGCTTATCGCATTGCGGGTTTGACGGCGGTGTGTTTCCTTGCTGCCGGTTCCTGTCCGGTCTGCTGTTTTCACCATCACCACCGCAGTGATCAGACGAGGAGCGACGAGACATCTGTTTTCCATCAGGGGCATCCCTCACCGAGCACTGCAGCAACACGACAAGCCACAGGGATCCGGAAGCAGCGCTGTGGAACCACAGTAGGAGCAGCGCAGATGCAGCACCAGCACATGCACACAGGGGCCTCACTAACAAGCATAATGTCACCAGAAACAGCCACTGAGCATCCTTAGCCTTCCAGTACTTTCTGGAAAGTTCTCTGGCTTATGCCGTTGCATGGAAAAGTAGTTACACCGATGCAGAGACGCGTTTTCCGGTGGTCCGCTGAAAAACGGTGGAGCTAGCTGAGGTCGAACGAACAGACAAACCTCCCAGCGGAGCGGCCGTGGTAACATCAGCATCCTGTGCACTTCCAGCCTTGGGTGACGCCCATCCTGGCCAGCCGAAGCGGTGCGGCCACAAGGAGCTGCCATCCCCCTCTAATGTCTGCTTTTAACAACCCTGAGCGTGAGCAGGAACATACCCGTCTACCATCTTCAAGGTTATGCCCCGTATCAGCAAATTTCACGAGCAGTTTCCTTTCCAACAGAACTGTTTATCAGCAATTTATAGTTTGTTTGTTCTCAGAGGCTTACATATATTCCCGGACACTACCTACCTTCTCTTTGCTTTATGATAAGGCAATAAACTTAGGTTGTATACTAATGGTGGCAGAGAAGGTACTGCTGATGCCTCACGAGTCTTGGCCTACGAATTTGGAAATGGGATCGAACATCACTCGGTGTGGAGTTTGCATGTTCTACTTGGATTTGTGTGGATTTGTTCTGATTTCTTTTGACAGTCTAAAAAAAGGCGCATCACATGAACTGGTGACTCAAATATGAGGGCAGCGAGTGTTTAGCGTAGTGCATGTAGAGCTGTAAGTTCATTTGGAAAGCACTAAATACCGGTAACAACTAATGTACTTCATCACGGAGAAGAACGCCTCTACAATGAATAACTGTAACATATTTATGATAAGTCCAAAGAAGGCAGGTCTTCTGCAGTATCACAGTGTGAACTTACCTACTTTAATTAACCTATTTGCACAGGTGGGTGAGGTTTGCTGGAAGAATTCAGGGCAGACATCTCGCTCAAGGGTTCTACAGCAGGAGGTGTGATTGAAACCTGCTCAGTCAAAGTCCAAAGGGAACTGTACGGAAAACTACACAACCTGCTGCCCTAGATACCTGGCTAACTGTGCACAATCTCTCCGCTGTATCCTACTGCAGCAAAGTGGACACTATGCTTTTGAACATCAGCTCAGAACACCTGAGGTAATTTTCCCGTTACACCTGTCATCTCTCCAAAGAGGGGAGGTTGAAGGACTTCCTCAGCAGCAGGTGCTGAAGGCATGTGTTGTTATGGAGCTGTCACATGCAGTATGGAAGGGGGGCAGCATGGTGGGATCACAACACAGAGGCTGCTGACTTTGCTTATCCTGCAGATCCTGAGCTGCCTTCGACTAGCTGGCTTATCTGTCAGTCACAAAGATTTAACTTTGAATCTGCCCTCCGTCTTTATCACGGTAAATAACAGTGTTTCCTCCTGTGGGGTGACACAGTGGGGAGCTGACCTGCACTGTGGTCACTGTAATGGCCACCCTGACCTCGACAGACTTTAACAGACCACTATAACACCTTCCAACTCTATTTCATGCTTTTTTCAGCTCCCATCAGATAGGAAGAGCATCTGACTGGTCGTTCAGCTTTCCTTTGGTGTCAATGTTTCCGTGGCGGGGGGGGGGGGGGTAATCCGGACTCAACGCCTAGCACAGGGCAGTCAGACCACACCAATCCGGTTGAATATCCCTAAGTGAGATTTCAGGAAAGTTTCCTCTGTAAAGGTCTAAAAAGCAGAGATCTGAGATAGCGAGGGTCCCCTTTTGGTGACACAGCATGACGCCACACCCCTGGCTGCCTCCCAGCCACCACCCCCTCTGATATGGAGCTGAATGTTTGTATTGATCCTCAGCTACCCCCCCCCCCGCCCCCATGGGGCACCTTTGACCACCATGAAACAAATGTGCAAGGAAGTTCAGCCAAGGGTGCCCTGGGGGCTCACTGGGCCACATCTCATGATAGAGGGCAGAGGCCAGTGTAATGCTACCCCATTATTGTTGTTGTTGTTGTTGTTGTTGTTGCCTTATTTATTTAGTTTACTCCTTGTCCAGCTTGAGTTACAGGGATAGTTCATACAAACCAATACAGAGCGTGCAGGGTTGATAACCAGCTGCTGACAGTGCAGAATGATAAAGTGTTGCAAGAAGCACAACCAATCTGGCACCAAAATAAACAACCATTTGTGAAATTTAATGCATATTTCAAAATAGTTATTACAAAGCAAAATAGCTTAGTTAGCACAGTGGAAGAGACTAAAGGCAGCTGTTGATGAATTGTACTGAAATAAGCCATCTGGCACATGAAAACCTGAAAACCGAGGATAAAATACAGGTGACTGTAGACTAGAGTTTATTTCTCATAGTGATGAGATTTGTAATAGTCAAAGAGACTTGTGTTTAATGAATTAATGCAATAAATCAATTAACTTAAAACTCTGAAAAAAGGAAAATAACAAATGATGCAATTGTATGACCACAGCCTGAAACGGCATATCGACCTTTGACGTCGCGCGCAACATATGCATTCGAATTCCGAAGTTAGCCTGTAAAAGCCCCTCCCCCCCAAAAAAACATCTAATTTGTACTTCCAGTAACTTAGGAATTGACCCTCACCTCTGACACGTCGAAGAGATCGCAGCCCTGCAGACACGCCTGAGCTCGCGTGGAGAATAGGACCGCGCCCATGACGGAGGAGCGAGTCCACAGCGCCCACCCTGTGCACCCCCACCTGCCCGCTTTCTCGCCGTATCTGCTCCAGCCCACCGATTCCCCGACGCGCGGGAGCGAGTAGGAGGAAGCCGCACAGCAAGGACAGGCCATTAAGCACTCAACACGCTCTTCCCACTCGCTGTATCGCGGCAATTATGGAGGCAACACCTGACCCTGCGGCCGGGCTGCCTGCACACGTGCGTCACGTAAAAGAAAAAAACTAAAGTTGGCGACACAAAAAGCTTGAAATTGTGCTAATTTTATTGGAAGTGATTTGGTCCACAGCTCACTTTTGACTATTTTATATCTGTATTTGTCACGTTTCATCGGAGCAGCAGTCCCTCCACCGGGGATCAGCTGGCTTTCGGCCTGGTGGGCGACCAGCTACCTGCTGCCCATGCGGCGTCTTGTTCAATTTGACTATTAGTAGAAAAGCCTGGTACAGGTGCAATGTTTCATTGGACAAACGTTTCCAGTTCATCACAGTAAGCAAGTGTAAAAAAAAGCCCAAGAGATACTTCTTCAACCGTGAACGACAGAGTAAGCATGTAAACATATGCAAACACTTGGCAACGATTAACCGTGGAAATAAGAAACAAAACAGTGCTTAAGCAGCTGATCTGTGAAATACTACTGTGTGAAGTTTAAAGTCAAAGGATGAATCCTTTTTTACGTGCAAAACATGGTACACTGCTGTAACCCTCACAACGGGGGTATATAATCCATACACCGGTCGGTGTGTGGAACCACTCTGTGACAGTCTTCTAAAATACACAAAATGCATTTTGACAAATGATATAAACCACACTTTGTAGATTAAAGAAATATAAATAAAAAATTCCTAATTATAAAACGGTTCTTTTTTTTAACTATTTCAGAATGTGCTACCAATTACCTGGGATTTGCAACTAGTTAGCTTCTTCTGCAGTGGAGATAACTGTGTCCATCATCAATAGCTGTTAGCCGCACCATGGAAACCTTTCTGCCAAGTATCCACACAGGCGATAAGTAATACAGCAATTCCTCAGTATCTGAACCCTTTATGCGCAAATTTTTGCTTTAACGTCTCCTGAAAATGAACACCTTTACGTCGGCATCCGAACGGAAACTTTTGCTGTAACTGATTTTTATCCGAAGCTCATCCATAACAAAAAAAATCTAAATACGAGTAAAACTCTGAATAAAATGTAAAAAAAAATCAACAAATACCGCAAGTACTGTACAGTACTTTAAAGTATGCTGTAGTTAAAAAAATAGTACTGTATGTGTTGAAGCCAGATGCTAGACAGCAAAACGCTGTTTCAGCTAGTTTTGCTTCGTCTCGACACGTTCGCCCCGCCGCTTTTCCCCCTGCATTTCATTTTTTGAATAAACATATTTACTTAAATGCTGGTTGTTGCGTCAAGCAGACATGGACGCGGACGGTTACTTTGACACACGTCATTATTCAACATCTCATAACAGCGGACCCCCGCTCAATGGCAACAGTATGTGTTCTATAACTCGGCGCTCGCAGTGTTTGTCCTGCTGAAATCACGGGTCGGTAGTTATACTGGGAGCACGTTATTTATTTATTTATGTGCCCCCCCCAAAACGATGGAAAATAGGCACTTGTGTCCGCAGTTTTGGTGTCCGACGCGTCTTCGGGGCGTGGGGGGGGGGGGGCGAATTAGATTCGGATACCGAGGGATTACTGCGCGCCATAAATAACTCATAACTCTCACGCAGTTCAACATCTGCAATGGCAGTCAGCAGTTGGCGACTGTGACCGAGGACGGCGTCGGCGGGGACACTGCGGCTCCGTTCTCATCCTGCGACCTGCCGTGGTAGGAGAGCCAGCGCTGTGGCATAATTTACCCCATAGCGAGGGGCCTACCGGATGATTGAAGTGTAATTAGAATATGAAGACAGGCAAAGTGATCAGGGGTCCCCAGGTGGTGAGTCACACAGACTGGCTGCATTGCTGGTCTGCCCTTCAAAAACATCGCGAGGGGAAAGAAATGCCAGGATCTCACATTACTTTGAAACGTGCTGACTTGCGTATGTTCTGTGATCACACATGGCCTTCTAGAGCAAGAACGGTAAACAAATAATAATAATACTACTACTAATAATAATAATATTAATAATAATATGGTGCTGTGACGGATTGTCGGCCCACCCAGGGTGTTGTTTATAGCATAACGTGCAGTGATTTCGAGATCGGCTCCAGACCACGGCAACCCCTACCAGCATAAAACCCATCAAAGATAATGGATGGACGCATGGATTAATACGCAGTGTTTCACAAGACACATTCATCCAAACAAACGTACAGGTCTTATAGGTGATATATGAGAAAATTCTCCAGCTGCAACTAAGGTTAAGCACCTTGTTCAAAAGTATTTGACCAGAGTCCTCCCTGGGGTTGTTCATGATGATGCCCCCTGCTGATAATACAGGAACATCAGCTGAAGTGCTGTAAGGCGTAACGTCTCTCATGAATCTGTCAGCCTACTGTTTAATACCTTTTTTTTTAATTAATGCTTTTTTAATTCAGTCAGTAATGTCTTCCTAATCCGACCGCAAAGAAATCTATCATCTTGCAATTTATCTTTGAAATCAGAAAAACAGTGGACAACAGCGGTAAACATGGTAAACTCTGTTAAAAGTGCATTGAATGAAGGAGGTCCTGCATTCCTGTTGTGTTTCTATTGCGGGTATTTTTTTTACTCTGTAACAGATATTCTGAGGATGCAAAGGGAAACAGAGATTAATGTCGTAGAAGGTCAGTTTCGAAAGACGACGTGTATGAGACAGGGCCGTCCTTAGTGACATTACACCCCGCCGAGCGGACCCCGAGCAAATGATTTACCCGGATTACAATCAGATTTACCATCCACAATTACAGATATGTTCTGGACAAAATAAAATGTGGATTTTAACGTAAGGTAACTGCCAGAGGAAGTGAAACCGGATGCAGATGCGTGAGAGAGCTTGGTTGAAATGCCGAGAGCTCGTGACACAAAAAACAAGCGGGACACGGCAACTGTCCTCTCTGCGCTGAACAATATCACTTGTCAAATACAATCAAATGATTTGCTCTGCTTTTATATTTACTTTCTGCTTAACAAGTACTTTTACCAGGAAACTTCTCGGTTTCTCTCATTTCCGGAGATCGATGTATAACTGAAGCAGTATGGGGTAAGGGCTTTTCTCAAGGGTATAACAGCAGGGTCCCTCCTCGGTGGTGAAGCGCCGTTCTTTGGATTATTACCACCCTGGTGTTAATGGCTGCACCCACATTCATTGTCACTCCGGACAATGCAGTTCTTCAACACATTTGTCTCTATTGTTTTTATATCCTCCTCTGTGCAGCGGCAGAGTAATTGGAGACTTTTTGCTGTGTCGTGCTAAAATCTGTACACCTTGATGGGAAAGAACTCTGAGAAGCACGGGGGGGGGTTGCGTAACAGTGTACAGAAACACGGTTCGGTTGGCCTGTCCAAAGGAAGTCTAAAAATAAAGCGCTTGTAGTCTCAACTTTGAATGTGATCATTAAAACATGGTCAGGACACGCGTCTCAAATGCCCCCATGTGCTATTGAAACAAGTGCAATTTGTTAACAATTTTTTTTTCCTTTTCTTTTCATTTGGACACAAATAAAAGCGCATGCAGATCCCTCCTCAATAAATGAAGTGTTTTCTAAATTCTAATGGCGCGTGAGTATTTGGCCCAGGAGGCTTCAGCTGCGGTCAGAGGTGCCCAGCACTCCTGTATGGTTTCTTCTGTCCATGCCTTTGTTCATCAAGCTAAAAAAAAGGGAGACCAGAGGCGGCGCAGGGTGGAGTGGTTAAGGTGGCCACATTGGATTGGACGGACCTGGGTTTGAATCCCACCTCCTGCTGTCGTACCCTTGATCAAGGTATTTATCCTAAATCCACGCGGTGGAAGTAACCCAGCTGGATAAGTGGGCAAATCAATGAAAGTGAGTGTGAATTCGGTGAAGACAGGCGGCGCCTCTCTAAGGAGCGGTGGAAATGGCGCTACGGTCGAGATTCTGTGGCTGCACAAAGCCTGCTCTCTTGGACTAGAAAGTTCTCGAGATCTTGCTCTTTTGCCTTTCTGTTCTCATTTACGAAGAAATAAAAATCATAACATTTTCATAATAGCTGACGGCTGTCTGAAGGCATCAGGAGCTCTCTGTGGAAACAGACACTACAATCAGCACTTGGCACACCGCAGTTCAGCGTGATTAGCTGGAGGAGGGGACGGCGGCGGCGGCGCCGGGTGTGGGGCACAGCGGACCGCCTGACACACACCTGACAGCTCTCTGACAGCCCCCCCCTCGTTTATCTCCTCTGTGTCGGGGGGAGGGGGCCGCTGGGGGCTGCAGGGGGTGTGGGGTCCTTCAGCATGACGGGAGCCTCTCTCGTGTGAACAAGGGGCCTGTGTTCTCCGAAGGCGTGCTGCACGCACGGTTATTGCGGAATGGGAAATTGCAGGGTAGAGCTGCCCTGAGCAGTAAGGGCCTACCTTAGTGGGCTTCTCTTAAGGTAAAAGCCCCTGTTTTATCTGTGTGCGGGAGCGCATGCGTCCGGGGACATTAGATTTCTTGTAGCCCCGGCACCTCAGCTGGGTGCTTTGAAGGGATCCTTAAATAACAGGCATTTAATGGCACTCTATCAGGAATCCCTTTGACTCGATTAGCCGCACGTCCGCGTTTTTAACAGGCTTTAAGCCCCTGGCCTCTCATGAGAGCTCTTTCATTACCGTCTGCACAAGGCACATGTGACAACACGAGTTCTGTACAAAGGCAGCATCCTCAAGCGCGCCAGCACCGCTACTGGTTCAACAGGAGTAACCGCAATGGCCCTTCAGCGCAGTCACGAATAACCCGCGGTTTTTCTCTATCTCTGCTATTGGTGTGAAGGATGCGGTGAACGCCGACATGCTCCCAGTCTACGTCAGAGACCGGCGTGGAAATGAACTGCACCGAGCGGGAAAGCGCTGCTCCTGGAACTAGAACGTGTGATGATATCAAACCGAAAGTGCAAACACACACACACACACACACACACACAGTCGCGCTGCACATTCGCATATTCCTTCAGGGGCTAATAGAACGATGCATTTTCATGTTTGCATATCCATCGAGTTCATACCTTTACACCTGATTTCAGGTCCGTTTGCACACGAGGCGGATTTAAGCGACCTTTCTTTTGGCGTCAGCATTCTGTCTTCAAAAGGCAACCGGCAGTCCAGTGTTTACATCTCGCCCGTACTAAACATTATTGGAACCAAAGTCAAATGAATTTATAGGCGGTTGCTTGTTCTGTGCCTTGTTTCTGTCTCCTATTAACAATGAATCTGAATTGTTCACTGGACCAGTCATGTTCTTGCAAATTAATTTACTGTTTATTATGTTTGATAAAATTTAGAAGAGATTTTGTTTTACTGGCAGATAATTATATTTTTACCAGCAATATTCTTTCCTTCTTTTCACCAATACATGCACACTACACACATAAATATATACAGTGTATACATGCATAGATATATGTACATATACACAGTTCTGCACATATTGGGAATTTTGATGATTGTATTTTATGGTGAAAGAGGAATAATGCTTATTGTATCTGGGTGTTTTAGTCTATTTGTGTCCCGCTTGGAAGAAGTAAGATATCCCCCCATATTAATAATGGTATTTGTCAGCCTGATTTATGAATTTACACAAATGAATTACATTTGTCAACCAAAGAATGGGTATACAGATATTGCAAGGAAGGCAGTATAAGAAAATAGGAATCTAAAAAGGGAAAACTTAAGCCGTGGCTTTCTGTCACCCATAAACATCTCAGCTAAGTTTAACAAGAAGGTTAACATCACTGTGCACGTGAAGCAGCTCCAAAGGATAGGTGGTGGCCTGCCAGGGGGTGAGCCAGCCACTTACCTTGGCCATCTGTGCTTGGACTCCGCTGGCTTTGAGAGACGACACGGCCTTTTGTGCTGCTGCAGGGCTGTCAAAGTCCACAAAGCCATAGCCTGCAAAGAGAGACACCAGTGGGTGAGTCACCCATACCAAACTTGCGCTGCTGGCCAGTGGACCATCATAGGACAAACTTATTTGATGCTCTCCTTATCTAGAAATACACTTGCATGACAGCGTGATAACAGCTGACATCTGCAAAATGATAATACCCCTGGACCTCAAGTTATGAAGGCAAGTGGGATCATTCACAAGTTAGTGTGAGCTGCTGGGCAGTATTAGTCTGGCAGGGGTAGGGTCATCGTGATGGACAGTTCCCTGTTGGCTAGCGCCAAATGGGCTTCGTGACAACCAGGTGCGACCAGCTGGCTGGATAAGGGACCGTATTTAAACACCTGAACTGAGAGCCGGGAGAGCGGGGAACGTGCTTGTCTGGGCGCTCTGGTTTGACTGTCGGACTTTTAATTGTTAGGCTTATTAAAAGTCCCTTTTTTCAATGGAAACCAGATTAAAAATGTTGTTGTAAAACAAGGGTACTGTTCATTTCAGGTTACAATGTGTCAAAATAAGAAATAATTACAAACATCATAGAAACACTCGTTCCGCACGCTGTTTCAATGCTGTATGTTGTCCGTACGCATGTTGTCACTCGTCCTCGAACTGAGGAAAACCAGACCAGAGCTGTAAACATGGTAAACTCAGGCAAAAGTGCATCGAATGAAGGAGGTCCTGCGCTCCTGTTATGTTTCTATCTTGTCTCAGCGCACGTTCTGCCAACTAACTGCGGCAGGCAGAAAAGCAGGTGTTTTTCACTCTGCAAGAGAGAAGTTTTAGATATTAGAACGGTGAAGAAAAAAAATCAATTATTAAACTCCATATTTGTATTTTTTAATATATGTACCTCGAATGCCTGTTAGCCAAAGTACAAATGTATTCATGTTAAACAACATACGGTATTAGAACTTAGTGTCAGAACTGTTGTGTAAATTAATATAGAACAGATGCAACACGTTCAGTTTAATTTGGGGGGCCCACGTCTTCGTAGATTGTTTGAGCTGTAACATTGAAGTCTGTTTCTTTAGCTGAACACTGAGTAAAGCTGCCAGGGTCCTTTCACTCTGGCGGTAAGATGCTTTCACCACGTCGCAGCTACAGGCTCAGTCTTCTGCACCTCCCACCTGTACAGTTCTCGATGACAACTTTCCATCCCACTCTGTGTAATACCAAAGGCATGAATCTCATTATTACTTTGTTGCTTATTTGATGGAGTCATCCAGAATGAATACATACAGTTTTTCCTGTTTACACATTCATACCCTGGACGTTTTCTTGGAACGGGGTTCGGTGCTGCAGTAGGACCCCTCCAGGGATTCAGAAAGATGAATCATAAGCAGTATGACAACTCCATCAGAGGTTAAATGCTATTTCTTATAATAAGTGTTGAGCTGGAACGATGACGCTGTGATTTATGGGTTATTGTTAGCTTGATGGTCACAGTGATACGGTCCATTGAGGTCACTTTGGCTGCAATTAAAATGCGGTGCGGGATTAAACACGGGACGTGCTTGAAGTAAATGGAAAATGTATAAATTGGCTTTTGTCTTAATGATCCACAAAACCAGTCTAGTTTGCGTGATGTATTTCCCCTGATGTATGTCTGCCTTACTGCTTAGCCAACTCCTTCATCCTAAAAGAGTTACAAACCCATTTACACAGCTGTATGTTTTACTCGAGGAGTACGGGATCAGTATCTTTTCTCCATTCCGCAACGTCAGAGACCTTTCTGCCAAATGACACGGTCACTTTTCGAATTAAAAGTTGGTCAGCTAAGCCACTCAACAATCAGTTCTTCTGTGGGGGACATATGCTTCAAGAGAGGGCATACAAGGCACGGCAGCGGCGGGTAGCGCAGTAGTCGGATCCAGAGTCTTTGGGCTTGAAAGGCCGAGATTCAGCAGTTTAATTCTGCAGTGACCTTCATTAAGGTATTTGCTCCGAGTTAAAGATACCCAGCTGTATAAACTGGTCAGCTGTAGTAAGGAGCTGAACACTGTGAGTCATTTTGGAGAAAAGCATCAGTTAAATAAATTAACCCGAACATGTTTACTAAATGGATCAGACAAGTAAACGCAGACGTTCTGAAGGTTTAGGCACATCCTGGCTCATCCATCAAAGCTGCAGACAGTCCATTACAGAATTGCAATCCTGGCTTTTCACTGTACTACCACTGCACACACCTTTGGAGATGTTTCACCAAAGTCTTCCAGTCGTGCAGCATTTTGACCACAAAGGGAAAGCTTTGGCAAATAATTTGTACGTTAAACCCACAAGGGGAGCCCAAAAGTTGACAAAACCAAACAGCTACACAGCAGGAAAACTATAACACGTACTGTGTGTCTCAAGGTGGAGTTTACAGTTATTTCCATTACCCATCATCCGCAAAACACAGGATTGGCTTTGTTGGGAGATTTGCGCATGGATTGCAGCAAAGGTGTTGAGCTTTCCACAGAAATAGCAGTCAGCAAACAAACTGCACTCCAGGTCATGTTAACTGCGAGGCTACGTGAAACTCAAATAGCTTCCAAAAAAAAAAAAGAAATTGCCTGAAATTCAACGTAAGATTTTTTTTGCATAATCTTTTTGGAAGCAAATGTGCTTCTAAAAGCGATCGAAAAAACTTTTTTTCTAATCTTAGTTTTTTTTGCCTTCCTGGAAAAAAAAAAAAGAAGTTGACATTCTTCTACATTCTCACAAATTACAGAAATATCATGTATTCATTAAATTTCAAATTATTCTGTACAAGACACGGATTTGAATGTTTTCCTTCATTTGCCACAGTTGTGGCTTGTTTGTTTGTATTTGAAAGTTATTACATCTGGTGACTTTAATAATCCTATTTTACACAGCGCACAGCAATAACCTTGGTAATGAAGCGTGAAATTTGGGCCCCGGTGCGATGAGAGCCGGGCTGGAGGGCCCTTGGCAAACCGTGTGTCCATCTTCATTATCCCAGCGTTCCTCTGGGATGAATTCTCCTTGGAAGGATCCGGTGGAGGGGTTTCGTGTGTAGGGAAGCAGCACAAGTGTTCTTTGTTTCCCAGCTGGGATAAGCGCAGTGGGACTGTTAGGTCTGTAATGGAGGACGGTGCAAAACCAGTAAGGAGAAGCCTCAAAGACGGGCTAGGAGAGGAGGACCGCAGCGCACGTTTATCTGACACTTTTCTCCAATGCTGTTCCCAGTGTTAAGCTACTTTAACGCTAATTTCACCATTTATGCAGCTGAGTAATTTTTACTGTCTCATTTCAGGGTAAGAACCTTGATCGAGGGCCCTAGAGGAGGTGGGGTTCAACGCTTTGCAACCTCTGAGTTCAAAGGCAGCATATCTAACCACTAAAAAACCTACCGCGCGCATTCAGAAATTTTCACCCAAAAAAAAAGATAATTATTAATTAATTCAGCTTATACATCAATTAATGAGGGATCGGGGTGAACAGATCATCTGAAATGTTAAACACCTGAGTAATATGAATATTAAATATTATTTAAATATATACTCTGCAAGTATTGTGCAGGCAATTCTAGACAATGTATGCAGTCATCCCCAAGACACAGCCATTCGAGATACGTGAATTCGACTTTAGAAGTTAAATTAAGCACTCTTAACTTTTTGGCAGCCATGTTCAGACTTTGCACACGTCCCAGTAACTGAGCATCATAAGACATTTGCAGTTATGTGCTTTTATTTAGTGACATGGACCGACATCCCTTCCAGGGTGTTCCTTCTTTGACTTGCGCTCAGGGATTTCAAGATAGGTTTTGGACTGCGCAACCCTGGCCAGGACAGCTGGTTAATGAAAATCAATGGATGGATGGATGGATTGATGGATATTGTGGGCCCAGGTGCCTCTGTGTTTCTTTGGTGAGCTTCCTGACCTGATGGTCCTCACCTGCCTGCTGCTTTGTACATCGCGAGGTGAACGAGTAACATTTTTCATACAGAAACTGTTTTTTTTCCACTGTCACGGTTCCAGGAACTTTACTACAGACACCTTTGGTAGCACTCCTTTGGAGTACCTGAGCACAGATTTTTTTAGAAGAGACACTAAGTTGGTCTATCTACCATTAAACACAAACACTGCAGTTTAAAAAGTCTGCTGTTCGGATGGTAAAAGTGAACAAATCAAAACTTTATTTATTTTTTTTTTATGAGCCACACTCCATTTAGCCTGAGACACATTCACTACATGTTCTTCAATTAATTTCAAAAGCTTTCTGACCGAAAAAGTTTCAACCTGTTCAAATGCAACGGCAGATGAGCGTATGAAAGTGCATTAGAAAAGCACAAGCTTCAATAAAACGACACCATCCAAAGTTAAAAGTGATTTAGGCGATTTAAATTCTCGGCTGCGTGTCTGGATCCAGCAAAAACTGAGGGTTACACATTACGTCATACTGCCGAATTACCTAAATGGGACCTTTGCACCTTTGTGAAAGCTGAACTGTAATTTCTGTGTTCGGAGGAAGACAGTAAATATCCTCCACATTACCTCATGCCTGCCTACCATGGAGAGAGTAAAGCATTTCAGGTGAGGCCATCCCAGCTGTGCTTGTAGTGCTAGAAAGTTCTGTGCTTCCATTGCATTGGAGATTACAAAAGTTAGTTACATTTCTTGAAAGAAAAAAATGCACGCATGCCTCTGATGCCACACTACACACTCAAATTGCATGCATAAAATATATATGGTAAAAATATCCATAACAAGGTTTAAAACAAAAAGGAAAACAAAAAAATAAATAAAAAACTAAGGAATAAGATTCCCACACAGAGCCCAAGGCACTGTGATTTGTGGAGTTGCTGGTGGAAGTAGTGATGGGGGGGGGTCAACCTGAGATTGAGGGGTCCATGGTGGCTGAATCATAGAACTAAACTCATATCTTTTCCTAGATCAACAAACAATATATAAAAGCACATATTATGAACAAATTGTCAGCAGATGACACTACATTAGCGATGCATAAAGAATGTTCATACATTTACCCAACACAGCCTGCCAGAAAGTATAATAAATAGGTTGATTTGTTTTATGTGCTCTTATCTTGCTTTTGCATATAACTTTGGAGGTTTTTTTAACGTATTAATAACTACACACAAGGCTTGGATGAGACTAGGTTTGACCCTGGCTGAGCAGAGGTATATATGGCACATGTCACAAAGGTTTTCACATTTGCATTTATTTATCTGATGCTTTTCTTCTGCAGTGTTAAGCCTCCTACAGTGATTTATTCAATTACACAGCCGGGTAATTTTCCCTGTATCAATTCAAGTACCTCGAATCTACTACAGCAAAATTTGGGATTTTAAATGGGGTCCATAAGGTTCATAAGAGGCTGATATTCTGATCAGTATGTACCTGAATAACTTTTTCTCCAGTCTCACAATGCATTAGAAGTTATTAATGCTGTCAGTGCAACTGGTCATGGTTTGCATTTCTGCGAATCTGTGAATGTTCCAGAAAACACCCCCAGGCTGTGAGTAAATGCTGCTCTTTGTTTTTTGTGTAGGTTAGGGAGGAGCACTCCAAGGGAGAGGTCTGTACAATATACAAAGTAGACAACTTGAGCAGTCTGAGGTTTTAAAGGAGCTATGGAGTCTGCTAAGAGCAAGCCAACCCAGATTTGGTTTGGACCTCATTCTTGGTGCGAGAATCTTCTCTGAAACTGCACACTCCACCCCATCCCCAGGAGAGATGTTTTCTTTAGTGGCCATAAAATCAAATTAGGTTCTTGGAGATGCTTTTGTGGCCGAGGGCCACCAAGCCAGCAGAACATGTGTGTGTGTGAAGCAGGGAAATAATATACCTCCAGCATGTGATCTTGCAAAGAACATCTGCTTGGATCTGCTGTCTTTGACTGTTGCGCATCAGACCATGACTATAGACCCATACAGCAATAACGTATCATTGTCTAACATGGTGTGGGAACATGTCACTGACATGTTCCCACACCTCGAGCCATGCAGATGTGCTTTGCTCTGTCACTGGACACTTCTATAGTTATTCAGTGTTGCAGATGTTTACATCCCAGTTCTGCTGCACTCTCCAATCCCTCAGCTTGCAGCAAGTATCCCCTTCAATCTTTCTACTTGTTTGTGAAGCCCTGTTTTGGTGGGATCATTGGACTGTAAAGTTTGCAGGTGTAAATCACCATACGGGATTTCTGTGACTTGTTTCTCCAGCAAGGCTCCATCCCTTACAAATGTGTGAAATGTTGACTCCAAAATTGCTCATAAATTGCCCATAGAGGGAAAATGTACAAGTATGTGGGTTACATTACTTTTGTGTGGATGATAAATGTAATAACATTGTACATAATTAGTATAGTATATCTGTTACTGTGTTGGTAGCTTGAAAACAGTAAAGGAGCACGACAAGGTTGCATCCTATCCCCATACCTGTTTAATTCATATCCATAGCAGATTATCAAAGAAGGTGGACTACATGAGGAAAATCATGGGGTAAATATTGGAGGCAGAACAATCAATGACACAAACAATATTAGCCGGAAGTGAGGAAGACCTAAAGCAGCTTTTATTCAGTGTCAAGGAACATTGCATGAAGATGGGTCTCCATTTTAAACTGAAAAAGACAAAGATCCTGACAATGGGCAGCACAACCAGTTTCAGCCTAGATGGAGAAGAAAGTGAAGTAATTTCAACCTACTTGGATCCCCGATTAAAATAGAAGCTACAAGCAGGCAGAAAATTCAGTGAAGAATGAGATCAAACCCAAACTCGCTTTGGAAGCGCAAAGACTCCAACGTTCTTGCTTTGGTCGCATTATGTGGAGGAAAGGGTCATTCGAAAAAGATATCATGCTGGCAACACAGAAGATCAACAGAAAAGGGAAAGGCCAGCGATGAGATGAATCGACGCAATAAGGATGGCTGAGAATACCACATTAACCATACTAAGCTGCCGAACTGAAGACCGCTCGTCGTATCGGACTATCCACAGGGTCGCTGTGAAACGAAAACGACTCAACGGCGCCGGACAACAACAACATCTATTACTGTAAATTGCCGTGGACTAAAGCATTTGCTGAATATACGTTAACAACAACTGCAATAATAATGTTTGCGCATTTGACTTTAGAAGCTAACCTGGAGTTGACTAATGACATTAATGGTCTATTTGTTTTCTCCTTCTTTTATACATTTCATTAGTCTGTTTGTTAACATCTGTGCAGTTGGAAGGAGACCCTGTAGGCTATGTTAACCTTCACTTCTTGCGTTTCTCATTTGCATAATTTCATGTCAGCAGATTGAAAATAGGATTGAGGGGGATTCCTCTCCCTTTGCACAGCCTCTTTGACTGGTTTATGTATACAAACCTCTCAAAGAGTGAAAGAATGACAAATGTGTCTGCAAATTCAAACAAGTTACAGATAAGAGGCAGAGCCCAACCACAGTAAAACCAGGCAAGGAAAGAGGCCTTATTCCAAAACTAGGGCATTCATAACATTTATGAGGCAGAATCATGGGGTCACCGGTAGCATGAGTTCAATAATGCAGTTTTGACATTTTTGAGAAGCGCGTTGGGAAAAAACGGGTGCTAATTAAGTTGAATCTCCGAGTTGAGATTTTAGAGTTTAGACAAGCGTCACAGCGGCTGGGCTCGGTCAGACAGAAAGAGTTAACCGGTACAACCCCAGAGCGGCACGGCGCCCAGCGGAGTGAACACACGCATCTTGAAAACACGCAGTCGTTTACGGGACACTATTTGTTTACATGCCATGGGTCTTGAGGCTGCGACCAGCATAACCATTGTAATTACTCACAAAACCCAGAAGGATTACTTTATGCAGAACAGAATACAAAGGAAGATCAAACATTACAGCTACAGATGGAAGAAACAAAGTACTGGCCGTAACCAAAAAGACAAAGTAAGTAATTATGAGCTGGCTTGCGAGAGGGCGGGGGTCCCTGTGCTCGTCGTAGTCCTTCCGCTCCACAGTATCCGCAAAGAACATCTGAGTGCGTCCATAGGCAGGCCGTGTAATGAGTATTTCCTTGGAAATGTCCAACTCCAACTTCTGGCCACACAGGCACACACGGAGGCACTGTTCAGCGTCAGATAAACAACTGATACGGCACAACCTCGACTCGTGCCCTCGAGGCAATTTGTTCAAGTGTTCTGTTTTTGCCAGGAGGAGTGAATGAACATCTTTGGGCAAAACATCCTGTACCACGCTGTTACTAAGGACACTGAACTCTGGGAGCCGTGCCGCCGGCAGGCCAAAGCCAAACAGCGGTCAACGGGAAGTGAACAGGGACACAGGGTTTAAGTTTAGGAATGAAGTGACAAGAGTCTCTCTCCGTGGCACGCAGATCAGCGAAACCAGCGACATAGTGGTGAGCTGTGTTTGAAAGCTAACCTCGTATTGGAAAGTTACCCTGGGAATTTTGGAACACGGTAGAAAACTGTAGTAAACATGGAATCTGGGGGAGAATATTATGTAGAGCTCAACAGACAGTGTTGCAAGAGCACCTTTGCCAGGTGACCATGAGTCTCCTAGACATTTATTTTCTCCAGTTTATGCTGGATTTTCTTGGGCTTTCTTATGCTCAGCTGTAGGGTTTCCACTTCAAGATCACTTTATCCTCCTACAGGACATTGTTGATAATCCTATTTCTTTGTTAAAGTGTCGCATTTATTCATTTATTTAGCGGTCTGCTTTTGCCCCTATTATTTTACTTGGACTTATTACTTCAATATAGAATTTATCTTGCAAATACGTGCCATCAGTGAAGGTTTGCCATTTTGTTTTATTTGTAATGTTTTGACAGCACTCCAAGTCCGTGTTCAGGACAAGATGCCACACAACAACCAGTTGCATTGTATTGCGTGGAGTAATACTGGGGTAAGTGTAAATAGAACAGTACCTCGCAATGACTGAGTTCATTTTCATTGCCGGCGTCGATGTTTTTCACAGGCAAACTTGAATCTGCAAACCAGCAGCCAGCTGGGACGAATGAGGCAGCCCGGAAGGCTGGAACCTCGCTGCTCACCAGTGATGGAGAAAAAGCAAAACACATGGCAGATATAACATGCAGGCCTTTCCTGGATGTTGCTCAGTCACCAGAATCATCCTTTAGATCGACGCTAATTAAAACCATTAATCCGGCAACAAACAGGGCCGCGGTCACGAAGCTCCATCCCCCCCGACTTCCTCTCGCGAGCGCCGCCGAGGACACGCTTGTTCCGCAACGGTTTTAGGAAACGCGAAGTCGAGGCTGTCAGTTTTTGGCTCTGTTTCAGTGAAGATTCTCATCTGCACACAATTCGCTTTCAAAGGGTGAATAACACCGCAAAGGAAATCTTAATTGCACCATCAACTCGTGCAACAGAGAAGAATGTTTATATCCTCAGCCTCTAATGAGAAAACGATAATGGATGCAAACAACACTTTCTCATTTCCCTTCATTCGCTCACAAAGGACAGGAAAACTACCCCCCCCCCAGCATTGCACAGTTTGATCTTATAAGTTGCTTCCTGTGCTGCTTTACATAATTTTTTATTGCATTGTGGTACAGCTTTATTGCCAGCATATTTATTTCACAGTGCAATGAGTAAGCATAATTTTTATATGTCGCTCTGACACGTAATACAATAACTTTCCTCCAAACGTATGTGAACACACACTTGTAGAGATGAAAATCAGTCTTATTCTTATTTATTACGCATAATTGCAAAGGCATCGCAAAGACGGCTTGAAAACCTGTAAGTAAAGTGACTTTCACCTCGGTCGAATTTCGGTTTAAGGGCCGCCGAGATTCTGATTCCTATGCTGCGATGTTCAGTGAAGCTGACTTCACCAGAAGGGCAGCCCCTAGTGGAACCTACCACACAATGTGGACCACAGTCTCAGGCCGTGAGCCTCAATTTCTCTCTCTCTTTACAACACGCACACCCATCCATCCATTATCCTCAGCTGTTTTATTCTGGTCAGCATGTGGGAGATCTGGAACCTATCCTAGAATCACTGGGCTCTAGACTATGAAGCTACATGCTCACATACACACAAACACACACACACACACACACACACAAATAAATATATATAAATTATATTTTTATATTTATATATATATATATTTTTATTCTGTTAAATATATAAACATTGTTGAATGAATTCTTTGGGGTGTTTCTGTTTAGTTGTATCGTTATTCATTTATTTAGAAATATTTGCTAGAACTTTTCAAAGATGAGTTTGGCAGGTTACCACCGGCAATAAAAATAGCCAGTTTAAGTTGTGTATTAGTCAGCAAAACAAGATAAACACAATGAGTCGCCGCCTATGATAAATGCTGAGACATTCCACAGCAATAAAACCATTTTTCCACAATTCGTGATGGGGACTGAGTGGAAAGGAAAGGGGGTGGCTGAGTGAGGGGGATTGGCTGGTTACCGGGCCATGTCTGCTGAGCTCTCGCCTTGCAGAGGAGAGGGAGGTAGTTCAAATGTTGAAGTCATTTCCTTTTCCTTCCTATTCATTGACCAAAAATGTCCCTTTGGTGAATGGCGACCACATTTAATGCCCGAGGTATTGCTTTTAAAGATCTTTGTGGGTTGCACTAGAAGATGTGTGGCCTTCTTGGATATATAGTAAGTGATGAGTAAAGGATGTAGCCTGGAATTCCAGCTGTAAAGAAGCTGGACCTTTACTTAGTAGCTAATATCAGAAACTGGGCATTCATACTGCTTCCATGAAACTGGAAGTATGCTTGGCACGGTGCCCCGTGTGTATGCTGTGCTGCACGATGCCCAGTGTGTGTGTGTGCTAAGCGGCGTGATGCCCCATGAGCTAAAAGGTGATTTACAGTGTTTTAGTGTTTTTTTGCAGGGGCTGGTATTGCATTATTATTTTTTCACATTTAAAATAATGGAAAATAGGATCCCGTAACTCCTGCAGTTTTGATTTGCTCAGGGTTTTCAGGGACAAATTAGGTGTGTAAACCAGGGTTTACCTTTATTTAGCTGGTGCTTTTTGCCCAAGGTAACTTACAGTGGTAGATACACAAAATTAAATTCTCTACAGTTGTTCACCGATTTGTACAGCAGAGCAGATGTGTTAACACACATACACACTAAGGGCAGGTTAGAATCAACATTCCTCTTGAAACACAGGTCTATGGACTACAGGAGGAAAGCCATTTAAAACTAGGGGAGAACATGCAAAGTCTATACAAACTGAGCTGGCTTTGAACCTACAGTCCAGAGGACATAAGGTGGCAGTTACAACCCATGGGGACATTATACTGCTCCACCCATCGGTTCCCGGTGTGCCAAATTTTATCTATTGATCTGTCTGTGGGTTGCTTGGCTTTTACACTTTTGTCCATTTTGTACAAAAAAAGCATAAACTACTAGAGACTAATAATGGGGGCAAAGAGGATATATATGGAGGCTCACCTCTAAAAGGCCAATAGCAAGTGGCTGTATTACTGATCCATCAGTACCAGTGGCTAATGTGCACAGGCATGGATGTATGAAATGGCCATTGGTCCCAGGCCTGAGGAACCAGTGGAGAACATACTCATCTGACTGCTACCTTGTGCAGGAAAACAGAGCATTTTGCAACCATGATATCCTTCTTACTGACAGCATATTTCAAATGGATCAAGTGTGAAAATCCCAGCAGCTTTGGGGCCTTGTATCGCTCTCACAGTGAGTTGGCCCTTGAATGTGTACAGTATCTTGCTGGAGGGGGTGGAGAGACACCCAGGCATGGGCTTAATGCTCTGCTCCGTCCTTATTTCACAGCTGGCCATTTAAGGCTTTGTGCCACATGCTACGGGTCGCGGCCCCATTTCTTTCCCCTTTCCTCAGGCTGCACAGATGCTGATTGACTGAAATGAGTGTTACTTCCAAACACAGACCGCAATGAAGTTCATGAAAGAGCCGCCAGGCACTGAAAAATAAGCTGTGGCTGCTATAAGCCTTGGGGTTCGATGCAGTCCAGGCTGCTTGACTTTAATTGGAAGAGTTTGTTTCTAACATTTGACCTACTGATTTAACAAAGCATGGACAGAAATATAAGAGGGCATGACTGGCCAGAAATGAGCAGCTTGAAGTTGAATGCTAAAAAGAAAAATTCCATGACCAGGTAATTAAAAGTATTGACAGAATTTTGGTAGGGCTGAGGAAAGAACTCTGTCCTTTCCACATTGGAGATTAAATTAACAAGAGGAGACCTGAGCTTAGAACAAACCCACCTTAGCAAAGCTTCTGAAATTTTGCAAGCATCATGAGTTGCCTTCCAAGAGCCAACGAGAGAAGCTCCGCATGACAGCGTATGTGGGCTAGTGGAAAATCTGTAAGTTCAAACCTTGGAGGGGAATATCTGTTGCACTCTGGGGAATGGTACCTCTTCATTGCTTTAGTCAGTATACCATGGGCTTGTAAACATTCTATAATGTTGAGAGAAACATCAGTCACCCTACAAACTACCATCAGTCAAGCAATTAAATAATTTCATAGGCGAGACTGAGACAAGGGACAATGGAGAAATAACAGGTTACAATGGACTAGACAGAAGTCGGCCATGGAAATGCCAGCAGGCAGTACCAGAAGCTAACTTACTTAGGGCAATTTTCCCCTAAGAGCTTGTTGTAGAATTGTTGGTTTTTAAGCACGTTTCCTTTCTGGGAGTATCTCAAGCCTTGCTTGCAGCTGCTTCTTTTTGAAGCATACATTTTAGTCCATATGTATGTAACTGCAGTTCTAGTAGCTGAATTTTAGCTGCGGAAATGTTTCGTTTGGAGGTTCGTTCCGAGTGAAAATTTTTAAAAAAGTGAGAAAATGATTTTGAAAGTTTTCTTGGTTGTGCATTTCGCCATGCTAGCTAGCGAAGGGATAAGAACAAATGACAAGTAGCCAAAAGTTGAAAAATAAAATATATTAGTGACTCCTTACAAATGTTAAGTGAATCATGGCTGCGATGCTGGCTTGTAATTTGGTGGTGTAAAAGCATCCAGAACTGGGCAGCTATTTATTCAATAATATTTTCAAAATGAAAGTAGTTTTCAGAAAGCAGTACGTCCAAACAGACATCCATCCATTTCCATTAACTGCTTATTCCAGTCAGGGTCATGGCCTAAACAGACATTTCAAAGGTAAAACCATTTAAGCATTCAAGTATTCACTTGTTTTAATTTAAAAACTAATCCCTTTTTTCCAGTTCTGCTATGTCGAATCTGAGTAATGTTTTGTGACTGAAATTAACAAGTTCTAATAAACATATGAAGGAAACATAGCTGCTTCTTTAGGCTGGATGGAACACCTAATTTGACAGAATAAATTTTCTGTACACAGAAGAAATAACATTTGCATAGTGGAAAAACCACACGTGTATGGACTTGGCTGTGAGTCATTTAGGTTTGTAGAAACGGTCTCCAAGTTAGCCAGCTGCAAGTTTAACTAATGTCACTAAACCTCATTAGGGGATTCTTAGAGATCTGACCACATAATGTTTTCAGCCTACCTAAATGTTTATGCTCCACCAGTAGCAGAGATTAATCTAAGAGTGAGGTAGTTTTTTTTTGCTCCAAACCAGCAACGTCTAAGTGACATGTACCCACAGTGTTGTAATTCACCCACTACCTCACATTCACAGTCCAGTCCATCGTAACGGCATAGGGCACTAAACTGGGTATGCTAAAACACCAGACAAGACACTATCGTAGGGCTAATATCAAAGTTTATCCAAGATCTATAGTAGTGTGCAAAAGTCTTAGGCACCTGTGGGAAAAATGCTATAGAGCGAGGATGGTTCCAGAAATAATGCCATAAATACTTATTAATCAATAAACCTTCTAAAAAGTGTAGGAGACAAAAAAACCCTCAATCAGATCAATATTTGGTGGGACCACCCTTTGCCTTTAAAACACCATCAGTTCTCTTATGCAAACCTGCATGCAGTTTAAGGTAGAGGTTGGTAGGTTCTTCCAAACATTTTGAGGAACTGGCCACAGTTCTGCAGACTTTGACTGTCTCTGCATGTCCTCCCAGACTGACTTGATCATGTTGAGATCAGGGCTCTGTGGGGACCATACCATCTGTTGCAGGATTCCTTCTTTTTGCTGAAGATAGTCGTGTATGACTGAGATCGGGTGTTTGAGGTCATTCTCAGGTTGCACAATGAATTTGGGACCAACCAGAAACCTCCCTGATGGTAGATAAGAATCTACCTGTACTTCTCAACACACATTGAAGTTGCATGCCTAACACTTTGGACAGTACTGTAGCTATTTTTACTCATTGATTTATCAGCTCTTTTATCAGCAGCTTCCGTTATTCTTTTTTACTGCATCGACTTACCGTAGTCCTTACATTCAAGTGGTAATGATTACGGCCAAGAGTTGAATGCATCATGAACTGATTTTCTAATTCCCAAACTGCCACGTTACATGTACAGTCATTAACGTGATATAAGACATACAACTGGGTGATCACAGTAAAGAACTGAGTCAGTCACGCAGCACTGGTGTTTAAATGATACAGTTCACAGTGTTGTTTTGCCCTGTGGAAGGTTTCCTAAAACACGTTCGAATGCCAGTTGTAATCAGGTTGCTCGTTCTTTGAGGTGAAAGCGATCCGAATGCAACTGCCGCCCTCCGATTACATACCACAGACACCCTTTACCTCGGATTCGTTGTTTCCAGCGAAGATGTTGTTTGCACATAATAAAAAGGTAGCATATTGTGATGAGGGAGGGTCGAGAAGTTGTCTAGTTTACACCAGCAGGAAGAACTAGGCTCATAATTTCCATGTTTTGCACTGGACAATTGTGTAACGGTTCTACTGCATCCACCCCGGCTTAGAATCTCCGTAATCTAAACCAGTACTTTACATATGAATATATGAGGAAGAACTCACCTTTACACTGATTGGTGTTTTTATCCAGGATTGCTTTCGTCGAGACTATTTTTCCATATCTGTGAATAGCAAAAAACACAGATCAGTACGGCAGTTTTTGCATGTGACCAAAGCAATGTTAGCACCCTGTCCAAAATATCCAAACCTTACACATGACCTGAAGGGTGACAAAGTCCACAGCACACAGACTTTAGTCCCACGAATCTGAGGGCTCCGAATGGAAGCTAAAATGTCAAACCTTGTCCAGCAGCACCCATGTTTAAAAGCTATATTAATCTGATGCAAGTCCCAGAGAGACCACTGGTTTTGGCCATTTGGAGAACCCTAAACTCAGCCTCACTCTCAAAACAGCAGGTTGACATTGCTGGGTTTTTAGAGATTTTTTGATATAATAAAGTAATTCCCTGCTGCAGTATTTGACTTGTCTGCCTAGATACCTCGAAGGCAGTTGCATTCCTCTGAAGTATGCTCTGCCAAGCAGATTACTTTCTTTACACAACGCTGGCCACATGCTACCATGTGGGGGACCTCCTGCTGGCTGGAGGGGCACGTCTCTGTCGGCAACCAGCATCCCACACATACCAGACAAGGCTGTGATACAAGCATGTTTATGTGCAGTTTAACAAACCAGCTGACTAGGCTATGTTCCCTGCAGCTAAACGTCTGTTAATAGATTGTCTGCAAGTTTGATGGAAAGTACGGTTTTTCCACTGTCCTGCACTTCAGCTGTAAATGACCGTGTATTTTGCCTTCAGTGGTTACCCAACAATCCCAGAGTGACCGGTGATTCTTTCCCCAAATTTCCATTTCAGCATGAAAATATGAGCTAGCTCCATTCTTCTGTTAAATCCAAGAAGTGAGGTGGACACATTAAAGTCCGCTGGAGCCGGACTTGCAGTTAGGATTGCGTTCCTTCAAACCCTTCCAGGTGGTGCCACTGACACCTGTTCTTAACCTGAAATGATTCAGTTAAAAAAATCTCCAATGGTGCCACATGTGAAAAGGTAAAGTATTAAAATATTTTCCATTATTTGGAGAAGTGTTGCTTAAGCGCAATAAATAAGAAGAAGAGGGCAGGTACAATAAATAAAAAAGTGTTTATATTACTCTTGGGCGAGCACAAGACAATGAACAATTGTATTTCGGCAGAGAACTGAGTTATAAGATTGCCAATACCGAGGCGGAGGTGTGTATCACACACTCGGGTTATTTTTCAGCAAGGGACTGATTCTCCATCTCAGGAAAAGGTCTGATTCTGTCAAACGTCACTTGTGTGCAATACCCAGACAACTTTTTTTTAAACTTTTGGAAGGAAAAAAAATGTAGTTCCTTTACACACGCATGTGAATGTGACTGGCTGCTGAGGCTGAAGGACACTGTAAAAAGGACAGTTGACAGGTAAAGCCTGAAATTGTTTGCTTTGCAGTAGTGAATCAAAAGGTTTAATTTGCATACAATGGGCTATAAATCAAAGATGTGAGCTGATTTTCAATGAATATTTACTTCTCAGACAACCTGATGGGTAAATTCCAATTGGAAAGTGTTCAAACAGCCATAGTGTGGTCATTGACTGGATGCGTACCGTGGCATTGCGCGATCTACATCATGTGACCATACAACTGATGGAATCTTTTCCATCCTTCATTAAGCCATGAAGCTCGTGAAACTTTTTTTTTTATAAATCACTGTCTGCATGTGTCCGTATGTGTTTGTGCCGGAATGTGTTTATTAATGCCTGCGTATGTGCGCATATGTGTGTATGCATTTCAAGCTTGTCAGCTAGGAGTAGATGAGGAAAAGAAGACAAAAACAGTCTTCTGGAAAACAGGAAAAAAAACTCTCTACTAATGTCTCTCAGACTGGATAACTTGTTGGGGGGGGGGGGGTGTTCCAAGTTATCCCAGCCCTGTTCATGAAACATTAGAAATGTGGTTTATCAGTGTTGCCCACTGATCCAAAAAAGTTTCAAAACAAGAAGAATATTTATAAACCCTGTTGTATTCTACAGTGACAGAGGTTGCTATCCTGTCATGTGGGATTTAGGTGTGCAGCAGTTTATATTTACTTAGCAGATGTTTCCTGCAGGGCATTTTACACTGCTTCCATTCCAGTTCTCTTCGCCATCTGCACATCTGTATAGTAGCTGATGTAAACTACAAACTACATGCGTGACTGTTTTGTATTTTACGTTAAATGGAGGGTTACAGGGTTCATTTCAATGTTTTCCTCCTCCATTCCACTTTGTAGACTCATTCACCAGTGTGGTTTGTAACAGTGCGGTTCTCTATTGAGGTTATTTCCACGCTGCCACGCTTTGATGGCTGGTACCTTGATCATGTCACTTCCTTTGACTGCCGTCTAGATTTAGATGAAGGATTACATGAACACATTTCATATCTGCTACTCCAGGTGTGCTTTATTTCAACCAGAACACCGAGGAAACAATGTGAAGCCTACATGGTGGAAAAGCAGTTGCAGGCAGCTTACCATGCTGATGAGGTGAACAGAGCCTGGCAGACCACCCAGCATTTGCTGAGATGTTGCTGTCTTCTGCAGCTTTACTCAGGAGCCTGTGAGTCCAATGGGCTTTGGCCTTTCAGTGACCCTCCCCCCACACTGGCCCTATGGGGGCACTGAAGACCCTGCTGGATCAGCAATTCAGTAAAAAACGAGGGTGTATAGTCTATGAAGCTTTAGAAATTAAAACTAGGTTACAACTTTGAAGATATCAAAAGCCACCCACAAAGTACCCTCATGTGTTCACTGCACCCAGCAGGGTCTTGTGTCCAGGACCATACATGTCATTTAAAATGAGCTGGATGTGGCGCCTGTGTATCCTGAGTTGTCCAGATCATAAGCTATATGGAAGGGCAGAATACGAGAATATTTCTCAGGAAAACAACTAAATCTGACACTGTATTTTTCCATTGTCATTTCTTTCTCCTAGTTTATACACCATGCTACGTAACAGCTCAAATTTATCTCCCACACACTGTACCATTCAATAGCTGGAAAACACAGGATATCAGTGTTTACATATACATGTATATTTTCAGTTTTAAAGCCCCCTTTCCACTGTTTGGTTTAAAAGCTCTGAGGGCCTTTGCAACAAATACGGGGAGTGAGTTTCTGCCGCCCCATCCGAGAGCCTCCTCAGGCCTCGGTGGGTCTGCTCAGCCACGGAGCGGACCTGCTGCATGGCACTCCCTTAAAGAAACAAGCTATTCTAATGTCTTCAGGAAGGGAATGAACAAAACAAAGCTGGCAGGACCAACAGAGGCAGCTCGTACCTGCGTAAATCAGCTCGGCTCTGACAGCCTGTGTACATTTCTCAGCCAGGCCTTGGATTAAGGAAGGGGGGAGGTGCTTGTCAAGGTTCCTGAGGTAGCAGCGTGAATTCACGAGGACACCCACACGCGAGCGGTCATCCAGCGTTCAGGAGCTGCATTCATGAGTAGATCACTCTGGGGGCGCGGGGAACCGGGAGGACGGGTCATCGCGTGGGTGGAATATTCATGAGTGGACGTCAGCGTTGACGAATATTCATGAGGGGTGTGTGTGGAGAGGGGGGGGGCATCAGTCTCAACGCATAGCCGGCCGAGAGACCGGAGCAAGTTAGTGGGAGATCCTTGGGAAAAAAGAGGAGACGAGAGGGCAAATTCTCTTATTCTCTTACACCACAAGTAACCTTGCCTCACCCCACCCCATCCTGCCTGAGGATCAAAAGCCAGACTGTCTGCTCTACAATTCCTACAACCATTAGTTTAACAGTTTCCTTATTTTCCCACTCTCTGTAAGTGGCCCCCCACCCCAAACAAAAAAAAAGATAAGTTTCTCTGTTGTTCTGGTCTTCCCAACAAAACAGTGAGGCCTGTTTGTATTGGAACCTGTCAAAGAAAGACTCCTCTGATCTCCTCTGAAATTCTGGGCTGGGAAGGATTTCTAAACTGTCTGTATGACATTTTTTTCTATTGTTAGCAGAAACAAAGAAGTTTATTTAATCTATATAAATATGGGGGGGATTCACAGTCTTTAGACAAGTACTTCAGTTAATCTTTATATGATGTTAATTACTAGATATATGAAAAAGGGGTTTTCTAAAACCTACTGGCAATTTAATCCAGTTTCTTCAAACTCCATTAACGCATATTTCATTTGTGGCAGACTTTCTCTTACAGTTTATACGAATTTTGATTTTTTTCATCCACAAGGGACCAGCTATTTAAGCCTGAAACCACACTCTGTACACATTGCCAGGGAACAATGTTGAAAATTACTAGGGCTTTTGCCACAAGTCCCAACAAACACCATTTGCTGTTCATCACATAGTTTGTTTCACCAAGATTTAAGCTGATGTCCAATCTGGATGCATACAGGGTCACAGGTCCCACTTGTGAGGTTTTCCTTATGCACTGGTTGGTTTTGGACAGCGGAAGGAAGTACGTTTATATACAACATATATGAGCTATCCCTGAGTCACCATTAAATGGTGAAGCCAGTAAAACATGGTTCTCCAAGCTATTTGGCCGTGGGACAGATTGTACAGTCTGATGTTCTGGGGTTCTGTTGGCTCAGTCCAGCCGTCTTAGCACGCCCAGTTCAGCACCAACATCCCAGGCACGAACTAGCTACCTCTGGCAGAGGCCCACTGAGCCACCCTACTTGGCTCTGAAAACGGCATCCATGTAAAAGCCATTTGTTGCTATTACGGCAGCTCATCTGACCAGGACCATGGGAGCTTCCCTCATTGCCACACATCGCAGAAGTGGGCCCAAGATCCCGCCGATCGAGCTAATTGCTCGGCCAACTGTTCCTCTGCAGTTGAGCACAATTGCCATTTGCTCCTTTATTGTCCCACATGGCTACAGCGATGGACGTGCAGAGGGGAACAGGAGAGCAACTGGATAGAAATCACTTTATAGCACATATACACGGCAACAGGGGTAAGTTATGTGTAATGCCAAGCAGCACCTCTGTAGCTCCTCTGCTTCAAGTTGGGGTTGGCCACAGGTATCCAGGTGGTCTTTGGGGCACGATGGTGAAAACAGTGGTATGATAACAACAATGCTGCCGACTGCACTATTTGGTAATTGGCTTGCTAAGGTCAACATTTAGTTGAAAAGTTCTATTTACCGTGAAATTTAGAAACTTTATTAAACTTTTTTTTTCCCTATGGTTGCATCACTGTTGCATAGATACTACAGCACTGCTGGTTTTCTGCTGTTTATCATTTAAAATAAATTAAACAAGAACATATCTATGTCATTTAAAATTATAAATCAAAATTTCAGACCGAATTATTCGGAACAAAGGGTTTACTTAAGTACTGTTTCAGAATCGTTCAAGGATGTTATGACCGTAACTATGGACTGTGTGTTTCCTGGATGTTGACCTTTGTCTACTTGACTGCGTCTGGGACTGGGTCACAGAGAGGACAAAAACCTGTCTTTGAAATTTTTCCTTTTGTCATCGTAGGTACATTTGAAAACTTGGCTTTGAATGCTTGCGTGCATCCGTTGTAAGTGCTGGTGTCAAGTAGGGAAGACGAAATATGGGTATGGGGTGAACCATGGCAAGGTAAATGGTTAAGGTCAAAACTGTGTGCCCTCTTTGTCCCTCTGAACTGTTCCTTCAAGAGCATTTGAGGGAATAGATACATAAAGTTTTTCAACGCGAAGAACCAAAATTCTTTTTTGGGGGAACGAAACATTTAAAACACAAGACTTACAAAGTATTACACGTACCTGTTGTGGCACTTTGACAAAGCACCGCAACACAGAAATGATTTTAAAAATATCCTTCTCAAGTGGCTGGAGAACTGCTGACTTTATCTGATACATTGAACCCTGAAAAATGTTGTTTATAAAACAGCACAGGCAACTTTTGCTTGTTTATCCTGTATTTCTCAACCTCTTGTTCTATTTATTAGTGGTCTAGATAATTTATTGCACCAAGCTGGCTTTTACCAGTAATGAAGCTGAACTTTGTGTGTGTTTGTGTGTACTATCACCCATGCGTGTAAATGCTTGCGTTCATGCTTTCATCCGTCTGTATTTACGGCCATCAGTGCCCAAGGGAGCCGTTTACCCGTAGCTCTCAGAATTGCTTGTCTGATTCATTCAGAAATTTTTGCCATTGTTTCACAAAAAAGAATTTAATTTCCTCTTTTCTTTGGCCACTGAAGGACGCTCTTGTTTTTGTTGAGACATTTTGACGCTGCTTTGGTTGTGTACTGCGGGATCTGGTCCAGCTGAGCAGTGGGTCTCCACTGGAACCCTTGAGTGTTTTGCACACTGAAACAGGTTTTTGTGAACCGTGTGCCTGTGTTCAGCTTCATTTATTTCATTTATTTTGGCCTCTAAGACTTCCAGGTCGTGCCTTATCCCTATAAATTAACACTCGACCGCAAGAGCATTGCTAAAAAGGCAATTTCCTTGGTTTGCAACCAACATAACTGCTTAGTATGCAAATCAAATTGTTTAATTTTTGGACTCATCACACCATAGAATCTTCTGTAACACCATTTCCAAACATGTAACATTTTACCCACGGAAAGTGAGAGCATCCAGTTTTTATGTCAGTGAAAACGTCGATATGCAATGAATCGATGATCAACATTATGCTACCGTATCCCAGCTAAAGTCATGGTTAACAGGTTTGCTAAAGTGATAACTTACACATCGACGTGGTGTGTGAAAAGATCATGACATGGATGTTCTGCTGGCAAAATGCATGTTTCATAAGGAAATGTCACTTTGCAGCCCATGGAAATGGGAGAACAGCTGCTTTTTTGTTTTTGGACATCTAGTCTGAAGGTCATATAAGGTCCCCAAAAAAAAATAAAGTGCGCAAAGGACAATAGTTTGTGTCAAGAACTGTGTCACAGATGGTCAGTATAGGTAAGTTCCCAAAACACCCATTATCCTTAACCGCTTATCCTGATCAGGGTTGTGGTGATGTGAAGCCTGTCCCAGAATCACTGGGCACCAGGCTAGGAAACCACACCCTGGATGGGACACCAGTCCATCACGAGGTGGCCACACACACAAGCACACACAGCGGGCAATTTAGAGTGAACCAGTTAACCTGAAACACGTGTCTTTGGACTGTAGGGCAAAATATGAAAACTCAGCATGCTGGTATGCTGGTGAACTCATACTGGTTCCAGTGTCATTTTTGTCATCATTTGAATACTAGCGTAACAAACTGTGACATTCTCAAAATATTTGACACCAGTAACCCACAAATTTGACCCTCGTGAAACAAGAGCGGCGAGACTTTTGATGTTGGTTGTGCCCTGTGCATGACCTCTCTGACCCACACTTTACCAACCCAACTGCTCAGTTAGGGAGCCTTCTCTACGACAGCCTTCTCTACGCTGGTCTCGGCGGTGCTGTATAATATTCATATTTTAATGATCCGACTTGACTGTGCTCCAAGGAATAGTCAATGCATTCAAAGTCTTTTTATGCCTCTCTCCTGATCTGTGCCTTCCCACAAATTTATCCCAGAGCTGACTGAAGGCTCCTTGGTCCTTACAGGAGAATTATTTTTCTGAATACCCCTCACAGAGAAAGGTCATTTAAACTGGAACTGTAAACCCACCATTATTGCTCACAAATGGACGTTTCTCATGGACGTTTTTGTGTGAATTCTGACAGCAGGTGGCTGTGGAATGACTTTGCGAAGACTTTTGTGAAGAGGGCGAATACTTGTGTAATAAAGATGTTTAAGGAAACGCAATTAAACGATTAGCTTTTCTCAACTGAGAATCCAGCGAAGGTTGCATAGCTCAGAAAAATCTATTTTGATATCTGTTGATAGATGAGACGGATATATCCTATAAGCACCATATTAATGTGCGTTCGGGTGCGTGTCTCCGTACGGATCTGAACATACGTATGTTTGCAGACGTGTGCAAGGCTCAGACACTCACGGCTGGCAGAGCTTGATGAGGTCCTGGTCTGTGGTTCCAGGAGGAAGGCCTCGGATGTACAAGTTGGTTTTACTCAGCTGCTCAGCTCCGCTCTGGCTGCAGCTGTTGGTGCTGGGGCTGGGCGGAGCCATCGGGTGAGGGGGTGGAGCATAGGACTGCTGCGAAAGAGGAGGGAGGAGTCATGTGTAAATAACCATCAGTCAAACAAAGTGACATTCAGGGTCACAATGTCACAAAAGCGTGGTGCTGTGTCACTGTGCTTTGCTATATTTGCAGATAGGTAACCTTTCGTTTAAATTTATTCGTTCAGCAGGCACTTTTCTCCAAAGCCGTGTACAATGACTGCTATGCGGTATTTTGCTGACACGTTTGTCTAAGGTGACTTACACTGCTACAGTAAATGACCTTCAATCATTCACAACTTTATTCAACAAAGCAGTGTAACACACCTGCAGATACACGCTGTCGGCAATTCGAAAGCACCGATTCACCGGAAACTCACATCTTTCATCTCCCACATACTAAGCACACGTGTATTCCAGAAGTAATCGAAGGTGGTGCCTCTATCCCGTCTGATGTGGTTTTAAAGTCTGGAATTTGGCAGGGGAAAAAAATGAAACGTTGTTCTTATATTTTAAGAATTAAATGCATTTTAATTTAAAGCTCAGTTTTCGGCGGGGGGTTCACTCTGCTTTGTTTTGCAGAATTTCCCTCATGAATGTTGACTGTTTAGGGGCGACAGTGCTTGGCGCTGGACTCACACGTGACACAATACTATTCGTTTTTGAAGTGGCAGGTCTTCAGAATTTCTTACCATACAATTTCAAGAACCGTCCAGGATGATGGCATGAGAAAATTATTAATGTGACAGAGCAAAATCGATCTCGAGCGATTAAAGCTCCGAGGCTCAAGTTGCAAGGCAAGGCACAGAAATCAGAATTGGATTACCTTGCAAGGGGGACTGTTTCAGAATTTAAAATATATAATCTTGATATATTTTCATCTGTTCTAGCTTTGTAAAACAGGTGCGCTGTCTATCAGATACGCAACCTGAACTTGGTAACATTAAAAACACGAGTTGTGACCGGAGTATAATATAACCAGCAGCCACTAAAGAAAAAAAATGAACTGTTAAAGGCCTCAGTCCTGCCTTATCGCTAAAGGTACAGGGATGTTTTGATACGGTGGCAAAAAAATGCAGTGCACTTTTCTCCACGGTAACTTATCAGCATGGGAAGCGTGGAAAGGGGTTGCTCCAGTCACACTTACCCACCTATTGTGACATGTATTGTGGGACAAACTGAGCGAGGTCCCGTGTTTGCCAAGCTTGTTGCGAAAAACCGCATTAAGTAGCTGCACGCCATAATGCGTGTGCGTCCCTCTAAGTACCCCATCGCGGCTCCATGTCACCGCACTGCACTTCATATCACGACAGATTCGAAACTGGGAAGGCTGACAGCGACAGGAATAAGAGCAACTTGAAACAGTTGTAAAATCCAGATCACGGCAGGTTCAGGCTCCCTCCTTTAGAAAATGAATGGTAAGTCACTGTGTTGTTTTATTGTCCCGCAATATCCCCAAACCAGTGCAAACCAGTATGAAAGTTTCCAACTACAGGGACATGAACAATAATAATAATAATAATAATATAATGCCATTATAGTTTTAAAAGATTTTAAAATTCACTTACAATTATTTGGTATATTTTTCCTTATTCTAGCTTTCTATAACCAATTTAATATGTTCTTTGATAATATTCAAATATCATATTATTTCATTATCCTTCAGGTTACACGTAGGAACTTCACTTAACACAGGCGTCTATAGCTGAGCTGACAGAGGTTAGCTTGTTTGTTTGCTTCTTTTTTCATCGGAGGATTTGGACAAAGCTGTACATGCTGTCAGCACTGACTTTTACAAATTGCCAAGCGCGTCACGTTGGGTTTTTGTCCTAAGAAGTGCTCGAAACTAACAGGCAGCCCACAGAGTGACCCCTGGCTTCATACCGTAAGGAACGGTTCCCTCCTTGGCCTGGCACAGGGGACTAATTGGTTTGACACCACAAAACAAAACTGGCCGGACCCCAGGAGGAAGGGGCAACAGGGGGTCACCAGCTCCTCAATCATAGCACAGTTTTGGTTACATCCTCCTTTCAAAACAAACACAAAAAATCTTACTTTATACATAAATGTCTAATCTTTTCCCTACATGGCTTGAATCCATCCTCTTCCACTCGCAAGCGATGTTTCAAATTCAGGTATAGATACCAGTCCTTTCCTGATGCTTCTTACAATAATTGTTTGCAATCTGAAGGGTTGGGATCTGCATCACATTGCAGTGTCGTTTAATAAGGAAATATTTGCATCCAGAATGACATACGCTGCGTACATTTTCATGCATTTTGCATGTTTCCTTCTCACGAAAGTGGATATTGACTGAAGCGATTCAAACTATGAATGTTGCTAAAGGGTACGACGGCAAAATTGTGTCCCTCGGACTGGAAATTGATCACGAGCGTAGCTGCTCGCTCACGCCTCCGCCTGCTGATCGTTTCTGAGAACAAATGACACTTGAAAAGTGACTAAGCTCTCCTGGATTCCTCAGAGATCTCCTACCAGCAGCACAGTTTTACCATGTTATACAGAAGGGTGTTGCACTGCGGCAGTTCCCTTTTAGGTGCACAAGTACACTTCTGCTGCAGGGGCTGGGACCTGAACAAGCAACCTTCAGGATTCAAGTATCTGCCCTTAGCAATTCCAGTATCTATTGTCAGCAGAAGCGAAACTGTTTTCGAGTAACCTTACACTTCCTCGCAAACCTTCTCCCTGTCCGTGCCGCCATCCTACACACGCACAGCGTGCCCTCCCCCTCTCTTCCATCTTGTGCTGCCTGCATCCTGGTTAGTGAAGATTTATGACCTGGAAGTCAAGGCTCTCTGCCATCTATATCTTTTATAAATGACCATCTATATCTTTATTCCATTACCAGCTCCATCAAGCTACCAACCCTGCTTTGAAGCAAGGGATGGTTTTATATAAGGCTACAAGGAGCCATTGTGTGTGTTAGTGATGAAACCCAAGCCTTCTCCCCACCTTATTTATCTCTGCATAATTTGCCACTCTATGCAGCATAAGCGATTCGATCCACTGTTTTAAGCACGGTCAAGTTTTGTGTTATATTTTACAACAATAAACTCAATCCATCAAGCATGAACAAAGCGATTTCGGTGAATAGGTGGTCAATTATCACACTGGCCTGTCGCCGTGTCACCGCTGCCACGTACTTGAAAATTGATAAATGTTTTGCTATTAGGTTTGTGAGGCCTGTACCGCTGTCAATCTCTGTTTTGCAAGCACACACACACACACACACACACACACACACACACACACACACACACTTTGGTGGTCGGGTAGATGTTTTGGTAACCTTGTGAGAGCATTTCGCAGCACTATGTCCCAACAGTGATAATAAACACTGAAAACACCCCCCATAACATCTTTTTTACAAAATGTGGATTAAAAAGATTTTTATTTGTTACCAATTTAATAAGTTGCTGAGTTGTGTTTTGGTGAGATTTACTGTATTTAAAAGAAAGGTACAATGAAGACTCAATAAGGGTATGTAAAAGAGGGTATAAGCTCATAATAGGGTAGGACCTTGATATTTATTAAGGGATCCAAAAATAAATGCAGAAAACCAGTGACATTGTCTCAGAATATCTGCATCTTTTGTCCATTTGTCAAATCTGTCTCCATCATTTCAACTTCTACTGGGAAAGGAGGCATCAGGTTTTTGTCAAGTCTGCATTTTACTTATTCATTGTGGTAGCAGTTGACGGGAAGTGCTTGTAATCGCAAAACTTTGCATGAAAATGTCAGAAGGTGGGGAGGGGCTAGTGGAGAAACCACTGGCAGATTTTCAGATACAGTCTAAGTTTTGTATTAATGGGTCATTTTTATATGATTCATGGAGCTACCTCCCTACCAACAGCACAAACAAAAATCTCTCGTGTTTTCCAAGAGCTGCATTTGTACCATTTTGGGCCTTGAAAATTAGAATTTGTGAACAAATGGAGCACTGTTCACCAGCATGGTTTGGAGGTGGAGGGGGGGGTCCTGTAATTTTATAGGGGGTCTGGGTGACATTAAATCATCTACAAATACCTCAAAAAACAAAAGAGCTGCATTGTTATTTTAATGAGGTCGGAATCGGAGCCAAGCGTTTTGTGGGGTGGCTGGGTGGCGTCACAATCTTTAGATAATTGCTATTTTCTCAAAAACGAAGATGGCACAAATTAAAAAATTTCACAGGGTGAAAAAAAGCACAAATCCAGAGCTTCGGATTACTGCGCCAGTGACAAAGCCACTCTGCCTCAGCAGGACATGGAACACGTGGAGAAGATGAAGTCTCTGCCCAACATAAACTGTACTCTGCACACAGTCAAGGACACCATTTAGCTGGTTGCTGTTACCCACACACTCCAAAACAGTTGACTGGTACGCATGTGCAGTGCTTCCTCTAGCCCAAGATGCAGTGCAGCGACCCGGACCACTGGCCCACTATTAACACCGCGCAGAGGGTCCGAGTCCTTTCCTCACGGAACCGCATGACCCACCATTGATTTGCTTTCAACTTTTAAGGTCAGAAGCTGCAGAAGCACAGGCCGAGAGTAACGTCCTAACGTTGCCGAGGCCCACTGGGGAAGTTAACCCATTGCATGCAGGTGAAACCTGAGAGCTCTAGTCAGGCTACCCCTGAGCACCACACATACACACATTAACTTGAGAAAATGCCATCTAATGGCCCATTTTGGGTTCATTTTACAGGTTTTCTAGCTCTCTGCTTTTTTATGGCAGTGAAAGCGCATCTGTGCTGCACTGAAGGTTAAAATAGGTATTAAATTCACCAACTCAGGGCAACCACTTGCCCTGGTGAGGGCCATGGCAGTCTGGAGCCTATCTTGGAATCACAGCACGCAAGATTAGGAGCGGACCAGGGTCAGTGCATCCTATACATACATCCCATACACTGACATCCCATCTGGCACAAGGTTCATAGCCTGGAAAATGTACGTATGGATGGATTGATGGATATATACAAGAATGCAAGGACAGGATTATCCAAACGGTAGCATTCAGCTTAAAACTACACGATACGTGCATGTGAGAGCACACGTGTGTTCACTGCGTGACTGAAAGCGCACTGCAGCCTGATCTTCCTGGGGGGTGGGGGCTTCTGCCAATTGGTGGCAACGTGCCCCCACACAGAGGGTCCCGGCTGGGGGAAACACAGGCAGCACGGAGGCTGGGAAAGGCCAATAAAAGCCTAAATGGATTAGAGCGCAGAGCCAGAGAGCTGCAGTCACTGTCTAACATGAATTATGCAGACAGACAAAAGGCTCAGACGCTGTTTCCCTTCCCTGTCTTTCTGGCTCCTGTCCATCCTTTCACTCTTGCTAAAAACTTTACACGGTACTACTCAGTTTGTGATTTTTATTTTTTTTTGTATGTATATAATGTGTCTTAGCTGGCATAGTTCCTATGCAACGTCGGAAACAGTTGAGCCAGTCAGTCGGGGTTGCCCAGTCTCCAGGTGCTTTTATGCAAAGAAATCCGTGAGGAGTATGATGTCACCGACGGTGTCGAGTGGGTGTCCCTTCCCTTCCCTGTCCCTCGGGCAGAACCCCAGCAAAGGGTGTGTTCTGCACACTGGCACAGCAATAGGGAGAACAGTCCCCTGAGGTGGCAAGGTGTGCATGATGGGAGGGAGAGACAATGCACTAATGGAAGGGAGATTTTGCAGTGGGGGGCTAAGTAGGCCTGATTTATAGGAGGCCAGAGTGGGGGGGGGGGGTCAGCTGGGGCTGGGCACAGTGCCAGGCCAACATGGTGTCAATAGTAGGGATGCAGCCCCAAGGCCTCTGCACAGGGTGTGTGTGTGTGTGTGTGTGTGTGTGTGTGTGTCTGTCCCTTTTTCTGTGCCTGCATCTGTTTCTCTGTATGTTAATCAATGTGTGTCTCTTTCATCTGTCCGTCGCTGAGTGTGAATATCTGTGTGTATGTCTTTTTGCATATGTGTCCTGTGTGTGTGTGTGTGTGTGTGTGTGTGTGTGATTGTGTGTGTGTGTGCGCGTGCAATCTGGATGAATATCTTTATTCTTTAATCAAATACGTCTGTTCTTTATGTTTCTGTGTGTGCATAGATGTGTTTCACCTTCCGTGTGTATATGAGAATGTGTGTTTCATTCTGTGTGCAAGTGCTTCCCTCCATCTGTGCCTGTGTGTCTTTGTGTGTGTGATTTGTTTTTTTTTTTGGTCGCTGTGTGGGTACCTGCAGATGTGGGTTCTGTGATGCTTTTTACAGAAGTAAAAGGAAGCCTGTTGTGGATAATCTATCAGGACACATAGTGGTTCACAGCTCCTGAATGGTGCAACTGGGTGTAGGTTCAAATCCATCTCAGCATGGAGTTATCATGATCTGGAGTGATTTGGTCACTTTAAACTGTTCAGTTGTGTGTGTGTGTGTGTGTGTGTGTGTGTGTGTGTGTGTGTGTGTGTTAGGACCACATTGTGCAAATGTCTGAACACTCCAGAAGTGTCCCTTCAATAACAACATTGCTAAAAGACCTTGATCCTAAGGTTAACAGACGTGACGCTATAAGGACATACTGAAGACCCCTCTCAAATTCCTTGAAACACTTGCAAAGAACCAACCAGCATGGAAATCTGCATCATTCAAAAGTAGAAGGACTCAAGACACAAAGGAAAATGTAAAGAACCGGATTCCCCCTGCCTCCCCCTCCAAACTGCCCTCAGTCATACATTCAAAGCAAAAACTGAGCTTGTCGGACACCTTCTCATCCACCATAACACCGCTAAATGATCAGGATCGCAAGTGACACCTTCACCAACAGCAACAAAGTCTCATCATATTGGGTTGAACTACTGCGCTGCTGTGTAAACACACCAGTGACTGAAGTGAGTTTGCTGCAATGTACCTGAATGACACCCTGGACAAAAATGTCACTATAACATATACAGTAACTAAGGGGGCACTTGCTTGGGTGACACTGCTGTTGGATAACTTTGTTCCTTAAAAGAATGAAGTAATAATTGTGTTGTGTTACCTCAGGTTCCCTTTGTCTAATATTACATTTTTGTCTAAAGATCTGAAACCGTTCAGTGTGACAAATACGCAATAATAGGGGAAATCGGGAAGGGGGGGGATACTTTTTTCACAGCACTGTAATAATCATTATACATCACTTTGGAGAAAAGGTTTCATTTAATGAAAAAAAAAATGTAATAAAAGAGGAGCCTCCTTCCCTGCTACTCATTACACATAAAGCCATCAGTGACAGCCAGATCAGCAACGCACATCTCCAACACGGCCTGCAAGTTGTAACCCACAGGTTTTCTAAACAACAGGCGACAGCACACACACACACACACACACACACACACACACACACACTCACAGCTCCTTTTGCCTGCATGTTGTCCTGCATGTCACCGACCTCCTTTCCTTATCAGTCTGGGAATAGAGACTGTTTACAGCTTCCGCTCTGTCCGGAAGTCCTCCCTTTCAGAATTATGCACTTTACATGTGGTGGGCCCTGTGCAGAAGGCTACCCCCAGGTCTGGGGTAAACTAAGTGCATGTGGGAGATTGCTTGTTCACACACAGCTTGCCAAGGAGCGGGACGCTATTTTTATTAGGTTCAGTGCCCTATCAAGCTGGGAAACATCTCCACAACATGCTACTGCATCCTTTTACGTAACTTTTTTGGCAAATTGCTTATAAAGTCCAACTTAGAGGTTAAGCAGGAACATAGTGTTTGGAGCTGCCACATTTGGATTTGAAAGTCCATCTTGAGATCAGATCCCACCTACTGCTGTAGTATTCTTGATCTAGGAAATTACACTGAATTACTCCAGTAAAAATGACCCAACTGTATTAAAGGGTAAACCACTGCAAGTAGATTAATGGTGAAAGTTGCTCAGCAGGACAGCATCTAAAAATGTTAATATAAAACATAAGTAGGACAGCAATCACAATTATAGACATATTTACTGCAACGTGAGATGCTGTGCCATGCTCTGAAAAAGGTTCAGCAATGCATCCATGTAAGAACCACTCACTTACCGTCCGTAACCACTTGTTCGAATCACGGTCACGGTGGTCCAGAGCCTGTCCTGCAAGGGCAGGGCACCAGGCTAAATAGGGCTCACCCTGAATGTCAGTCAGTCACAGGGTACATGTTAGTACCTCCATGCAGTAACTACATCTACACTTGATATTTTATTTCACTCACTCTACAGCACTCTTAATAGATAGTTTTTCTTGTGGCAACCATACACTATTTAAGTTCTACAGTAAGTTACGCATATTAATTAGCCATGCAAAATGTATGCAGACTAAACTAAAAGAAGCATATCACCTCTATATAAGGATTCTTCCGTTGCATGAAAGGTGAGGAGGAAGACAAGAAACACTTGGAAAAAGGTAAGTAAGTATGGCTTCATGTCCCATGAATGCAGCGCATTCAATAGTTAAAAAATTAAATGCTGAAGCTCACATGACCCAACTTCAGCTACATTTATCTGATACCATTCTTCAAAGTATCTTACAACATTAGGCTACTTAGACTGATTTACCCATTTATCCATATAGCGGGGGGAGGGGAGTTCTGCCGCCTCCCAGCATGTGGTTGTTCAGCTATGAGTTTGAATTTAGTTGTGTCTGGGTGTAGCTTGCCTGTTCTCCGTATATCTGTATGGGTGCCCTTCTTTCCTTCCCACAGTCCAAAGACATGCCTTTCAGGTTCAGTGTTCATCATGGCTAACCTATGATGAATTGGATTTCCATCCCGGGTATAGTCCTAGCCTAGTGACCAGTGACTCCAGCCCACCACAACCCTGAACAGGACAAGGGGTAAATGATAACAGATGGATGGGTGGATAGATATAGCCCGGTAAATTTTACTATACCAGTTGCGTTTAAGTATCTTGATCAAGGATACTATAAAAGGAGGTAAGATTCATACCTGTGACTTTTGACTACAAACATAGAAAGTCTAGCTGTCACGTGCCCCAGGGAAAGGTCCATTTCAATCAGTGATGAACGCGGTCAAACGTGCAGCTGAAATGAATGCATGGAAAGTTTAGTGCAAGCAAGAAACAGCTAAGGAGCTGCAATTTTGCAAAACCATATGTTGCAAGTGCATTCTGACTTCTCACCACACCCTAGGCCCTCAGCATGGGAACTAGAGATTCCAGCCCTCCAGTTCAGAAGAACTTCCTGCCTTCCTGAGTCATACCCCTGGCCTTCCTCTTTCCCCCACAACAAATACAAATACCACTTCTTCCACCAACTTACTAGCAAAACACTTACAACCTTCTGATATGAACACAAAACATTTTCCACTCTGATTTTTTTTTTGTTTGGCTGTTTTTTTCTGCTAAAATATTAATGCAGAGAAAGGCTATGGCTGCTCAGATTTCTGACAGTTTCTCAGGACAAAAAGCAGTTCCAGGTGGCTTTGCAGCAGTCTTCTGAAATGCATCTCTCATATCTGCTGTTGCTTTAATTATCTGCTTTCTTCAAGGGTTATTTATGATTCTTACAGGAAATGCAAACATAAGCACAATTTGGGAGTCAGGGAAAGGAAAGGCCAGTGCTTGGAGGATTTGTCTGGAGACCAACTCTCACATGGCCTCTTTCAGAAGGTTGTCTCCAACCCCCGTCACAAACCCAAACTTCTGTAGTGCTGCCAGTTTCTTTTGTTACCACTGACTACAGAGAAAACAGTGGGGCTCTGCTTAGTTTGCAAGGATAAAATGGTTACGCCCACTAGCTGAGGAGGGTAGAGGGTATGGACACTCCTATTTGCTGCAAGGAGAAAATGGGAGCTACCTTTAGCTACAAGGATAAGATGAGAGCCACCATTAGCTACAGGGAGAAGATGGGAGCTACCATTAGCTACTGGGAGAAGGTGAGAGCTACCCTTGCTTACACGGAAAAGATGGGAGCTACTACAGACTACAGGAGAAGATGGGTCCTACCATTAGCTACAGGTACAAGGTGGGAACTACCACTGACTATAGGTAAAAGACGGGAGCTACCATCGACTACGTTTATGGAGAAAATGAGTGCTCTTAACAGCTGCTGGGAGAAGTGAGGCCCTGTCTGCCCAAGCTGCGTGTTATTGCTGGTAGCAGAAGACATGAACAGAGTGCCCTCCTCCCTCTGCTGCCTCTGTGCTCGACAGTCCATTTGTTCTGCACTCATTCAGCCAAATGAATTTACGCCTCTCCTGCAGAAGGTCAGCTGAGATCAAGTTCATAAATAAGGGTGTGTTGGAATGGGAGGAGCCTCCTTCTGGACAGGACAGCACAGGGAATGGGTGAATCCTCACCCCTCTCAATACACACACATAATAGTATATCCCAGGACACACACGAAGACACACTCGCACATACAGCACACACCGGTATCTCCACAGAGTGCATGCACATCACACAAATGAATGCGCTCACAAACATCATGACAGGACTGAACAATAAAGCAAGGAGCTATCAACATGAAGCCTGCTGGCAGCATTGGAAATATCTCTACATATTAATTTTTAATGAAGAATAATCTCTTTTTAAATTTCCTTCTTCCAGCCACTTTTATCCAGATCCCTCTTTACGTTTCCTTATATGGGCACTTATCTTGTTTATTTGGTGAGCAGAAACAAAAAAAAAAAACAAAAAAGAAAAAGAAAAGAGAACTGAGTAACAAAAAGACATCTCATAAAGCGCAGTGTGTTTAAGCAGTGTTTAGGAATCAGTCAACGTAAGTCATAAACATCCACAGATGTTTGCTCAGTATCTCTGCCTCTTGATGAATGTATTGCTGAATATCACGCTGTGCTGACAAAGAAAACCTAAGGAACGGTAGACAAGACAATACAACAGAACAGGTGACGTGAAAATTGGAATTTTTAAGGCATATTGAGACAATTACAATACAAACCGAGCACATAACATCAAAATTAAAGCAAAACTGAACATGATTGGCCCATCTGATGTATTAAATGTATTAGCTGAAATATTATGCCTAATTGTTAGCTTGAAATTGCTTTGAAAAGTTATTTGTGGAACAGGAGTTCAATAAATGCTGCGTGACCAGTATGTGGGAATGTGAAAGAGGTGACCAGCCAAAGGTGACACCGGCGAGAATCCGATCACAACACAGTGCCTGATTGTACATTTGGATCTTCTACTGGCCAGTCGGAAGACATGGGCAGAGGTGCGGGACAGACTGCACGTGTCGTGTCGGTGTGTCGACGTAAGGCTCCACATAGTCGTTTCCAGGTGAAAAGACCCGGAGAAGCATCAGTCAACAGCCCAGAAAATATGAGGCACCAGCACTACCCCCTGTGCGACAGTGCCGTAGCACAGATAAGCTGTACACTGTGTTATATATTGACTACGTAGGAGAACGCAGGTTGCACACTTTGTTCAGAGGTGAACCCACACTTCTCATCTCCATACAAGCATACATGTAGGGTAATATGGTTATGATAGGGTTCTAACCAGGTTTAGCTACATCTGAAGGGCTCCTCCGGCTCCCTGACAAGGGTGCCATCCTGCCATCCTGAAGCAGCTGACCACACCGCAGCTCCACTTTCTTTCCTTGGCTGGGGAACTGTTTTCATTCCCAGGCTCTCTGGCCCCTGCCGGCACCTGCCTTCAGTATGCAATCTATTTAGATGCAAAGCAGCCTTGCAATCTCAAGAATGTCAACCCCCCCACCCCACCCCTGGGGCGTCTGCGCAATGAAACGCCGATGACAGGCACCATGCCGAGTGTTAGTGTCAGGTGGGGGTGGGGTGGGATGGCGTACTGTGGCACTGAAACCAACCATTCCTCCACATGGAGCAGAGCCTGCAGGTTCGGGAGGGCTGGTGTGAGGACTCGAGATCATGAGTTGGCTATTTGTGTAATGTGTTCTTGCTTAGAGGGAGTGGTATTGCGGGGGGCTCTTGTGAAGGTGAAAGGATTCTGCCCACAGTGTGATGTGTTCATCCATCACTCAGCTAAAATGCAACTGCAGTACCCGCAAAACACAAAGTCCTGAACCTGACATCCAACCCCCAACTTGCCAGATCACTTTACAATGGCAATCGGTGGGTTACAGCAGCAACTGAGATAATGTTAAAAGATGGATATATAGCCAAAGACAGAATGTGAGACAGAGACCCACATTACCAGAGTTTCCATGGTCAAATCCTACACGATTACTGCACCTGCCACCAACAGGTTTATCTATCAACATTTTTTTCACAAAATCAGTGAGATCAGTCGCTGGAAAACCATGCATGACGTATGTCCCATCATATCAGTAACTCGAGCAACCAGAAAGCCAAGGATACCACTGCTCATCCCAAAAAAGTCAAACAAAACTGTAACTACACTGCCCAAACAGCCATGAAAACCAGCCTGCAAGAAGTTTTTCAATTAACAAGAAGCCTTCTCCTCTCCAGCTATGCTGAACCAGTAGAACTGTTCGTGCTTCAATGTCTGCATTCTCTTTTAGCTTTTACTGCACTTTAAAGACCGCTTCGTGGAGGTTACAGAGTGGAAGGTGAAGATGAGGAAGGAGAAGCCATCCGAACAGGAGGCAACAGCACTGTGTGTTCTTCCATGTTCCATCCAGTTCTGAATTGCCACAGTCGCTTTCGGAAGGGCAGAAACAGATGGCGCAGATTCCAGGAGCTCAGGCAAAAAGACATCTGGCATCGGAGGGACATTGAGCTGTTCAACACAATTTGTCACTCTGGGCGAACACAGGAGCTTCAATTCAGCAGAAAGCCTCTCAGTATGGGGATGTTTTGGTGCATTATGGGTAAATTTTACAGCTTAGGGCAAAGTGGTGGGATGACCTGTCAGCCTTTAAATTTGCACTTACACCAAATGGGTCAACCAAGCTCTTGGAAACCTTAACACATAATATGTATCATTTCATTTGTTGCTCTTGGTCTACTCACAGCTGACAGCCATGAGCACACTGGGAAACCTCAAGTCATCCCGAAGCAGTTTTTTCAGAGAGCTGAGCCCTGTTCTTCACACCTGTCACTTCTACCACAACCCACAGATGTTTTCATTTAGGAAATCTGCTACCTTCCATGCAGATGAAGTGTTTGCTCATACAAAGTCTTGTACAACATCATCAGGATATCGCTGCACAAACTACAGCAATGACCACATACAGAGCTGAATCCACGAGTGTAAAAGTACGCTTATCTCTCCTGTATGCATGAATCTGGATTTTTATTTGTCCATACAGCAAATATTAATACTATCTTTCTTTATCTATGATATCCCATTCTGAAGGAGCCCAGCCCCTGGCCTCTTTGGGCGTAGGTTTGAATCCAGATGAGTCTGAGTACTTTACATGTTTCTTTCAGGTGCTTCAAATTCCTCTCACTGTCCAACCACAAGTGTATCACTATAAGTAAACACGTGGCTACCTCGGTTAGGCTCCGGACCACTGTGATCCTCACAAGTACGAGAAAAAACGGGGGATGAGAGGAAGTCAGTTCTTCCATTTATACCAAAATCTTTGGTTATACAGCTCCAGAAACGGTATCTGGTCTTTGTGAGTTAAGGCCATCATTAAAAACTGCACAAAGAGGCTCTAAAAGATGTACTGTTTCATGGAGAGCACATGCCCGCATTCAGTTTCCTACCTCTCCACTTCTCTTTTTTGTGTTTTTCCTGTGCTGTTTTTTTCTGAATATGTGTCCCAAAGAAGATAATAAGTTTAAGAAACCAAACGGTGGAAAAACAGGTGAAACAGAAGGAAATTTCTTTAGCTTGGAACTAAATTTTGAGCTACTAAAACAGACTAAATGTTATGAAAGAAAAAAAACACCTCTCTTGCTTTAAGTTTATCAAAATCTGCAGGGACTATGATGTATGTAGTAAGAGAACCTCAAACCTCAAGACCTCAAACTTGGTGCTTGGTGTTGGTAAGCTTACACAAGTTATGCTCAACACCATTGCTTCTACTCCTGTCCTGTTCCTGCACACTGACTTTATTAAATCCTTTGTTTTATTTTACTTAGAACCCAGTATTACGAACCTGCAAGTTGCACTTTTTCCAAGATAGAAACATTCTATTTATTTATTTGTTTGTTTATTAACAGCATTCATTCTTCATCATTCATCATTCTTTCTCCATCAAGCCATTTCTCTGTTGCTGAGTGAAAACAACCTGCGTTTTTATATTCTGCCGTTAGATGGTGGCAAAATGAACTCAGAAAGAGGAGGGGAGGCTGACAGGGAGGGGGATGCGGAAAGCAGTCTTGCAAGGAACAAATTCATCAGACATCTTTTTCTTGCAGCAACGTCATACAACTATGCTCAAGACTTTCTGCAAAAAGTAATCAATAAATAAAGAGCAAACTATCATTACACTTTTATTGTTCTCAAAGTAATTGGATACAGGTTAACATGTTTAGTTCATGAAATTTCTCACTGCCAGATTTGCTGTATCAAGTCACAAACAGCAGATGTAGTTGGTATTGCTTTAATTTAATCACTATATCTATAAAGGTTAATCTCTGTTTGTCTCTGCTTGTTCTTTATGCACAGCTTTGTTTTTCAATCCACCGACTGGAAATTTGACAAACAGGTACTTCTCAGCTTAAGTGGGCATAGTCAAGTTTATTAAGCTCCAAAAAAGCTACGGACTATTTTGAAAGTTTAACATTCAGTGTCTGACAAGGCTTGGAGAAGTGGGAATAGTGAGAAGAGTGTTACATGCACTACATGTGTATGTGACACTGACAGATTTTCACACACACACACACACACACACACACACACAGAAATGCGCTAAATTCAAAAAGTAGAAAAGTAATAAAACTCGGTAATATACAATTTGCTATTACTGTGCACACGCAACTATGGGAGGCACACACACTGCTCTCAGCGCCGTCTGCATGTCTGACTACAGCAGCAAGTGGCTGTTATATGTTTGCAAATGAAAATGTAAAAATGAATAAGAAATTACACACACACACACACACACACACACACACACACACACAGGGCAGCACTAACAACGCTTATGTTTTCAGTGCAACCACTTTAACGGTAAAATGGTGATTATATAATGTGTTATTACTTTTCACCTTTCCTCCACTACACCATTTTGACCTGGGCAGCACCGGGTAACCGAGCTAGTAAAAGATAATAAAACAAAAGGTGCTGCAAATTACCGGCTTCCTCTCTCACACACTGTGTTTGCAGCACAAACATTGTATGAACGGAGGAAAAAATACATGTCTTACAGCAAATTTGAATTTATATTGTGGCAATATGAGTTATGAACCAACTTCCAGGCCCAACTGTGCTTGTAAACTGAGGAACAAGTGTACGTGACAGATACCATAGTACAATTAATCGCTGTTTCTTTTGTGTCTTCTGTCCCACACAACTTTTCCTGGTGGTATTAGGCCTGTAGGGCCTTCTCTGTGTGAACTTGGAATGACTTAGAATTGAGTTACAATTTTTCCCATCTAAATTAATGTAATAACTGTGTCCGTCATCTGGATTTTTGCTTTGAGGGACATTTTCCGAAATAAACTTAAACACGAATATCAAAGGACAAGTGAAATGTATGATCTCTCACATTGTTACGATGAAAACGCAGAGCAGAAAACAGAAGAGCGACTTATTAATAGGTGCTGTCTTGCACTTGAATGACCTGGGTTCAAATCCCTCCTTCTGCTCTAATCTTTTTGATCAAGGTACTTACCCAGGATTTTGCTAGTGGAAATTACCCAGATGTACAAACAGGTCAATTATTGTAAGTAGCTTAACACTGAAAGTCATGTTTGGAGAAAAGTGCCACCTAAATGGATAAATGTGTCTGCTTACTATAGTCATCCCAGAAAATGTACGGTTTGGCTCTCTTAGATACTTTGCACACATAGACGTGATAAAGTGAGGCAGATAAGTGTCAGTCTGTGGGCTGGCCAAAGAAACCGTGTTGGGAGGTCATGGTAGGTTGCTCTACGACCTCTTTCTGCACTAGGACATGGCAAGCAGGCATAGAGACAGCACTGCCATTGTTCCAAATATGGGTGTGATGTTTGACTGAGAGACCTCTGGTCTAAACACTGGGCCATCTCTGCTTCTGCCGCATGGCTGGGAAAAGTGAAAATCCTTGCTTAGGTAGTCACTGCTTTCCCATCATGCTTAGATGAAAATGTCTACACAAGTCCACTATAGACTGGGTTCCCTTCTAAATAGTTCCAGAGCCTAGAATCCAGTGATTCCAGGACAGGTTCCTAACCGCCAGGACCCTACTCAGGATTCCGTGGTCAACAATAATCGATGGATAGACGTCCACACAAGTAATGTATGTTCCATAATAGCTTGAAAATGCTGTGATTTAATTCTGCTAAACAGCAGTAAACCTTTACGGTTAGCCTCAGCGATACTTTAATTCCTCACCGTCTGGGATAAGACAGTAACATGAATGATAATTGTTGTTTCATTGTTATTCGGTCGAGATTTGTCATTCAGTTTTTTTTCTTTAAGATTCTGGAATTCAGTTGCCAAGAGATTATGAAGATGAGCTGGATTTAATACTGCAGTTAAGGACAGGCTTTGCAGTTTAACACAGGAGAGACCCTACTGTTGTACTCTCGACACAGGTAGAGTGCACAGGCTGAATTGCTCTCTTAGTTGCTCTCACAGTATAAACAGTATTGTAAATGGGTGCTGTTGTACACTGCATGAGAAGAAGCGTCATATAAGCCGCATAATAATTAAAAAAGCAACGGCAAATATTTCCACGTGGTGGAGAATCAGTGGCCCACCATACGGCCATAATGTCTGTGTCACGCCCCCCTAGTCCGGTCTCCTGATACCTGTCCTGCCTGCTCTGTCGATCGGTTCATCTCACCTGTCTGTCATTTACTTCCCCTATATATACCTGTGCTGGTTCCACATGTCGGTGCGAAGTATTGCCATGTGTTGTCCATGCGTACCGAGCGTTCCTTCTGATTGCTTCTCCGGTTATTGACCTGCTTTGTCTTAAGGATACCGTTTGTGCCTTACACTCGTTTGTTTCGCCGCTTGTTCCGGACTGATTCCTGTTTTTGACCCATACTTGTTTTGTGACTACGACTTTGGAACAACCTCTAACAATAAACAAGATTCTTCACTTGACATCTGCACGCGTCTGCGCCGTTACAGTCAGGCTTTGCCTGTTGAAGTCAATGCTTGCGGTGCTCCTGCAAGAAAAGGATGTCCCATAATAATGCAGCATGTGGCCATCTGTGTCTTGACTCAGATCATGAAATATAAGCCAGCTAGGGCTTTCCTTCCTGACCCCATGTGTTTTAGACCACCACATGAGCCCAGGCGAGCACCAATGCAGGCACATCACGCAAATTTCAGAAAGCAGTTATAAGCTGTATAATGAAACCAAGTCCATCGCCATTCCACGGCCAGTGAGCAGGCTGCTGTGATCACAGGCTACTGAACCCAGAATAAAAAGCCAGAAAGGTTCAGGTTGCCTCTTCCGGCACACGATGAAGGGCCGATTAATCAATGTGCCGCCCGGTCGCTGGGGAAACCAACAGCTGACCCCCAGCCGTCGCTGATTTCGCCTTTAATCCCATGGATATTCAATTCGATAAAGCGATGATTCCAGGCAAGCCGGGGCAATGGATTCAGATAGCGTCACAATAAAAATATGAGCACGCAGTGAAAGGGTCTTTAAAAGCGTAACTGAGCCCAGGTTCTGTGGGAAAAGCAAGGGACTGTGAAGTCCAGCTGGACCGCAGGTGCTGTGGCCAGAAAGACGACGAGACACATGTAGCCTCAAGCTATTTTATTTCCACTGATGACACATTAATGCGTCTTGGTTTATATGTATTAACTTTTTTACTGCTCAACTTTACGATTAAAGACTGGCTTCAGAGAGAATGTCAGAATCCCAGACCATCGACAGGTTCTCTTTTTCACAGAACCTAAACACGCAGCTCTGTAAGAGACATGCAATTTGTCACGATCACCCGCTCAGGCTTCAAAATGTCGGGATCACAGTCGGGAATAGTCAACAGCGGCCGTCACTGGGGTCACATGGCAAAGGGCACTCAAGACTGGCGTTTTTAGAGGCGACGTTTTCCTGAAAATACACTTGAACATCAAACCACGAATGTATTTACCGTTGTTTTTTTTTCCACCGGAGGTGTAAAAAACATGAGTTTGCGATGAGGTCTAATTGAAATGGCAGATTATGTTCCACATTCCCAGCCAAATGGGAAAATTCTGCGTAATTGCTGTGAAAACTTATTTTGCTCAGTGATGAAGAGGGGGTCCCATCTGCAGTCTAGATTCTGCCTTTCATCCGGTGTTTCCAGGTTAGGCTGCAGACCACCGCAAACTTATTTATAGGATGAAAATGGGGGGAAAAAATCCTCACGGAATAAAAATGGAGGGAAAAAACTTTCTGAACGATACTGACTGACTAGAATAATATAATGGGAACCCAAAGTTTTTTTTTGTTTTTTTTTTAACAACTGAAGCATGTCTGAGAAATAACCATCTCGAGTTTTGTTCGGTGTTGGCACTACAAAGTCATCCTAGAGATGCTGTTTCAGAAATTTTAACCTCATGTAGATAAAAACCAGAAAGTTCTGCAGTCTCAGCCATGTTTTTAAAATACAGACTCAAAAGGTCTAATTTGTCTTTCAAAAAAATAATGGACATTGTACTTCCATATTCTGTGAAACCCTATATAATTTTCATAAACAAATTGCAACAAATGCAACCTGCAACACTGACCAGGATCAGAAAAATCCAGGCTCTTTTTTCCTCATAGTAGCTGACACATGAAGAAAACGTGGCGCATATCCATGATGAAATTAAAAGTGAAGAGCCGTCCTCACACTCACAACCTCAGCATGGATCCAACGGATGGCTGAACTGTAGAGAACGGGATTTTTTAAATCGGGCGACAATATGGGATTTTAATGCTCTGTTACCATGTTTACCGCAATCCCCTGTGTTATACAACAAAAAGAAAAGTGCAATGAAGAACGCAGCTGTCAAACCCGTGAATTACGCTGGCATTGGCAGGGCTCTCATTCTTTTGTTGGGGAGTCTGTCACAGTCCTCGTGATCGATTAATCCCTCCGTCTGGCTGTCCATCAAGGGGTATCATAGTTTAGGATCCACGCGTGCATGAACGTTCCACACGTGTGCAAAGTTTATATATATGGTTATTTTCTCAACCGGTTGCGTGACAATGCTGTTAATAAGAGTCACGACAGCTACAAATGAGTTAAAGAAAGGTGTCGGCAGCGTTCCAGGATGGAACTTTAATCTGAATCTCAGGTGCTTTAGCTTTCTAGGTGCATAACTCGGACTAAACCGAGCACTGTATAAACAAACGGATGATTTGAGGCAGTCGCACGAGTCCCTGGAATTGCTCCCCTTGTTTTGCAGCCGGTGATTTATCAAGAACGTTGTTTTTGGCGCGCTGGAGCATGACGACGGCGAGAGCGGCGACTGGTAGTGCAGACGTCTGTTGGACGGAGCTGGTTGGAGTTTCTGTCTCCTGTGGTTTACATGTACTACACCCCCGTGGATGCGTCTGCCTACGAAAGCCTGTTAAGTACACTACCTGTGTTACACGTAGCAGAGCCACGTTTCAACACACCATGCGTTGGAGCCGGTGGATGACCGTCGCCCGATTATCTCACGGCCGCCAAGGGCTTGATATTTAGAACCTAGGTCTCATGAAATGAGCGGTATAAATACAGGGTTTCTGAGAATTAATCCAGCAGCCCTTTACTTACGCTGTTGTGATGTGAATAAAACTGATATTAAAATATAAATGTTATTTGCTCGAAAATTCTGGTATTCTTTAAAATTGTATCGCAAACAGTGGTTTTGTTTGGATGAAGCTCGTTGCCATTTTTACTTTTGACTATGTGCCCTGGGCTCAGGGCTACAGCGAACAGTTACTGACTGCGAATGCTACGTATTCCTAAATGACAACACAGGTCATTCCTAGACAACAGTAGGTGTACCGCCATGGCCTACCCCCGCCCCCCAACAAGCAGCCGACACCCCCACCCCAAAGTGGATATGAAGTCTGCCCACGTCCAGCTGTGGGATATCTTCATGTTACATTCATTTTCATTTAATCATCCATGTGCTGAAATGGAAGTGTCCCCCAGCGCATACCGTGGGTGTAGGCGGGGGTTTCATAACTCATTTGCAGTGTCGCAGACTGTTTAACAGGCACTGCACTGGCAGCGTGGCAGGTTTGTAAGGGGTCCTCAGGGCTGTGCGGTGTGGTGTCAACTTATGTGCGTGTGAGAATGCGTGTGTGACAACGTGTGTGCTTCTGCGTGTGTCTGTATAAGGGTGACCCTGTGTGAAACTGCACACTTTTGCAGGGATGTGTAAGCATGCTCCTATGATGTTGTTTTTGGTGTGTGTGTGTGTGTGTGCACGCGTGTGCAGGTGTGTATGACTGTGTGAGTGTTTTCCCATGCAAGTGTGTGCATGAGGTCTTACTATTTTGGTGTATGTTTTCCTAGGAGTGAAGGAAATCTGTTAGTTTGAGCGTGTGTGTGTGTGTGTGTGTGTGTGTGTGTGTTAGAGAAAGACAGGGGAAAACAAGGACAAGAGACAAGACTGTTAATTAGAGAATATCCAAATTTCCGCTGTAAGACTCAAAACATCTGTTTCCCCTTCTCTTGCTTTGCATACACCTGTCAGTGCTAAGCAGAAAGTGCTCTGCATGTCTGCGAGTGTGTGTGTGTGTGTGTGTGTGTGTGGGTGGGTTTCTGTGTGTCAGTGTTAATAGAACATTGACTGTATTACTGTCATTATTGCTGTTTTTTTATTAATTACTTACCAAAAGCTCTGATCCAAAGTGACTGGCGTATTTTCCCCGATTTGACGTTTCTTCTAACACTTTTCTCAAAGTCAAGACCGCAGATCTTTCTGACAAAACGGCATCCATTTGATCACCCATCCAACTCATTACCCAGCATGCCACTTGGGCATGATGACCACAATGGCAGCACACGGATGAAGTTCAGAGCAAATTTTCTGAGACGACAATAATCCGTGCTGCAAACGTACGCATCGGCAGTAACACCTGGGGGAAGCAGCAGATCTGAATCCCACCTGCAGCTGTGGAACTTTTGCCCAAGGCACTTACCTTGGATTTCTGCGGGAAAAATTGTGCCGATTTATAAATGGGTAACTCACCAGTGCGTGGCGTAACACTGCAAGTCGCTTTGGAGAAAAGCGTCAGCTAAATAATTAAATAAACATAAGCGAGGGGGCAAAAAAAAAAAAAGCGTAAAGCACAGTCTTGAGTCGCCCCAAGGCAAACAGCTAATAAGAAAGTCTCGAAGCCCCGCCCTCTGCCCAGTTTCTCCATTAGCGCAGATAAATCATTTTAGCTGTGGGAGAAAACATGGTAATTCGCATCAATAAACAATTCTTATGCTTACTGGAGGGCTTGTCCTTTCTGCTACAGCACGTTGTCAAGGGAGTGGGGGGGGGATCCAATTATAAGAGCATAATAATAGCCATCTCATACACAGAGGAAACCCCTCTCCACCGAACCCCCACAACACAAAACAATTTCCATCCACTCATTTGCCACTCTTACGTGCCGGGCACAGCCTCGAATTCAATTTGAGAGGCCAGGTTTAATTGCGTTTTTTGTCAGCCGTTAGTTAGGAATTATGCAGTCGCTGACAATGAATGGGTGTTCAAACGACCCTATTTGTCTAAGAAAGTGCAGTTGGGGAAGCCATTACCAATTCCTTTTAAAGTGTAAAATAAGGCACGGCGAAAGAGGGGGCTGCGGGGAAATCTGCTGTTAGACCAGAATAGCACAACCACCTTAAATAGGTGCCCATAGCGCCGGAATGAGGAATCAAATTAGGTTTAAATCACTTGTTTAGCCTATTGCACTATGCCAGGGTTTCATCTGGGACTCCAGCTGGAAACTTTCAGGTTACTAGCTTGTGTCCTTAAGCACTACGCTTCTAGCTGCCTGTTTGTTAACTACCGAGCTGCTGGAGATTTGAGGACCAGACGGAGCCCGTACACTCAGTGATGTCCATGTGTCTGGTATGGGAACTACATTGGCTCTGACCGGGCAGCTCTGCAGCAGGAGGTGAAGACCACCAAGTCCATCACCAGGACCTCACTACCCACCATCCAGACCACCTACAACAAGCTCACAGCATCACCGCAGACCCCTCTCACCCTCTGCACCATCTGTTTTCCCCGCTGCCCTCTGGGAGACACTATCTTAGCCAACAGGCCAAAACCACCAGCCTCAAGAACAGCCTCCTACCACAGGCTGTCAGTCTGCGGAATTCCATCGTATCAACTCTAATCACCTCCACCACCACTGACCATAACCGCTGACATCTGCTGTGTGTGTGTATCTGTATGTTTTATTTATGTTGTGTATGGCTGTGTATGTATATATATTTCTGTATTTATTTGTCTATGCATTGTTTTTCTCTTTCATATATATAGCTTTTTACTTTCAGTCTACCTATATTTGTATTACCTTTTTATTATTCATTCTTTAAATTTTATTCCCCCATGTTCGGTGCACCGCAGACCGGAGGATCTTCATTTCTTGCTCCTCTGTATACCTGCTCTATGAGGGTGTTTGACAATAAACAATTCTTGTGTGTGAGAGGGACAGGGGAAAGGAGAAGCTGTTCATCACTGTAATGCAGTTTTGAACCCAAGACCTACAAAGGCGTACTTCAATCTGAGCTTTGCGCTGCACAGCACTTTCAGGCTGACTAGAAGACAGGATTATTTTGTCCAAAGAGATCAGGTTACGTCAAAGGCCCTGCTCCTTTCACGCCCTTCACATTCTGGCTGACAGAAAGAAGCAGAGGGAGGGGTCTGTTGAGTAAAAAAACTCTGGAGGTCTCCAAACGCTCCACTCTTACAGCCCTGATAGTTTAGATTTTTCACCAACACCACCAAAGTATTCAACTGTGTCTTCTAATTCATACGTTTGGGAATTTTGCTAGAACAATTCAGGAAAGTTTCGCAATAGTAACAGCAAAGACCTTACTGGAGTCTTTAAGCCTTAACCACTATACTACCTGCTGCTGTGCTACAGGTACAAAAACAGGCAGCGAAAGTACAAAAACTCTGCACAAGCATTCCTGATATATGAAAATTCAGCTCAAGAGAGCCTCAGGTCACAGACTCTTACCCTTACTTCAGCTTACGAGGGCTTCCTTCACATTTGCGAAGACTTTGGATTTTTTGTGACTGCTGAGAGCTGAGCAGCACAAGACAAGAACTATCATGTGGTCCTCTTCGCAAATATAGTTTAGCTTTGTTAAATTCTCAACCTCTATTATCCCTTGTCTGCTAATTTCATCTGTTGTAATATTGGCAATCGTAGCCCACCCTCAAATAGTCCAGACAAGGTCAAATTGTTCATTCATCTCTCCAATATTGTTAACCCATTTGTCCTAGTCAGGCCTATCTTGGAATCACAGAGCAGAAGATTATTAAACAACATCTTGGATGGGATGGCAACCCATTGCAGGTTGGCCACACACGCACACTTTCCCACACACGCCTGTTCATGCACTACAGGCAATTTATAGTGAGCAGGGAACCTGTAATGCATATCTTTGGACTGTGGGAGGAAACAGGTACACACGGAGGAATCCAGACATGTTGAAAACTTTTGAAAGATTGAGCTGGATTCAAACACAAACAGGCCAGATACTGTGAGGTGGTAGCGCCACTCACTGTGTGACCACGCTACCCCAGCTTATTTAGTAAGTGTGAATTCATGTCTTTACTGTTTCATTGCAATGGAATCTGAATTTGTCCGCAAACTTTGAGTCTCATGGATGAATGTTTTATTTCTGAGTGCTTTTTAAATGCAATAGCCATAAAAAAAGGAGAAGGCAAACACATACAATATGACAGAATAAACAATGACGTGAAACCGCCTTGTTATTTTGTTATGACTCATGTTAACTACTAAAGTAGTTAAGTCCATTTTAATGGCGTGTCGGTGATATTTTCATAAATAATTTTGGGGGCTCAAGAATGCATTACAATTTTAATCATTCAAAAAAATGACAACTTTACGTACATTTTTCAGTGAAGGGAATTTAGCTTTCGAAGGGTTTTGCAGGAATGAATTGTCTTTGTAAGGTAGAGGAACACTGTATTCACATTGTGTAGATGTAGGTGCAAGATATGGCCTGGGGGATCTCCAGTAGTGTGTCAAAAAAATGAAGCCCAGGTCAATTTTTTCTGCCTCAACATGTGCATCACCCCAAGGTTGGCATCCTGACATCTCAAATACAAATATAAAAATGCTAAAAAATGGGTTGAAGAAGGGCTTTGTCTGTTATGCTGACACACCTTGTGGTGGTCTATTCCCAAAGGCTTTGCAGGAGCTCTGTTGTGCCAGTGTGCTTAAGCTCAGAGTAGGAGCACCATCCCTCTTGCTCCATTTGCTGCGTCTCTCCGGACCCCCCAGCCCCCACGCCGTGACCTTGCTCCTCAATAATTCATGCCTTGAAAATACAGGAGCTCCATGGTCACCTGGCCTTAAGGTGAAATGCAGCATCTGATAGTTGAAACCACATACTGAGCACAGACCCAAACAAGTACAGCCATGGTTTAAAGTAGACCCAGTCAAAGACAGCCCCAGCTGAGATCAACCCGTGGTGAACCTAAGCCCAGTTGAGAAACAGTGCTGATAATAGGGTCTTTTGTAGCTGTAGCTTCATGTCTGGAGATGAGTCCACGTTTCAAGTACTTACTCAGTTACTCACTGTCATTAACTTTTTTTCCAAGTTAGGGTAGTCTATCCTGGAAGCAGAGGACACTAAGCTAGCCAGGGTATACATTATGTTGGATGCCAGTCCATTACATCTTGTGACCGGTGCTCATGAAGTGAAAGTTGACCTCATCACAGGATTCAGCCAAAAGAGTTGGAACACGGTCAGTCATGTGTCATGCTTTAAACTGGATCAACAGATGCCACCTTCAAAGGCAAAAGAGGATCCATGACATTTATCGTCCCAGTATTTCAAACTTAGGGGATGTGATACCATGCTCACCTTCACTCTATTTCTTTCCTTGTGTAGAAACTCACATGTGCGGCCAGCTGTTAGCCTGTGACACTCCACCAATTTGTTAGGAATAATGGCTGCCTGCTGACCTCTGCTTCTGTGCTAAATGGAGTTGTGGAAGATCTGTCTCCTCTTTTTTCAAGCTTGTCGTCAGATGTTACAACAAGAAAGAGAACAAGTGGCAAAAAGGATGCCCATTAGAGGGAAGTCAATGAGATAAGTGTCATGTGGGGCAGCATAGTACACCGCAAGAGCCCTAGTCATGAGCCACAGGCTGGAGAAAGTCATCGAGCACTCAAAGGCTGACGTCCTTCAATGCCATGTGCGGAACACAGTAAATTCAATTCCTATTGGTGTTGCCCGACTATTTGACACATTTCGCTCAGTGTTTTTCTAAGGTGCCAAACATGACCAAGTCACCAATGCTCGCTTTCCTCGCTCTATACATGTCCAAAAAATATTTCCTGGAGTATCTTGACTTTATGTGTGGTTGTATATGAGTAAAGTTAAGCTGTTTAAATTTGTATTGTACAATCTTAATTGATTATTATTATTTCTGGTATCAATGAATTTGTAAAAATCTTTCATTTTCAATACAGTAAGTCCCTGCTATCTGATGATAGAGACATTTCAGAGGAATGATAGACTCTCTAAAAGACTAACTGCATTTACCTCCACACCCAGCTACTATCAAGGGTTCAGACATTGAGAATTGCCACGTCTACAAGTACTTGGAGGTTCTGCTTGAACAAGAAATGGTATTGGTCTTGCAACATGAGCGCCATGTGTAAGAAAGGACAGAGCAGGCTGTGCTGTCTTTGGGTGTGTGCGGCCATATCCTCCACATGTTCTGCTGGTAGTCTGTAGACTGTAGTTGCCAGTGTGATCTTTTATACCTTGGTGTGCTGAGGGGAACATATCACTCTGGTGAGAGATGCAAGCTCAATAAACTAGAAAGTAAGTTCTGTCATGGGACAGAGCCCTGATCCAGCGAAGGTAGTGGCAGAGTCCAGGATGAGGAGGAAGCTACAGTTCATTATGAACAGTGGCTCATATCCCCTATATGAAGAGATCACCCAAAGCTCTTTTAGCCGCAGGGTTAATTTGGTTTAGGTGCACTGAGTGTGCATGAAGGTCCTTTATACCCACACATAGCCTTCTCCTTAATACCACACTGCTGGCTTCTAATTTTCACCTTGTTTCATTGTTGAACTTGTTTTTACTTAGTTGGAATTGGGAATTGTTTCCTGTTACTTATTGGCTATTTATTTATTCAATTATTTTGCACCTTGTTACGTGTCTTATATTATATACACTCTGTTTCAAAACGGCATCTATATGAATATTCTTGTGAGGATTAATTATGTCCAGTCCCATCATACATCTGTTCATCACCAGACGCTTTCCTCCAAAGCATTGTACAGCTCAAACAAAAGTGCGTGTAACCAACAGGTATAAAGAGTCAGTTACCATCATTTTTACCAACCCACACTGCAAATGTATGTAGCTGCCTATAAATCTGATTGGAAAAACAGAGACAATTTTGACAGATAATGGGATGCAAGTTTATGGAGCAGCTAGGAGATCAAGGGAGAAGTGGGTCCAAAAGAGATGGGTTTTGAGGCTTCTTGAGTACTCAGAGACTAAGCAGCACTGAGGAGAGGAGGGAGGTCATTTCACCATATGAGAGCCGAAACTGAGCTTTTAAGTGTATACGTCTTGTTCCGGCTGCCAAGTATACAAAGGTTAAAAGGTGTAGTACTCTTGCCGGGGTGTATAAAGTGATCAGGCCATGGAGGTGTTGGGGTGCAAATCCGTTGATGGACATGTACAGTACTGTGCAAAAGTGTTAGGCGTGCAACTTCAATGTTTGTCAAGAAGTACAGGTAGATTCTTATCTACCATCAGGGAGGTTTCTGGTTGGTCCCAAATTCATTGTGCAGCCTGAGAGTGACCTCAAACACCCAATCTCAGTCATACACAACTATCTTCAGCAAGTATTCAGGGCATTATTTTTGGAACCATCCTCGCTTTGTAGCATTTTTCCCCACAGGTGCTTAAGACTTTTGCACAGTACTGTATACTGTACACACAGTTGCAAGCCATAAGCAGAATTCTAGCCAGCTAACCAACATTCTAGTTGACAGCGAGTCTAACTAGCTATACGCTAAGCCCACCAGCATCCTGTCTAAGGGGGCAGAAAACAGACTACCTAGCAGGGTAGCTAACATGCTAGTTCCCTTGTTAGTTAACTAGCAAGAACGCCGTGCAAAACCCTTATTCTCCACATGTGTAGAGAATGTTTTGGGGATCAAGTTATTTAAACCCGTGATAAGTACCATACCTTTCTTTCATAAAAAAAACTCACATAAACCGTACCTTCAGTACCAGGACTGCGGATCCCTCGTGAAGAACATCTGTTTGTACTGTGGTCCGATTTCTGTTTCAGCCCTGATTCGCAGTCACAGAGCTAATATCGTGGCACCGCAAAGCTTTCCAATGGATTGAGGCGCTGATTTCCACAGAAAACAAGGGCCATCACAGAATCTCTTTTATCATGTTAAACACCAAAGGAGGAGTCTACAGTGCAGGCAAATCAGGTTGCTTTTGATGAAAAAGTGGCACTTCAACAGTGGATAACCAGTCAAAATAGACTTGATGGAAATCATGCTTTTCAAAAAACGTTCATAAAGCTTAAATCGCGCGAAAGTAAAGGAGTCGTGTCATTGCTGTAAAAGATGACTGTTTTTTCAATGGCAGCCATCCTTCCAACAATTTCCAAGTTCCATTCTACCATAAATAGACCCTTCAGCCTACCACTTCAGCCCGACTGTGGCTGGAATCTACCCTAATAAAGAGGATGAATAAAATGTTCGAGTGGAGCCACGTGATCCATCTTCTCGATTGTCTTGTTTTCTGACTGAAGGAAAAAGGAAACAATTTCAGGAGACCCACAGGGATTTCCAACTGCAAGGATAATCTAATGGAAACACAAGCAAAGAGGATGAAACCCAGCCTCTGTTAATGCCCCAAAGAATGAGCAAAGACCCTTGCAGCAGCAAGCGAGGTCCTTGAATACCTCTAAAAAAAACATGAGAAGACAAGACGTGACATTTATTCGCACGCATTTAGCAAATTCTTTTCAAAACCGGTTCGCAGTACAATTGCATAATATAAGCACAACAAAAAAAAATAGAACTTAGCAGTCCAGTGTCCCTGTGACTGTGTTAAATTTAGTGCAGTATTGTTTGGTGGGGTGAAAAGAAAATAAAAGACTGGTATAATTAGACTATTCAGATTTGCACCAAACGCAAAGCTTGAAATGCAGAAGTGACAGCTATGTAGGCCTGTGTACATCCCTGCATGTAATGCGACCCCATCTGTCCTTGCTGAGAGCTGGAGAACAGCAGTCATGCAGACGGAATTCTATCACAAGGTGCTGATAAAATCCACCTGTAAGCGCTTCTTTGGTTTGCACGTGGCATGTCCAAGGAGTGAGAACGCCGTGCCCACTAAACTGCAACTACGGGGCTACAAAACGTTACCCCGACACACTGAGCCGCCACACTGCTCCTACTTGCATTTACCTCCTGCAAATTGTTGTGCATTTTCAGACCTGACATGAGGGACATCAGAAATCACTGAACGTGAGCTCCTCCATCCGTGCATCCATCCATCCATCACCCATATGACTATTTGTGGTAAATTGTTTAAGCAACAAGTTGTACTATGTGTTGTGATATGAATGGAAACATCCCCACAATTTAGCAAAATAAATAAATCTGCTAAAGTGTCATGGCTTCATCGTGCCAGGGTTTTTAAGGATGGATATGGAAAATGTGTTTGATTATTGCAGGAAAAAAGATCCTTCCATTCTAGTAGTGAAGAAATGGCAGGATTCAAAGAGGCTGGTGGCCAGATTTCAGGGTGACCTCATGTATCTGGCAACAAGCCTAGCTATTGGGTTCCCCGAGGCTGGGCAGGATCCAGCTCCCTGCAGCAGATGTTCTCCTGGGTCCTCTCCTGATGCGGGGAGATCAGGTGACTGATCACGCAGTGAGTCCTGTGAACTTCGCAGGGTGTTTCCAGACAGGCTGCATGTGCAAGGGCATTATAGGGTACTTTCCCCAGCCAACTCCCACCAAACTCCTATTAACAAAACACGGCCCAACCATGACCCACAGCCCTGCGATGAGTTCTTTCGCATAAATGGTAACTGCAAGAATATGTTCCCACAGTTAAGTGTGCGTCTGTGTGTTCCTGCTCTGTTGACAGTATTCTTAGTGACAGCCTTGGATGACTTGCACTTGAAACGCATCTGCGGCGAATAAGAAAACTCTGACATTGAGATAAAAGTCACCGGGACTGGTAAGGTGCAAAGGGCCCTACATGGCAATCTCGATGTTATGTCTAACAGTATTAGTATTTATACTCACATAACAGATGTTTCTCCAAACTAAGTAATAATGCTTTCTAATTACTTATGTAGACAGTTCAGGAACTTATAGTGGAGCAACTCAGCTTAAGGTCCTTTTTAGGTGGAACTACAACAGGAACAGGGATTCAAAGCTGGACTGTTTGAATACCAAGGCAGTGGCTCGAACCACTACTCTCCTTGTTGGATACCAGCTTGAGTTACCGATATCAATATCTAACAGTATCTGCCCTAGTACCGTCCAAGCTTGACATGACAAGCAGATCAAAAACTTAACAGTGGTACAGAATAAGTCACCCTTAATGTGTCCAAAAATTTGCTGGGTGACTTCGAATACTAGGCGGTGGGGCTTGTTAAATGAAGATGCGAAACATGAAGCTGGCTTTTCAGCAGTGTGTTTACATAGTTCTGCTGGCTTATTTATCAGATGATGCGAAGAAAGGGTTTTCCTGTTGTTTGCTGAACTCCTCCAGGGCCCTATGGTTTCTAGCAAAAGTTTTTGGCAGCTGAAAAGTGCTGAATGTGCATTTTGCACTCGGAAGGCGCCAACCGGCACATTCCGGTGCTAAGGCCATTACGTCAGCACTTTCACCGTTAAGTCTTGGCCAAATGAGGCTGGATAATGTTTCCCTCCCATTTGCGTGCCATTAAGCACAGTCCTTGCAGAAGGACTGGCCTTTGTCTTCTCATTCTCTGAGAAGGGAACGCTTTTGAGAAGACAAAATTAAGGTGTTCTTTTGTTTCAAAAAAACTAGGATCGCTTTAGTCTTGAAGCTCTAGAGCAACTGACCGTTACCGCTTGTTGTATTCAGAGGGGTGTGCAGTCTCTTGGGGGTCCTGTCGCTGCCTGTGTTTTGCTGTGACCTAAAGCTGCTCAGAGTTAAAAAAAAAAAAAAAGAAGCTGTACATCACAAGGCAGATATGCTGAGGAACAGTTGGTATTTTGTGGGAAAGTGATGTCTAGTGAATATGTCCTAGGTTTTCCTCTGATTACTTTGAAAGAGTTTAAAAAAATCATGTGCTAAAACAAAATTACTAGGTTTGTGGGCCTGAAAAGTCATTTGGAGAATGAACCGCGGGATTATTTAACTCTGTAGGAGCAACGCAAAACACCGCTGCACTACCCGGCTGTCCTGAAATGTCGAACATTCAGCCTGGTGCAAACATGCAAAACGGATCTAGTGCTTAAAGGTGGCAAAGCGGCCTTACTTGCCGTTGTCTGGGTCTCAGTCGCTGTTTGGGTGTCGCCGACTGTGTTTTATTTCACGAAGCGTTTGAAGAACATTTGGTGTGTGATTCCATTCAAATGACTTTAATTTACAGTGGTTAGCAAGCAAAAAACTGGATATTCTGCTTGTGCCGAAAAGAAGAAACAAAACAAACTAATTTAGAAATATTTAGACTTAAAAATGAAAGTGAAAACAGTCTGGCAGAAAAAATATAGTACTGTACAGTATTCAATGATACTACTACTATTCCTGAACAATAATATTATTATTAAGTAGTAGTAGTAGTAGTATCGGTGATATTAGTATCATCAGTATTAATAGCATCATTGAATAATAAAAACAATAATAATAATAATAATAATAATAATAATCTGTTTGGGTTTTTTTTGGTTTTCCCTCTGGATACACATTTTACTCCCACAAGTACTCAACTTGCTGTCTACTATGTCTTTGAAGTACAGAGATACTCTGCTTCTTACATAATAAAGCCAACTACTGCACACACTTCCTCATCCCTGTTTCCCATCACACCGACAGTCATCCTTACACAACTACAACAGCAGATCGAGTGCATTATTTAGACGTCATAAATATGCTAATATTAACAAAATTATTTAAGTAATTTACAAACAATCTGTCTGATAAATGCACATTTGCATTAGCGCAAAGCCTTCATGTCACATTTAGATTAAGATCATCCAGTGTCAGACATCAGGCAGCACTGATTTTGCGATCTTGTCATAAATGTCTGCGAGCAAAATGTCTAAGAAGAGAGAGACAGAGAAGAGAAAGTTACATCGAAAAGGAAAGATCTAACATTAAAAGACCAGCGAGATCATAAAGCCCACTAATGATGGCGAGAAGCAGAAGGTTATTATTGCTAGCATTGAATTAGCTGGTTCTATTTGTGTGGGGTTTTTTTTTCCGAAAAAATAAATTGCAAAAACTTCAATTGTTGAAGTTGTCAGGCTTGAGAAGAAAGTTAAAGGAAAAGGTGAAGAAAGAGGGGAGAAAAAGTACGAGAAAGAGAGCAAAAAAAAAAAAAAAAAAAAAGTCTGCTGTGATCTTGAACCCCCTCCTGAGGCTTTCGCTTCAGGACTCCAATAAAAAATGTTTCCGTTGAGCTTTACGAGTTGAAGTCTGAAGGTGACACTAATGGTCCAAAAATTATTCGCCCTCCTACGCAGTTTATGGTGCCTGTTTCAATAACATGGATAATAAGTGATAACACTTCAATCATCTTTGTTAAAATATGTTGTTGTTGCCATTGTTATTCATAGCAATAGTTTTCATTTCAGTATTAACATTAATTTTAGGTGATACGTTTTTGCCTGGGAACCTCTTATTTTTTCCCGTAACAAATAACGGCAATTTGATTGCCTCGCAGATGGAATTTGCCTTAAGGAGGCGAACAAATGAACCCTGTTAGGAGAGGGATGGGGTACTGGTTATGGATATGGAACACTGGGGCACAGCATCTTAGGAAGTTCCAGGGGAAAAATAGCTTCCAGAAGCATTACATAAAGCACTGCTTTAAATAAAAGAGTGAAAAACATTAGCAATATCGTAACAAAACAAAATCAAAATAAAAACTGACTTGTGACGGAATGCAAATTTGACAGAATACGAATTTCCAACGTTACTGAGCCTTGGGGTGATGCAGGTCACTATGAAACACGTTATTTGTGTGTATATCGTTCACGGTGCCAAGCAATAGCGGAGCGCATCTGTTAAATGTGGCATTCGAATTTTTTTAGAATTTAAAAAAAAAAAAAAAAAACGTGGGAACACGCTGGGCCACGCTGCCATTTCATACCGGATAAAGACGCTAACACTTGCAAGCAAAAATGACCAAATTAGCACAAAAAAAAACTTTCTGCACCGCTTTCCTCAGAACTGCGAGAGCGAGGAGGTGTTAAAACGAAAACAGATTGGCAGTCGATGAAAAACTCATTTATTATTATTTAGCGTCTTCAGATTTGGATTAGCATTAAAGAGGCAGTTTCGTTTTGTGTCCCGCTTAAGTTATGAAAATGAATTCCATTAGGGGGGAAAAAAGACGCTTATTTGCAGAGCAATTTTATCGCGAAGGCGGATTCTAATCGCTGTTCACACGGCATGCAGATCAGCCATCTGCTTTGCTGACAGTTCACCCTTGGCCTCTTCTTTGTAAATAAACACGCAAGCCGATCGGCCATATTGTCTGTCCTCGCTAAAGGGTCCGGGGATTCTGAAGGATGTTTCGTTCGGCCGACTTCGCAAGGTAAAGTGACGGCGCACACGTGACCGTTTCCGGCGTCACCCTCGTGGTGCGGCGACGCCTCGCTTGAAGTCATCCTCGTGAGGCCACGTCTGTCGGCGCAGAAGCGTTCCGAGACGCAGTCGTGTCTTCTTGGAAATGTGATCGTTTTGCCTTCGATCCGTAAGCGAATAAAGACTGCCGTCGAGGACGTACTCAGACAAATGCAGCTGGAACTCAGCGGAGCTGCTTTTCTGCATCGTTTCTACCGGAACGTCGCCTTTTATTTGTTGAACCAGGTAGCTTAGCGGTCGGGAACACTAGACTTACGACTGTAAGGTTGCAGTCTTAGGCCCCCAGCAGCAAGTTCTTAGCCGCTTAAATCTGTGGTCTGGGAATCGTGTACGTCGCTGTGGATAAAGTAAATAATGCGCTGCGCCCTCACTTTGGCTGCTAAGAATAGGAAGAGCTCACACTAAAAGGTCTTGAGGCGCACGGTACCATTTTCCTGGGTGAAGGACGGGCGCCACTTAACACGTATCGCTTACCTGCCAAACGCTGGCCCGTGTTTTCCCTTTTTGTACTGCATGACAAACGCTTCCAGCCTGGGGACTGGAAAGCATTTGGAGCTGCCTCTGAAGGTCTGCCAAGCAAATTGCCTTGATAAAAGTGAGAAGGCTTAGCAGACCAATGCAGCTGGAACTCAAAAAAGCCCTGTTTACTTACCCTGGTTAGTGCGCTCATGGGCTTGACCTGCTGGCCAAATTGGTACTGAAACGTCTTTATACAGATTGGCTTTGCTGGATCCACTACCTCCGCCTGTAATTTAAACTGAAGTGCCTGTTTATACAACCCCTCTTTGGACGCACGAGACGCTTGCGGAGCTGTACCCGAAACAATTCACGGTACGGTGCCTTTTCTTGTTCATGCGATACACCACGGGGTTTTTCCTGTGGAGGGACCGAAACCCTCATTTATTCTTGGATGCACTGCATTCGCAAAAAACATTTAACAAGTCTGAAGAAACGAGAAGAAAACGTAACAAGCGCTTCCTGAGACAAATTAAATAAGTCAATAGCAACTCGGCTGCACATCTCGGAATCCTGAATGCGTTGATCGTTTTTCTTGTAGCTTCTAATTTGCAATGACAGCTTAAAAACTGACCCATTAACCAGCACAAAATCGTCTACTCATCAATAGTCAAAATTTAATATGTAAAAAAGCTAAATTGCTCATACCCAGTAAATATATTATGATGCACTGGATTAGTGGTATAACAGCGCATTTACTCATAGATTAAAATAGTCTGTGAGGCATATGCAGCATCCATTTAGGCGGAAACACTTTATTCAAGGCTATCAAACACCCAGTGAATAGTAAGTGATAACCAGGGTTGTGTTAAGACCAGTGCTGCCACTTGCCCACGGTCCTTTATGTGAAGCTCTCCTTCAGCAAATCTGCTTCTAAAGCCAGGGGAGCGAGCAAAGAGGTGTCAAGAATCTGCACTCCTGAAGACAACATGGTTTGTTTGATTATTTGTCTCATTGGTGCCGTCACTGCTTGAGTACTACGATGCGGAGATCATGTGCCGTCACGATCTAACGCCGCCGCAGTTACAGATGCCTCCTACTCAGTTTCCTGCAGACATGTGACCACCTCACGCAAGTTTTACTTTGACGGCAATCCCAAAAATTGTTCGCCCCGTGTACATGGCTTTTCCTGGATGCCGTGGGTTTACATTAAAATTCAGGAGTGCTGGAACCATCGGTGATCTGCCTCGTACCGGGAACAACACCCTTCTTTCCTTCCTGAACGCACCCACAAAGGACGGCAGGCTCTCGTGGATAGAGTTACGAGGAAACAACGCAGACGGGGAAAAGCCTAAGTGCCAACAGGAACGAATGAGGAGAGGCCTTGCGTTCACCTATTTAATTCAAAAACACATTTGTTGCCTTAGTCACCCAGAGGGGTCAGGCCAGCAAAGAAGGATGAGATGCTTGCGGAGACAGTCAAATATGACTGGCGCTGCATTGTCTTCCACTGATGCGGCAGAATACATCACTGAACCCTTTCAGATGGAGTACGATGTTCAGGGGGTCAAAAGCAGACACACACTCACACACACACACACACACACCCACTTATATACATAATTGGCTTTTTTGCTTCACATTCCACTGTAGATGGATGGCTATACACAACTCAGCATGGGCCACAGGAAAGAAACACAGAAGAAACAGAAAGCAAGAGGTAGAGACATAAACAAGTGGAAGAGAGATGTAAAGAAGTTGAAAGATGTACAGAGTTTGAGAGAGATGGAGAGGGACGTAGAGGTGGGTACGGCAGCCAAACACAGTACTTGAGTAAAAATACTGTTAGTTTGCCAAAAATGCATTGGTAACAAAGCAACCATAAAAGTATTTATCTAAAAATTGTACTTGAGTAAAAGTATCAGATCAAAAAACCACTGAGTATTGAAGTTACTTTGAATCAAATGGAGTCTGCAAATGTTTCAAACCACGAGCATGAATTTTAGCCAATATTGTCAATGAATTGAAATTGCTGTACAAATACAATTACATTCTGTCAATTAAACTAATGGGAAAAGTGGAAAACATATAAAAGTTTAAAGTTGTGTGTCATTAATCGTGATTTATTAGACCTCTTTGTCAAAGGTAACTTACAATGTTAGGTTTGCACACCAGCTACATACAACTATTTATTCATTTATACGGCTGGGTAGTTTTACTGTTTGTTTACTGACCGATGTCCTGTGTGACAGAGCCCATGGCTCCAATCCCACGGCACGGCGCCTGCTGTGAACAGCCTTTCGCGATGGACAGTAATAACATTACACCCACAGTCCATGCGCTCCCCGGTTTTACAGTCAGTAGTCGTTCTGGTGGCACTCATGACTCCACAAGGGCACAACCAACAGGAGAGGCAACTGAAAGGTCAAATCTGCGCTCATACAACAATCCAGACACACCAGCTGTCATATGGAGTCGCTACAGACTTATCTTGTTATCTTGGCTGCTACCAGATCTGCTGAAGCACATGTTTAAACACGTCTTTGCTTCTTTTCAAAAGGGACTTTAGAACGTATGAGTAAAAGCACCGTATCGTGTCAGTATGAAGCCAGTGCCGGTGCAATTCCACAACGGATCGTGCTTCTTTTAGGAATAAGGTGAATATGACCAACAAGGCACCCCTGCATCAGACATCCTCAAAGGTAACACCGACTCAGCATGGAGGAACAACACTGCTGGTTGAAACAGTTACTCTGTGGCACCAGGGAGATTCGGCTGTACAACTGAGCTTCACCTCTCTCAACCGCTGGCAGGTACAGTATAGGTGGTGGCATGGCATCATCACACAAACCTCCAGCAACACTCCTGCAACAGGGGTAAGCACAAATTCCGCTCCATGGACAGGTTCATAATGACAATCGCATGTTTAAATGATCCACAGCTCTACATGGACGGGCAGATAGATGAAAACCTTCTTCTGTATAAAGCAAGCCTCGGGTCAGAAACCTGCTATGAGGAAATGCCATGCAGAGTTAAATGGAAAGTGAGAAGGACGACATTGCATTACTGAATCGATTAGTAATATGCAGATTAAATGTGTATATTAACATGTACAATAAAGGACTTTTCTGACATAAAGCATTGCCTTCAAAACGCACCTACACCCTGGTATCCGAGTGTAATGGGTTCCTAGAAATCACCTGAATACCACAAACATCAACATAAGGAAGCTATTTCCATTATTTCTTGTAAGGAAAATTGTAATTTGTTCCAGGCTTGTCTGAGAAACACTAAAATACCTCCTTCAATATGATAAAGAACACTTCAGATGCCAGTTACCTCATTACCAAACAGTTAATGAGGTAATTAATATGGATTTGTGTGTTTATACGCTGTTACCTTTTTAATTTGGTATCATACATTATGTTTTGTACCTTATTAATTGTAGTATAATGAATAGCAATGTAGTATAATAACAGCAATGAACATCCATCAATCCATCCATTTTTGTTAACCACTTATCTTGGGTAGGGTCACGGCGGTCTGGAGCTATGCCCCAGATGAAACCAGTGCCGGGCTACGAAGCTGCCCCTGGATGGAACAACGAGTCGACCGCAGAAGAATGAACGTTCGATTTATGTAAAATGCATTTATGTCAAATTTATGGAAAAAGTGAAGAAATAAGTATAAAACTGGGAAAAAAAAACAATAAAGTGTACCTTCTGTAACGGACTGCTACCGGGGGACTTACTGAATAAGCAGAACAAAATCACTGAAGCGCCAACTGCGTTGGAACACGGGGCACACGAGGCAAAGGCTGAGAGCAAGGATGCTGGGTGCAGTGCTGAGATGCTGCTTCGCACTCGTACTCACACCAGCTACCCCTAGCTGGGAATTAATACATCTACCACTTGTCGTATTGGGAATTTGGACAGCAGGAGCTTGCATTCCAGGGTATAGATGTACTGTAGCTCCAACTATCCATTATCAGCAACTACTTATCCAGTGCAGGGCTGCAGCAGTCTGGAGCTTTCCTGGAAGCATAGCACGCAAGGCAGGGTAGAGCCTGGATGGGAAGCCAGTGGATCACACAGCAAAAGAGCTTATTTCTATATTAGAACATTTAAATTAAAAACAACAGCAAACCCGACTGATCTGCAGTGTACGAACAATACAGCTGGCTAACAGCTACTCTGCGCAGCTGAGGTACAATTAGCAATAAGACGTCTTTTTGTTTGAACATTAGTCTGTTTTCATTTAGATTCCCGTATCAGAAGAAAGGCACGGAGTTCATTAAAACAATCTCAAAGTGTGCTCTTGGTGTGCATTAAACATGCCAACGCTGTGATTTAAGGATAATAATACCATTAATTATACTAATTATATGAGATACTCCCTGAACGAACGGACTATTTAACATTTCATTTACGTGAGGAGATTCTGAGCGTCTTTGTCAAAGGACAGCGGGCTGAGAATTTAATAAAGTGCAGCGGCTTCTGTGAAGGCTGCGAGGGGAAAAAAAGAGAGGTAAAAAAAAAAAAAATCGGAGTAAAGCCCGAAAGCACGTTAACTGTATTCGGCCCTTCAGAAACGCGGGAGAATGCCACTTTTCTTAAAAGGGATTTGCAACAGCGATGCGCCATAGCAAACAATGCACTCCGCCGTACAAAGGGTCGGGACAAACGTCCGTGCGCTGCTGTAAAAGCGCCGCGTGAACCGCGCTGGTGTTATTTCTGTAACACAATATCCCCCGATTGTCGTGTAAGCACGGTCTTTCCTCCCTTTCATCCCGCAGCCTTTCCCCGGCGCCCCCCCAGCCCACAGAACAACTGAGCGAATTAATGGAGCTGTTGGCTTTGACACACTAAATTCCATCCATTAAATGGGGCCTATTGACCTGCGTTTATTTAACCCCAGGGGATCCTGGCTATCCCGTAAGGCTTCGCCGTATCCCCCCGTTATCCCCCGTGTGCACTGGGGGCTACGAGGCTCACGCAGCCCCACGGTTGGCCTCTCTGATCCTGGACGAGGACGTGAGAGCGGGGAACACCGGCGTCGCTCGGCCGGCCGCGGACAGCTGCGGATCAGAACGTGCCGCTTGTGCACGACTGCAGATAAGGAGTAGCGTGACCGGGGCGGAGCAGCCTCAAAGAACCCCGCTTGGAGGGCAATCCTGCCCCCCTCCCCCCTTTCTTTTTCGTTTTTCCGAGAGGTACGTGAACTCGAACGTGATGTTGATTATTACGCTAAATCTGCGGGCTTCGGTAGCTGCGGGAAAGGGAATAATCTCTCGAGCGCAGCTCTTTTCCCTCTTTCATTTAGTCTTTCGAAGCTGAGTGTTCAGCTGCCACCCTGAGCCAGAGCACAAGTTTGTTTAGACCACATCCAAGCTTTTCTCGACGGCATCTCGATACGATTTTTTTGTCAGCTTTTGCCCGACGGAATTAAAATAAAACCCGCGGCAGATTGATGCACTTTTTAGCCCGTGTTATGGGGAACACCGAGGGAAAATATTATAGGACATTCTTTCCTTGTTGTGTCAAGCAGACAAATTTGATAACATTCCGCAAAGCATTTTTATCATTAACTGGAGTCATGCATGCACTAACAGACCGGAGATTTTCGTGGAAGAAAAAAGTGAAAAGTCATTTCTGACGGAATGCGGGCGGCAAAAAAAAATAAAAAAATTTTAAAAAAACAGGGAGGCAGCCAAACAGCACAATACACATAATGCGTGTGGCGCTGTTTTTAGCAGCTGGCCAGGCTTTGTGAGTTTTGCACTGTTACTTCAAATCGATAAAAATTGATTTTGTTCAGAGTTCTTAAATTTTGTTTCCTTCCTTTAAGAAAACGTACTGTACCAAAGCGTGTTTAATTAGAAATCTCCACATTTGAAGGTGTTTATCTTTCAGCAAAGGGACTCTTTGCTGTATGCAGCTCAAGACTAAAATGCAAGTGAACATTGTGTGCCGTCACACACTTTAAAATGCCTATATATAGAAAAACACGAGTAGTCGAGGCAGAATTACTTGATGCCCAACAGTACTTTAGGAGCCTTTTCCTCAGGGGAAAATGTGGGGAAAAAAATCCCCTTTGAATGCTCATACAATCAAACCCCTTCAGATGTTTTGCATGATGAAACATTTCATAAGACAGGGCGAAAAAGTAGGCTACTCTCCGAAAAGTGCTTTATCAGGTACAAAGAAGCAGGTTGCCAACCCGCACGGTGGTGATCAACACACTCAGGTTTCACTGCTTCAGTTCCCTGTCGACTCAGTCTCACTTTTTAAACCTACAGGGTTGTAGACACAGCCTCAACTTTGCCGATTTACCCCAGCACATTGCGAGCTTCTCACATTGCAGGTTCTTTTTTTTTTTTGCATGATAGACGTGCTAGATCCGAGTTTCTAACACCTGGTTTGACAGAGGAAAAAATATATGGACTGTTTACCAGTCTTTATAAAGGAGTCAGCCCCACTATATTAGGAAAAATTTTTTGCAAAAAAAAACTCTGCAGGCACTAGTAGTACTGTGGAAGGCAGCAGGTGGTGAAGTGGGAAAAGTTAGGACCACACTAAAAGAACCCAAGTCCAAACCCTGCCTCCCCTTGATCCAGGAACTGAGGCTGAACTGACCAGGTACAAATGGTCCAGCCCAATAAATGGACAAAACACTTTAAGTTGCTTTGGCAAAAAGTTACAGGTACCTAAACAAACAAACAAACAAACACGTTCAAGTAAATCCTGCCACAAAGCTGTGAAAGGACCTCAAAACATCTAATAAAAGAGTAACTGGGATACTACGCCTTATCAGTCAGAAGTACAAGGGTGGGCAACCACTGAGTTAAATGAGCCACCTACTCACGACAAAACCCCTTATTATTGGATCCAGATGTTAGAATGACCAAAGCTTAACACGCCCCGCAGGCCTCTCCAACACTTTCATCACATCTTCTGTACGTGAACATCATGCGGTATAGTACACTGTGGCTCGGTACGGATCTCAGCACTGTGGTGTCATCGTTTTATCGGTGCCCCTCCTCCACCGCTCTCTACTACTCCCATAAGTGATTCGTTGTCCTCTGAGAAATGAAGTGCATCTCGGAGCCCTAAAATGAAGATGAATGGGACGAGCACATCCCAGGGCCTGCACCACTGACCCTGCAGTAAAGCTGGCCAGTCGATTGCAACCTGATCCCCGACGCGGCCCCGTGGAAACGCGCCCTTCCTCCATCCTCCTGCACCACTTTGCTAAAAAGCTCCCTTCCGCTGTCCTTGATCGATACCCGCTAGCACTCCAGTATTGCAGACCCCACCCCCCCATGCCAGCACCATTATCCCAGCATCACTACATCAGGAGACGCTGTCTGCGCAAGCAAAGAACATGCTAGAGAAGCACAACTGTTCTGTTGTCCTCACAGTGTTTCTTGTCAAGCTACTTGGTGTCTGTGAATGTGTAAAGATTCCAGAGAATTTGTGGTTAGTTTTAAAGCACGTGGTGGCAACCATTCCCTTTAAATTCACCTCCTGGCCTCCATTGGATGGTCCAGTGGTGTCCCAGAAGGTTGGAGCAGCAAATCCAAACCACTGGAGGTGGCCTGACATTGAGAAACCCTTTGGAGAGAGAGGAGAAGACAGCAGGCAGGAAAGATAAAGAGCAAGAGAAGGAGGGGCAGATAGAGTGGGAGTGGATGCGCGAGAGAGAAAGATAAAAGGGGCGGGGGCACAGACACGCAGCCATCCGGCACATGAACCATAAACCATAAATCAGAGGAAAACCCAGCGGTAGCCAGACTGTGAGAATGGGCTAGATCACAATGGCTCCACAGCACCCCCAGAGGCCAGGCCATGTCTCTGAGCTGACCGGAGTACCAGCAGGGGACGCAGGACACACACCCCGTGGGGCCACTGGCATTAATGCCACACTTGCTAATATCAGTGCACACCCCTCCCACGACCTAACCTTCACTTAACACCACATGCTTCCAGGGTCTTGGAGGGGGGGACACCGATCCGGCGCTGACAACTTTTCTCCGGACATGTCACACACTCTCCGGACACATCATGCGCTCGCATGCCCTCCTGGCAATGCCTCCCGAGAGTCAGATTGCAGCGAAAAAGACGATTACTTGCCAAAACAGCAGAGGTTTGTGGTTAAAGCATACGGAGCACTTAGGCTCCTCACGCACGAGGGAGAGTTGTGGCCGTGCAACGCTCTTTCGGAACAGAAAACCGTGGTCAACCCCGGCCAGCCTCGGTCAACCCCAAATCTCAGCGCTTGCCGAATCCCTCTACCCACAGCATCCTGTCCACCCAGCACTTTGGCACAGCCCCGACATGTGAGCAGGGAAGGGGTACATGGTTAAGCGTGCTACCATACCTTAGTCTGGAGGTAATGAGGGTAGTAGTAGGTGTAGTGGGGGTACATTGGTTGCTGTTCCAACCGTTTGCCCATGTAGCTGGAATCGTGAGGCCCAGGGGGGGAATGTCTGACAGGGAGTCCGTGCCCTGGGCACCGCCGCTCCTCGGCAAGAGAGGTTCCAGCAGAGAGTCTCCGGGTCGATGGGAGGCAGCTGTCGCAGGTCCTCCCCGGAGTTCGAGGCTGTCGGATGTTCCCTCACCCCCCTCCCCAGGGGGCACTGGAAAAGCAGGAGATCCTACTCTTGGGTGCAAGCCGAGGACAAGAAAGCAGCCAAGAACAGTTCTGTGGGTCCCGGACAGGCAACAAGGGCAGGAATGAAAGCGGAATAGTGGGAGCAGGGGTGTGAGAGGGAAGGTGCAATGCTCACTTCTCGAAGAGCGGCTTCTCTTTGCTCCTTTCTGCCTCTCTCCCTCTCCACACTCTCCGCTCTCCCTCTCTGTCCCCCTCTCTCTCTCTCTCTCTCTCTCTCTCTCTCTCTCTCGCTCTCTCTCTTCCCCTTGCTGTCGCGCTCTGCTGTCGTTGTGGTCCCTGCTGTTCTGAGCACAGCTGTCAAAGGGTGCTGGGTATCCTCAGCAAGTGCGCTAGCAGACACACTTGGTGGAGAACAAAAGGCAACAGAGGAGCGAGGAAATGAAGGGAGGGTGATCCCGAAGTGGCGGTGCTGTCAGTGGAGCGACTGGAGACGGAAAGGAGAAAGGCCCCCCCGGCGCAGCCACAGGAGAAGAGAGCAGAAAGTCCAGTGGTTGGACGGGATCTGCACCACAAAATCTGGTTTTCCCACAGCAGTGTGCTGTGCAAGGTCCGCTCACGCTCTCTCTCTCTCTCTCTCTCTCTCTCTCTTTCTCACTCTCGCTCTCCTCGTCCTGTGTCTGGTCCCTCCCTCCTGTTCGCTCCCACCCCTCCTGGCAGCTTCTCGTCTCCTGTTCGCCGCCGTCTCCGCCACTCTGTGCCGCCCCTGCAGGCTGGTGGGGGCCGCCGTTCCCTCCCCAGTGCCTCCTTCACGGTCCGGGAAGCTTCCACCCTCTGGAGCGGGAGGAGCAGGAGGTGGACAAAATGTAGGGAAGAGGAGCCATGGCTCCCCCTGCTGGTGAGAAAACACAAGACACCCAGGAACTAGAGACCACCCTCCCTCTGCACAGAAGATCTGCAATTCAATTCACTGAGCATTTAACAACTATGAAAGTTTTAACTGGTCTCAGGGCCACACATGCACAGGAAACGTGGTGTAAAAGTCAATGCTGAGACAGACTGCACGCGAACCCCAGGCTGTTCGTCGACTTCTGCTGGAGCTGATTTTATTTAGTTGCCGTTCGCATTGACACTCGTAACTTTATTGCCTGATTTCTCAGAACTATGGGCAGACGATCGGGAGAAAAAAAAACCCATAAGCTCACGTTGCCCTGGGCGATTTCACACAAATGAAATAATATCGGCCTAATACCGGAAACTCCCACTTTCACTTCTTTTATACTCAGACTGAACAGAAACAGATTTCACTGAGCCACTGAAGGCTGCTAACAAGTGTCCTTATTTCCTCCTCCAGTAATTGATCTGGTTCAGCTCCTTCGCTCCGGTGTGGATTTACATAAAATTATACAGCGTTTTTAGACACCAGTATAAATAGAACGTCAAGACAAAACACAGTTGTTCCAAATTCACACCTTAACTGAGTGTCAATACAACTGCAGAATAGAACTTGACGTTTGTCCAAGACGTCACTTACATTGTCACGTGTTGCAGCACGGAGAGGATGATGACAGTGTAAAAAAGTGGAGCTGCCCTTCTACCTGAACAGCCTTCAAGCAGCCTTGTAATAGGATGCTGACACAGAGAGAACAGGCAAGGGTGCAAGAGGGGTTCCAGGGCCACAGTTCACCTGAGATGACCGGGATGCAGCCATGGGGCTGGACAATTGACTGACCAGTTACCTCACACTGTCTCACACCGCACCGTGTCTCTAACACGCCGAGTGCCTTGCACACTATCTCTCACTTTGTCTTTCACACTTCCTCATTTACTCCTACACACTGCTTCGCACCATAAATCAGAGTCACACACTCTGCACTATATTCTGCTGCACAAGCTTCCTCACACCTTTTGTTCCACAGTGTCATATGCTGTTCTCATGCCTTCTCACACACTTCCATACTGCATACTCTGCATAGAACTTCACAGCCCACTTCACAAGCTACTGCACAGCACACCAAACTGATCATCTGAACATCTCCCACAGATAACACCCTCAGTGCCAGACTACCAGTACAGTTCCCTTTGTACCTTAAATCACTCTTCTTATTTTATGATATCTTAATACAGTGGATCCTCACCTTAACAAGCTCAACTGGGACCAGAAATCTATTTGTAACTTGAATTGTTCATATCTACAAAGTCACTTTTACCCCTGAGTTGTAAGTTGTAAAGACGAAAAGATGAATAATGCTCTCACTAGTTTTTAATGGGTTAGGTCAAGTAAAAACATCAGACAACTCTACAAAAATTTTTTAAAAATGCTCTGCAAGATTTCCATTCATCTAGTGTCGATAATCACTTGGAAGGTAGAGGCGGTCTGCTGCATCTCTTAAACTCTTGTTCCATCCTGGTTGCTGGCTGATTCATCCCATAAACTCAGGTAGCGTTCTTCACCTTTTTATTAGTCATCAACACCAGAAACAAGTTGTGCTCACTGTAAACACTGTCAGAACCAAATGCTTAAAGGTGGTCATACACTCATGCTGTGCTCCTATGCCACCTGGGTGCCTTTTTCTGCCCATTATTAGTGGCACATGGAAACCCAGGTTATTTTTGCTCTGCAAAGCAAAACTTTCAGGAAAAAAAAAACGGTCAAGAAAACCAACCTAAAAATAAGCAGATGAACTGGGAAGTGTCTCTATCTTCAAAATGTAACATTAGGACTGAGTACAGTCCTAATGCAAAACTATGCTGTACAAAACTACAGATTTTTTGCTTAATGTTTGCCTGTCTCAAGCAAACCAAGGTTCTCGAAGCATCGACACTTGTGTTTTACAAATGTGAAAAAGTCTTCCTCTATCAGCTTGTGGAGGAAACCATAATTAATAGACAGATGGGTAAGAAGAAGAACTGTGTGGTTGTCCACTATGGATTAGCAGATTATCACCACCAGGAGGACCGATGGAAGCTCAACCAAGGTGAATGTTTACAAGCACAGTTGCAAGGGATTCAGACCAAAACCACTCAAAAATTATTTCATATGAAGTTAGTGCACATTCCACAAACACGGTCACACAGTCACTGTGTAACTTCCGCGTAGTGCCGCTTGCAGCTACATAAAAACATTAACTTTTTGTGTCTACTTATAAATTATTTCCATTTAACTACATCTAACAGTGCGGTAACCTTTCACAGGGTAACGTTCTGCTGAAGCAGTGACGTTCACATGTACGTTTATTTATTTAGTAGACTCTTTTCTCCAAAGCGACGTACAGCTCAAAAGTAAACAAAAATGCATTTCATCCATGGACAGAAATACAGAACCAGGCACGTAATTCTCCAGGTAAAGGCATTTTGTTTAATACCACTTTTTTTTGCCAGCAGACAATAAACAATAGCTGTGTGCACAAATGACAGGGAGGACTTTTTCAAAAAAAAGATAGTCTAGTTAAAGCTTAAGCAAGCACATAGGAGATCGGGAGATACGTGTGTCTGAAAGAGATGTTTCGAGCTCTTTCTGTGGTGTTTGAGAGGGAGTCAGCAGTTCTGAGTTCACAAGGGGCGCTCACAGGTTTCCTTAAAGTACAGTACAGTAACAGCCTTCATCTTACCTGTCTTCACCATTATGGAACCTGCTAACATGTACAGCACCAGTGAAAAATGTGAACACACCTGAGCCACCTGGGCAAAACCTATATGGGACAAAGGTGCCAAAAGAGTGAAAGTAAAACAAAACATAAGTGTTCTACTTCTGTGGGAAGAAATATCAGTTTATTTCCTGTTCGAACTTGCTGACCAAATGCCTTATGAAAAAACTAGTTCCCAGCAAGTGTGATCACACTTTACTGGCATTGTATGCAACTCATGGTCTTACAGAATCCTTCAAAATCCAAAGTTACTCTATAACTACATCTGCTCCCTTCCTATATCTTCTCTAAAGAGACATTTGATGATTATGAAGAAAATTCAGCTGACATCTTTGTACAAAGTGACTTACAGTGCTAGATAGACAAGTCATTGCAGTCTTTGACCATTGATCATTCATTCATACATCAAAGCAGTGGAACAAACTCATTCACTCACACACAAGCGCACATTAAAAACAACTTTGAGATACTTATGTGCTTGAAACACGTCTTTAGGTGAAAACCTACTTGACTGCTGGGAGAAGATACAAACGCCTCATAGGCTGAACCAGAGTCGAACCTACATCCACATCCAGAGCCCAGGAGCTGTGAGGCACCCCCACTAGCTGATGGGAACAGGTAGGACAGTGGCTTGTGTTGCTGTCTGTAGACCAGGAGGTAGGATTTTTGAGACCTACCTCCTGCTGTAGCACATTTGTTTAAGGTATTTACTCTAAGTTGCTCCAGTCAGAGTTACCCAGCTGTATAAATAGATAAGTCATTATGAGTAGTTTAACATCATACGTCACTTTAGAGAAAAGTGTCAGATAAATGAATAAATGCAAATGGAAGGAGGGTGTCTATCTCTTTTCTGGTGGAACTTGTTAGGTGCACTTCTAGTTTGTGATTTAAAAAAAAAAACAATGATGTCATAGAAGTGATATGTGTGTTTGTTCTGTTATAGAACTGTGGTATAAACATGCCTGTTTCAGAAGGTATGTTTGAAGTGAGAACCAGTAACAGAGGGAAATGCATTAGTAAAGCATCAAAAAGACCTCAAATCTGTTATATAAAGAATTGGTTCTCACTGTGACCTGAGGTGAACCCATCCGACCAAAGATCTCACCACCCAGAAAGTAGTTCCCTCTCTTCAACTTGGTGGAGGTTAGAGGGGGAAAAACACAAGGTTCTCCTTACGCAACTGCTCTGAAAGCTTGATGAGGTCATTACTTGGGCAGGAAATTTGGTATGAGTTGTGAGGAGACTGAAAGACGTCATGCAAATCTACACTCTGTGGCCCTCGAGACAATTCAGTACTGTTTGGATCAATAGCGAAAGTCGCAGGTCATAGGCGACACTTACACAGGTGTCGTGTCTTCTGCAAGTCTGATTTCCTAAGCAGAACCATGTGCTGTTTGCTCATACTGATGTTTTATGGCATCGAAGAGAAATTCCAGCTGTAGAATGTCCACCCAGGAAAATGGTTGCAAATGCGATCGTGTTTTCCACCAGATCGGCCTTTTAAACTCCCACCAGGGTGGCTGTTTGATTCATCAGACAAGAAGAAACATCTGGTTATAGGAAAGCGTGTGCACCCCCTTTTACATGTATGCATGGAGCTGCTCGTAATAATAATAATAATAATAATAATAATAATAATACATGGCTGATGCCTTTATCCAAGTGATATTAATAAGGTAATAATGTAGGGAGATAATGAATAAAAAAAGGAATTCAAGGCATGTCCAAAACAAAGAATGTCACTGACCAAAACCAACACACACTGCTTTCATGTGGGTCTTTACACAGCCCCGTCCTCCAGTTGTGGGACTTTTTCTCAGGGAGTCAACTGGCCGTTCTTCACAGCCTTATAATCCCATGTTTTATCTTGTTATAGGATCACTGCAGGTGGTTTCCCAGAAGAACCCGGGTTTCAGTGGAGAAACAGAGGACAAGATCAGAGCAACAGGCAGAGAACAGGAAGACGGCCAAGAACACTGACCGCTGACCGCAGATGTGTCACGTGTTACTGCACATCTCTGTGTATCTCGCCACCATAAACTCGGCTGGCTCTCTGAGTCTCATAGAGGTCTACAGATACGCATTATGAGTCAGGAAAGATAACATTATACGAGGCTGCTCTCCTTTTAAGGATACAGGCTGCTTGCGGAGGTCCCAGAGCATCCTGCAGTTGTAGGCTTTAGTGGCTGAATGGTAGAATTCTCACCTCCCTAACCTAACCCATTCTTAACTCTAACCCTAGTTCTACACCCAATCTTATCCCAAACCCCAACCCAAGTAGCTCAACCCAAATATGTGTTTGTATGATTCAAAAAAACTGTAGGCAGCTTTTAGTTAAAAACAATAACAGCTCATCATCAAAGTAATAAAGGAATAATAAAGGCAGTGCAAAGCCCTTTCAAAGAAGTTCTGTGCTCCACCTTAACAGAAAGGTGACAGCAGGTCAAAGCTGCTGTCCCGTATTTAAAGGATTCATATCCCCACTCCTGCTGTAGTGCCCTTGGTGAAGGCAACTACCCGAAATCATTCAGAAAGAGTTATCGAGCTGCCTAGGCTCCGGACCACAGGGAAAATTATTGTAAGTTTGAGAAAAGCATAAACCTAAACATACGTAAATGAAACCCGTCCTGTGATGATGTTTGAACGTCGGGGTGTGACGGACAGGCTGACCTTCACTGATTCTCAGCAGTTGCTCATATCTAAGATGGCTTAGATATGGTTGGTTGTTAGGAAAATCTTTTGTGTGTTAAAGCGGTACGACTCGTATTTTTCGATCTTTATTTTTAAATATGTTTTACTGTGTATCTTGAAATGCCAGGCGGGTGTTTCTATATTTATTTAAAGCAGATGTGGTTTGTGCCCCGTTTCAGGGGAAGTCTATTTTGAAATACCAGACGGGTGTTCCTGTGTTCATTCCAGGCAGATATGTAGAGGATTGTGGTTTTTTACCATGGGCGTTCAACAACTGGCTCCTGATCAAAAGCACATGCTCATGTGGGACATGGATGGAAGCAGCTGCCCAGTGGGTTTCAGGCCACAGGTGAGGCAGAGCTCACCACACTAAGGCCAGCTCCATCCTGAGAAGGGGCATCGATTCTGCTGGGCGGCAGTTTGGTTTTGGGAGTGTCCTTAGATTCGTTTCTGTCTGATATGCTCCATCAGACCACACAGCAGGCGCCTCTCAAACCCTCTTAGAGGAACCATAAAAACAGCCTTCATGTAGTAACTTCACTGCGTTCTTCAATAAAGGTGGCGTTTGGAAACAATGAACGCGCTCATTTTTTCCACCAGTCCCGCTGGAATGAAAACAGCAACAACAACAAAAAAAAAAAAGAACACGTCTTCCTGAGCTTCTTGCCTTGTATATTTAATCGTGTTTCTTAAAGAAAGGTCAAGTATTGTGTCAGTGAAACATGGGGCAGAAAAACCTCACAGAGACCACATGGAGCCACTGACTGGTCATTAAAACCTCTTACTGGCCAAAAGGAAAACTTCTACTGCACTGGGAATTTGGAGACAGCACCTTGAAACTTAAAAATGTACCGACATGTGACATTCATATATGTCGGCAGATGGCACAGTGGTTAGAGCTGTCACCTCGCTACTTAAAAGGTACCTTTTTCAGATCTCCTGCTGCAGTTGCGTTGAACAAGGTAATTACCCTGAATTGTATCAGTAAAAATCACCCAGGTGAAAATGGGTAAATGACTGGAAATAGATTAGTGTTCAAACTTAGCGTTGTAGGCTGCCTTGAACAAATGTTTTAGCTAAAATAATGAAAGCAATGACTTTTTCTAATTAGCATGGATTTTTCTGCGTCTCCATCCATTGTTGTTCACCGCTTAATTCTGAGCAGGGTCACAGTGGTCCAGAGCCTATCCCACAGTCAGTGGGCACTGGGCTATAAAACTGCTCTTGGATGGATACCAGTGCATTATAGTGGGTGGCCCCACACACACACACACACACACACACACACACACACACACACAATTATACAACTATAGGCAATTTACCGTGACTGGTTAACCTGAAACACGGGTCTTTGGACTGTGGGAGGAAACCAGAATATTCGGTGTAAAACCCACACAGACACAGGGACTACATGCAAAAAAAAAAAAACAGCGAGCTGAAGTTGGTTTCACACCTGACCAGCCAAGACACCGTGAGGTGGCAGCGTTACTAGCTGAGCTACAGTATCACCCTTTGATGCAAAATTTGGGAAATAAAAATGTATGCTTGGTATTGTTGGCTGTATTATTGAAAAGGTAATCCCTAAATTTTGCATACATTTTTGATCGATCTTTTTACAATGTGCGCAGCCATGAATAATCTAGAAATTATGAATTATCTGCGGTTTGTAAACTTGGCATCACGTTACAGTCCTGGTTGGAGAGCATGTCTCAGGTGGAGCAGAACACATTAAAGCCAGAGTGCTGTTTTAGCGCACCGCTGGACAGGAGCAACCCGGCATGCAGGGCTACAGCAGTGCGTGGCTGCTGGTCACTTTGGGATTATGGGATTACAAGGTGGGAGGGGGCTTGGAGAGGTGATCCAAAAAGGCACGTCTATAATTGGTGTTGTCGCAGCCATCGTATTAAGTCCTCCAGCTGGAGCGCAACACTAATGCCCGGCAAGGGGGTCATGCACCAGTGAGGGAAACACATTCCTACAGTGGAAGCGCAAGAAGAGTAACACGAGGACATTATGGCCCATAACTGTATAAACAGCAGTCACAGTTATTACTATCATCGCTATTATTGTTTTTGTTTAGCCCACATATTTCTCCAAAGTGATCTGCAGTTTACATTCTCCATGTGCTTACAGTGTTTTACCAAATCAACTCATTCTGAACGCCCAAACCAAACGAAGAGCAGCAGGGCAACGCTTGGACTTCCACCAGACAAGTCCTAATTATTATGCATCTCGCTGCCCTTTGTGTTCCATTTTGCCTCCGAGCGACGGACCGAACCCATGTTTCTCACGAGGAGGAAAACAGCATCGGGGAAAGATATCTTATTACAAGGGAATATGAAGACATGAAGAAGAAAATGAGGCAGTTGAAGCTACTGCAGCCTGGGAGATTCCTTCAGGTCTCATTTTCTCCTTTTATTGACCTTATTCTACTGCACCACAACTCAGTCTCTGATACTTAGAGACCTCTCGTAGGTCTCCACAGGTGAAGAAGTTGAGCCCGTTATGTGTCACGGGGAACTGTGGCATGGTCAGCGTCCATTTCCTTTCCATACTACTAACTCTGCAATAAGAGATAGAACGCGGTCTGTCGCACTGCTCGGATGTTCGAGGATCCAAAACGGCTTGTTTTTTTGTCATCGGCTGCAGATTGTCGCCCCTTCTTCCCCCCCCATTATTGGTCACCATGGCTACTAATACAGTTGCATTGTCCCTGTCCCACCTCCCCAAGCAATTTCAGTGCAGACAGGCAGTGCTGGCTGGCCTGTTCAGCTATTGTCTTCCTCCCATTATTACGTGTGCCGGGTTACTGTTCCAGGAATAGTGTGAAGAGTTTAAAGATTAATGAGAACAAAAATACCACGACACGATTTCAGCTGCATTATCGATACCTGTCTGCAAGGACTTTTAACAAAGCCACCTGCAATTCCCCACAACTCTTAAAATGATCTGTCATTTCTTAACTGAGGCTTAGCTGCACATATACATACCTGAGCAGAATCTGTGGGCCTTGTCACGGCCATGTCTCATTGAAGTTATTATGATAGCTGAGAGTCATTGGATAGAGACCAAGAAACAGGATTCCTCTGGGGGGGAAACATTAGATTCAGGCTGAAAGTTAATATCGTGTACTTGCTGTGGTAGGACGCTAATCGTGACATTTGTCAGACAATCATTTCACATTCGCTCCTCCTGTAGACGAAATGTAGGGAGTGGAAAACCCCACGTTGCTTGTGTTCCCTGGGCCTCCTCCTGAGCTTTGAAGCAAGAGCCTAGTAAGCAATAAGGAGGCCCACAGCAGCTTCTTACCGTTTGTGGAGTGGTGTTTGCTGGTTGAATTCTGGTGGGGCACATTTCTCAAGGGTATTGTAGATGTTCATAGATTAAAATCTGGCTGAGTCTGTGTGAAGTTTGCCATATTATCCACATGTCTGTGTGGGTTTTCCACAGATATGTGTTTCAGGTTAATTTTCAGTGCAAATTATCCATGCATCAGTGTGTGTGACTGGGTAAGTGTGGCTGCCCTGCAATGGGCTCGTCCATCCAAAGCGTACTTTCGTAACCTGGGTTCCAGTGATTCTGAAATTCCTGATGTGACCCTAACCAGGATAAAATGGTGACTGATAATGTACGGATAGACACATAGAAATATAAAAAGTCCCCTATAACCCCATTTTTCTGGGTGACTCAGGTCTCGGCCTGGGAGTCGGAGTATTGTTGCTAGGAATGCACTCTTCAAGATTGAGACTGATGTCATTCCTATTACCTGTTGGAACTACTCTTTCAGCTTAGGGGTTATGGCCCCATGTGATCCTAACTCTTGTAGTGGCATTCCATCAAGTCCATGTTTTCAGTTCTTATCCATCTTGGCAAGTAATATTTTGAGTCAAACAATGCATACAACATCAAAAATAATGGTTTTTACATCTTAAATTTACGAGAATCCACCTTATCGGGGTTTTTCATGGAAAAATACCTTTATAAGGCAACAGAACGTGGTGTGAGAGAGACATTTTCTTCCCTTTAAAGGAGTAAATCATTGTAAGAAGGTCAACATCATAAGTAAGTTTAGAGAAAGGGATTAGATAAAATTAATATATAATATTAATCAAAGAATTACTAACAGTCTAAATAAGGCTCCAGCAGTGATTATACATAGTCTGAGATACTTTCAGGACAGAGTTCTCTGACAAGTCCATTCAGTCCATTGCTATCGCCTCAGTCTCCCAGTCCACAATAATCTCTCTTTTGTTACCAAATAAAAACCTCACCTTGCCAGAAGGCACAAAAACGCAGAAGACGAGCAGCTTCCACTGGGCCCATCACAGGAACAATCTGAGCTTTTATTTAGGCCTACGTGTGGCATGGGAACAGAACCGGCGTGAATTCTGGGGATGAATAGCCGCTGAAATCTGGCTTTTGACACAAGGTTTGTGTCTCAGTCTGAACCTTTTCACATGTCCCCTTGAATTATGTTTCAGTGTCATTTATCAAAAAGTCGTATTTTAAAACTTTGCTGTGGAATTATTTCCCCCCAGTTTTCTCCCAGGCGAGGCATTCTGGATTCATTTAAGTGGTTCTCCAGTTAATCTCCCTGGCAATCCTAACTTCTCGTCAGTCTACTAAGTCAAGTAGCACCTTGCAGAAGGGGAAAGTGAAGGGTGGCAACCTTCAGCTTGCAGGAACCTGAGGAGATGATGCCCGCTGAACATCCCACCCTCCATAGTGAAATAAATGCAGTCTCATTTCACTGTTGACCAAAAAAATTGCCAAAAAAGAACTCAAAATGCCAAATTGTTTCAAAAGCCTCTGCTCAAATTGTAAAAACATGCAGGAGGGCCATATCACGGGCACATCACACTTCACTGACATCCTGAAACATGTAGTAATAAACTAAAACATATAAGTATGCACAACAGCACGTGATGCGCTGTGCTTTTTCCTGTCCACAAATCACCTGATGCACTTCGTAAAAAGTAGAGCTGTGAAACCTATCTGGAGAACATTAAGCCTAGCAGCAAAACAGCTTGGCTGTGTTGATGTTCAGACATGGCAGTAATGATAATTGGTGAGTCAGTTTGCATTGATTTTGGTTTTGTGATGACACTATGGGTAGCAACAGTGCCTTATGACACGCGGGCTATGGATCTGATCGCTATTTACTCTGTAGGCTATGAATCCCTTCTCCATGTTTGAATGAGTTTCCTCCAGGTGCTCTGGTTTTCTCTGAAGGTCCAAAGACCGGTGTTTCACATAGTGACTCTAAGCTGCCTGTAGTGTGTGACAGTGTGTGTGTGTGTGTGTGTGTGTGAGAGAGAGAGAGAGAAGGAAAAAGAGTGTTTTGCATTGCTCTACTGTAAGAACGATTAAAAGACTTTTGGAAATTCATTGTAGCGTATCTAACATTGTAAGTGGCCTGGGACAAATGTGTCAGCTAAATACTGGTAAATAATCACTCTACACCACTTTGGAGAAAAGTATCTGCTGAACCAATATATCTAAATGTCTTGGCTAAGACAAAAATTTTGAGTTAATCAGTAGATGTACTATCATATAACCAACATATAGATTTTCATGGAAAACAGGGACACACATACTTTGATCTTATAGGGTTTGACAATATCTCTCTGTATTGCGTGACTGAAGCCATCTGGTCAAGTTCTACCAGAAAAAAATGTGGAGGGCGGAGGGTGAGGCCCATTGCCGTGCGTTTGTAACAGCAAGAACATGAAGACTGTTTCGCTCACAGCCAATGAAGCGCTGCATCTGTGGACTGACAGTTGCCCCAGCCAATGTATGTTGCTGGACAGCTAGCCTTCCCACCTAGGGGCTCTTCCAATCCCAGAGATACTTGAGACCAGTGAAGAAAGCAGTCCAAGAACAACTCCACTGGAACTGGCTCGATGAAGGCCAGCTGTGCTTGGTGGTAGATGTGGGAACAGGCTCAGTGCAGACTGCGGGGGTGGGTACGTTACAGCCATAAAACAGTATCCTGGGTTTCCCAGACCAAACACTTTTTACATTATTGCTTGGATTCATCCTGAACCACAGCTCAAGACTATATCGTCACTGAAATGTTTTGTCTGAAGAACCCACCGTTATACTTTCCATGCAATATTTAAGGTGCTGGCTTCCCCGTGCTTCAGAGAAAATAAGGCTATGGATATGTGGACTTGGAATCTTTACTGACATTAGTGGTGAATACATTGAAAGTATGGAATTCAGCAGAAACACATCCTTCTTGAAGGGTAAATAATATTGTAAAAGCTTTAAATTGGAGGCCACAGGTAGCAAAATAGTAACAGCTGCTTAGCCTCAGAAGACCCAAGTTTGAATCAGGCTTCCTTTTGTAATACCTTTAAGAGGGTACTTACCCTGAATTGCCACAGTGAAAATTACCCCGCTGTTTAAACGGGGATGTCATTTCAGTTTGCAATGCAAGTTGCTTTGGAGAAGAGAGTCAGATCTATGTTCATCTTCTTTCACACTTCAGGTAGGTACTAGAAACTGCATTAGGCAGTGCAAAACCATAATATAAGTGAAAAGTTACCAGAATATGCAGTAAAATGTTTCAAAAGTTGCAAAATGTGGCTTTACAGGATACAGCAATCCTTCAGTATCCAAATCTAATTTGTCCCTGAAAACAAATATTTAGGTTATTGAGCGTCTATTTCCCATTACTTTAAATTGGGAAAAATAGGTAAATAATGTGCTCCCAGCCCATTGGAAAACACCTATATGACTGTCAACACGTGAGTTCAGCACAATAAACAATGTAAACACCAGTTGCCGAATTAAAAAACGTTTAATGTTGTCATTAATTTGCATGTTTATACTGTGTGGTACAGTGTGTACAGTACAGCACATTTCACATGTTAGTCACTGTTACACACGGGAGATGAGAGGGTACACGTGCAGGGCTTGCCGTGGGAGTTTAGTGTTATGAGATAGTAAATAAAGGGAATAAAGACGTGTCTCAAAGTAACCTACCGTGTCCACCTCTTTGTTTCACACAACAACCGGCATTTAAATGATTAGGTTTAGTAAAAAAAAAAAAGTGCAGTAAATGAGGTGACGCTGCACAAACGTGTTCAGACAAATTAAAACAGGCAAAAACAGCTGATAACACCTGTGCACGTGCTTCTTCCGATAAATTCAGTACACAGTACACAAATGAGTTTATTACAACACTTACAATATTATTTTATTATAGTATACTGTACAATATTCATTTGTAGATTTAAAACATTTGTTTAGGTGTTTATTTGTGTTTTGATATTTTTATTGCAGATAAGCTTTAGATAAAAAATACATTATAGCAAAAGTTTCTATTCGGATACCAATTTATAAGTATTATTTTTCAAGAGTCGTTGCAGCAAAAATTTGGATACAGAGGCATTGCTGCCCTGTTGTCAGCAAATTATATGCTCCCATTTAAACATCGGACCAAAAAAAGCACTTTTGCAACCTTAAAAAAGAAATGTGACTTGCTTGATAGTTCAATTTACAGGAGCCGAATATGCGGGAAAACATGTTTCTGGAACAAGCGGGCTCAGGACTTCACTGGCAAAATCGCCATGAACCCATCATTCTCATCCACAGCCAACACTACTGTGCAGCACCACAGGACAGCAAATGGCCCACATGGCATGGAGAGATTTACCACTCTCTCCGCTGCTCCTTTCCTGTACTTGTTTCCTTACACTCAAACTTCTGAGTCTGTGGTCTTTCACTGTCACTGCAGCCTGTAAAGCCAGGAGTGTTAGCACACGTACTCATGTGAAACAGGAAATACAACATATGCATGTCGACCCTTTCACCATCTCTCTGTGCTTACCAGGGTCCCGTGGTACCTTCTGCTCGCAATTTTGTGGTTTGGTGTTCAGCTCATAATGGCAAGCTCTGCTGTTTTTTTGGTCACGCAAGGAAATGTCTCTTTCAGTAATTGTTCCGTTTGGTAAACCTCTTTCTGGCCGTGGACAAAGTCAAAGAAACATTCTGGATGGTTAGGAGCACACATAACTCTGAAGAGTCAAATCTGGCTTGAACTGAGCTAAGGAAGCATCTCGGCTGCACCGATTTCTGGATTTCTCTTTCATGAGCCTCACATTGAAAATGAGGTTTAGATGAAAACATTTTAAAAACTATGTAACCACATCAAAGCCTGTCTCAAATGACTACTCATGTGAACTTTCACGTTTTGACACTTGGGACCGTTTCTACGCCATTCACTTGCACCAGTTTCATTACATATACTGTATGTCTGTATTTATTCTTTCAGTAGACAGTTTTCTCCATAGCAACGTACAACTTAGAGCAAGTAAAAGCGAATTTCACAAAAGATAAAGTGAGAGATACAAATGTGTGATGCAAGCTTATGAAGATGGTAGGAAACCAGGTGAGGAGAGGCCAAAATGAAATGTTTGTTGAAACCCATCGTGAAGGCTAAAGGAGATTCAGCAGTTCTGAGAGATTGAGAGGATCACAGTGCTTTAAATGACAAAATGATCTGTAGCCTGGACTTTTAAACCAGTACTTGCAAGTTTCAATTCCAGTAGGAGACCTGCAGCACATAGTATAACCATCTGTATGCATCGGTAAGGTATAGAACTGCCTGCTTCGGAAGCTCCCTGCAATAAAAGGATTTTCCAGGTTAACTGCATCATAAAAAATAAAGGCTTCAGAACTCATAGTGCGCACACGTCTATTTGCAATCTTACATTATATGGCAGGTCAAGGCTGATTCTGTAAGTGTTAAAAAGAGTTTTAAAAAGAGTCTCCAGGCGAATTTAAATGCATTCATATGACTGGCTCTTTTCTCCAAACCACCAAGTCCAAAAGCAGCAGCTCTCAGCTGGATAGATGTGTTTGATTCCAGCGATTCCGCCAGGTGAGAGATCCTATGATCAGACACAGCGAAACAAGTTCCTCGTCTTTTCCAGACCATCAATTAAATCCGAGAATTTTGTTTGCAGAGCCGCAACGCAGGAGGAAAGTTTCTCTAGTTTACGCTAACAGTGACCAGCTGTTTCCATGGCATCTAACCTGCTCAGCTTAGCTTCCATATGGTTCATCTGAGAGAATAAATTTCTCAAGTACTCCAGCAAATGTAGCCCTGAGAGTGAGATGATGCAGCTGGAGGTGGAACAGGTGGCTGTAGCCCCAATTCCTTCTTCATCTTCTTCAAAGATATCCAGCGTGTCCGTAGTAACTTTGGTTGTGTAGTTTCAGTCGGACCTTTCTCAGTGGGAACTACTTTCGACGTTACAGTCCTTAAAGTGAGACATTTGATTTTAGCAGCCTCAACTCATATAAATACAGCAAAAATATAAATATATAAATGTGAAAAACATGTATAAAAAATAGACACTTTCATATTTTCATCCTGTGCCGAGATTCACATAACCTAAAATGTCTTATGGATTTAAGCCAAAACACAAATCGAATGATAAATTCAAGCTGAAATTTTGACATCTATTTTCTCAGACTTGAAATAAATTTCAAATCTGTGATTTTATCACACTGTGCAAAAACAAAAAGTCAGCAGCAGAACTGATGAATTTAAAAAAAAAAACAATTTTTTTTAAACTTTTCATCATGTTTTCCAAATGCGCATAGTGCGTTGAGGTTTTGTTCATTGACAACTGGATCAAATGCAGGAGAAAGAAAATGTTCTAAACTTAAACAAATAAAGAAGTATCTGCACTCAACTAAGAGCCAAGATTGTCTGTCTTCTTTGGCTCCTCTGTGTATTGAGAGTGACATTATTTGTAATATGGACCTTGAGGACATTATTAAAGACTATGCTGAAAAGTGAAGCTGAAAGAGACTTTCATCAGAAACGCATCAAAATAATAGAACTGTATCTTTGACATGTAATTCTGAAGTTTTATTTGAATTAAACTGTGTTGTACTCTTTTGTTCTTATTTGTATATTTTTTATGCTTTAAAAATTTTTCCATCAATTTTAAGCCCTAAAAATGCTGTAGCCCCTAGATCTGGTGCCTACAGTGCCTAAGAAGAAACTAATACTCTTATTTTTTAGATTAAATTTCTAATGGGAAGACTGACTTCCTGAAGGGATTTGGTGCCATTGATTCTATCCCCAAAACCCTGAGGAAGCTAACAGAAAGTGAAAGCACACCGACTCTCCGATGGTGATCTGCCTTGCACTTTCTGCATCAGTTTCGTAAAAAGACCTGCTTGTACCCATCCATCCATGCATCCATCCATCCATGCATCCATCCATTCATCCATTTTGATTAACTGCTTGCCTCTGTCAGGGTTATTGAGATCCAGAGCCTATGCCAGAATCAGCAGGAACAAGGCACACCCTTGGCAGGACACCACAAACACACACAAGGAGTTACTCCCACATGCACACACTGCAGGCAGTTCCGAGACTTCACCTAAATCATGTCTTTGGACTGTGGGAGGAAACTGGAGCAACCGGAGGACATCCAGAGACTTGAGGACAATGCGCAAACTCCGCACAGGCGGAGCTGAACTCAAAACCACGCTTGAACAGCCCATGTGCTGTGAGGCAACAGTGCCCCACTGTGTCAGTGTTTATATATATATTATACACTTCATTTACAGGCTATAACATACAAAACATAGTATAATTATATATGATAAAGGTATATGTTATATACCTACATACTATAAATAACGCTGCAAAGAGTCAGTAGCCAAACACAATAAACCTGCTTTAGAAAATGCAGTAATTCCTCAGTATCAGAATCTAATCCGCCCCTGTATCGGATGTTGAATTTTTCCGATACCGAGCACCTATTTCTCATTATTTTAAATGGGGGAAAATAAATAAATAATGTGCTCCCAGACCTTCGGAAAACACCTCTGTAACTATCAACCCTTGAGTTTAGCATGATAAAACATGAGTTACCGAATTAGAAAACACAATGTTGTCGTTAATTTGCATGTCTGCATCGCAGTTACAGTGTGTACAGTAAAGGACGTTTCACACGTTAGCCCGCCAAGCGTCACTGCGTTACACGCGTGACATGAGGGGCTGCCTGCAAGGGGTTTGCAGCAGGAGTTCAGTGTTATGACATAAAGAGAATAAAGACATGTGTCAAAGTAACCGGCTTTGTCTGTCTGTTTGTTTCACACAACAACTGACATTTAAATATTTATTTAAAAAATGAAATGCAAGACAAATGTGGTGATGTTGCACAAACGTGTTCAGACAAACCGAAACAGGCAGAAACAGCTGATAATCAAGCGTGCAGCCGGCATCGGGCTTCAGATAAATTCACAACAGTACACCGTGCAATATATACATTATTATTTTATTACGGTACACTGTATGGTATTTATTTATATATTTTTTAATTTATTTTGATTTTTATTTACATTTAGCCTTTTTTATCATGAATAAGCTGAGAATAAAAATTCATTTTCGCTATTGTTTCCATTCAAATACTGATGTATGGGTAATAATTAAAGGGCTGTTATAACGAAAATTCTGATATACAGAATTTGGATACTGAGGAATTGCTGCATAGCAAATGAATCTCTTGCTTTTGCACTGTAAAACATTGCGACAGAGCTGCACTCTCAATTATAATTATGAATAAACAGGATAAGGTGACAAATATCCTGGACTTACTCACTGGGATTACACATAGGGCCCTTCTACACTAACCTAACAACCTACCCCACAGTAAGCAAACCCTAACACGCCGCCTTGTAAGCTTTTCACTGGGGTCGTCGGGGAGGCACCTTCGTTCATTGGTGTTTCGCTGATTCAAGCCCCCGACAAATTGAACCGGTTATTTTGTACACAGACCACAGTGCACTGCATTCTGGGCTCCGCATTGCTCAAGCATCCTCGCAGAAGCTAGAGTTTCCCAGCTCTTCACATCACCAGACTGCTGACGGACAGCGACCGCGGCTGTGCACAGAAACAAACCAGCCCACGTGCCAGTGCAGTAGGGTGGTCCTGGATCACTTGAACGGCTCATTCTGTCTGGTCAGTCGACAGCATCACAAGCATCGTGTGCACAGATTGCTGCCCTGAATACGTACGACCGCTGACATTTTTCTGCATTATAAACGTGTAGCAAATTTATATTCTTAACATGTAGGTTTTATTTTGCTATGCAATTCCTCACTAGCGACATACTTTATTCCTTACAGTCATTACCAGTGGAGTATTAATATGAATAATAATGAAACAGTAATTCTAATAAATTATCATACAAATTAACCTGGGGATCCAACATCTATTATACATGAAGTAAGATTGTTCATCAGTTATTGTGAGCTGAAAGCATAATAAAAATGGTATTTGTTTTTATTTCTGTAAGCGGTTGAAATATCGACTTAATATTTTAAATGATCCCAGCCTTTGGTATAAGTCATTCATTCATATTATAAAATCACACAGTTAAAGCTCTCTGTTTTAATCCCCCCCCTCCCCAAAGAACATAATAATTCAGTTAAAAAAAGGAAAGGAAGCAAATCAGTTTTTACCATTTGCAAATACGGAAAGAATCCAATTGAATATATAAATAGCAGGCTATTTAAATGGTCACTAAGACATAATAGTTAAATAATATGGCGGCTTTCAGGAAATTCATTGTTAAAGCGATTTAAAGGCCTTCGCCGTGGATTTTAACGTTCTGTCACAGCCGAGCAGGTTTAAGGCTACAACAATGAGCAGCCTGGCTAAGCTCCTCGGTCCGGAGTTAATTGTTCGGAACTTGCTGTGAGTTGGTCTGGTCTGAACACCGGTCTGAAAAGGGCTCATTAAAAACGGCCTTTCTCCGCCGGCAAACACGACTGCTCGCTGTTCACAAAAACACACGCTCTGTCACGCGTTCGCCGAGACCGTCTCCTCGGCCAGCTTTTTGCCTGTTTTTCACATCTGCGGGTATTTTAGCAAATTCATACTGAATCATTCTGTTTCCTATTAGAATATATGACATAATTCTGCCGCACGTACCCAGAATCACTGGCCCCTGACCCGATCGTTCTGAAGCGGGCGACGATTGAAACATGACCTACGCAGCATGCTTTATAAAAGTTCACTTCCTCTGACATGAACCATTCTCTAACAATACAGTGTATAAAGTGCTTTTTTTTTTTTTTTTGAAAATTCCGCTTACTGAAGTGGTCCAGGAAAAAATCCGCCACTTACTCACATACTGCAGAGCGTGCAGGTGGTCCTTACTGGCTGACAGAGAACTCCCAGCATACCTGACCAAACAAGCAGGCCATTCATTTGATGGGAAAAAAAATGTTGCCTGTCAACTTATGTGAACTAAAGCTTATGATTTACATGTTATTTAATTACAAATGTAAGTGCAGCGGGAACTCAGTCTGTCACAATGCTCACGTAATTCAACTACCATATGGACAAATACTGGCACAGAATGAGGTTCGGAGTGAGGGGACTCTGGGGAAGACATACCTTCACTCACTTCCTGAATGATAGGACACCCCATCCTCCACACACACACACACACACACACACACACACACACACACGCAAGCGAACACACACCGTTTTAGAAGAATAGTGCTGCAAGTTTTGTTCTGAACTACATCCTCTAATCTAGTAAACTTCAGGCATCTACCTGGCATACCTAGATACATACATACATGTATATCCCATTTCTTGTCAAAGTTATATGTTTTAAAGGCTTTGGAAAACAAAACAACATCTGTCTGATAATAAAACAAGTCACATGCAGACGTGTCACGACCCCTTTCTAAATATGTACAAGAGAAGCAAAGAACAACTCATTTAATAGCTCTGCATTTTACTTGCTGTTTGTTTCGATCCATTAATCGATTCCCTCAAAGTTTTATCCAGAGCAAAGCTAAGAAAAAGCTGGGAAATACTTAAAATGACCGAATACAACTTTCTCTATTCATTGCGATCTCAACCGTGGACAAGCTCATGACTTCCCTTCACGAAAGCCTAGAAACACCGAGCCAGAGATCAGAGGTCTCAATGTTAAAGAAACAAACAAGCACATGGTCACGTTCAACATGCACGGCACTGAAGTCAGCCTCAACTGTGCAGCGGTGCTCTGGTGACTCGATAGAATTAATAGCTCGACTTTTTATCAACATGACATCGGTTCTCACGAACGGAGCAACATTTATCAAAGACAAGCAGATACAATGACATTCGATCAAGTGGAACAGTTTGGAGTACTGAATTTGTCAAGGCTGTTTGTCAGAGGCAGAAACGGCAAAGTGGGAACACAAAAGCATGCCTGTTTCTCTGAGATCCACCACCAGTAGAGTCTGTTCTGAGGAGAGGAGCTGAGCTGTAACATTGGGCCATTAGATACCAGCTGAGAGGCAAGCTGTAGCACTGGCGCTGAAAAGGAGCAACTCATTTGGGTCTGTGGTACCAGAAAAACAAGACCAGGCTGTGCTTGAAGCAGAAAGGGCAACTTTCAAGGGCTAATTTCCACTCAGGTTCCAAATGAAAGTGTTGCTCTTAAGAAAAAAGTCATGCACGGCATTCACGGCAAGTGGTTACCGACGTTTCTAGCAATGACCGCTGAGTTTTTTTCTTCATCTGGACGATCTTATTTGCACCTTGTCTGGGGCTGACCTACTATCTCATCATTTTTAGGATTTATATTGATACAGACATTTTCAGTGTTACGTATTGCCATGTTCAAGCCTGTAATTGTTGACCAAAGGATCTGCATCCCAATTCCTACAGAGATCAATCACCCCCCCCAACAGCCTTTGGCTGCTTTGTTGTTTGACTTACCAGGGGGTCCGAAACTGGAAGTTCATTAGTTCTTGGTTTTGGCTCCAATGTGGTGGAATAACCACCGCTTCTCTCCCGATCTCATAATTGCTTGACAAACTTGCATCACAACATCTGTCAAAATTGCCTCGGTATTTCTTATTAAGTCTACTTGTAGTTGCTCATCTAATGTTTGCCAGCAAAAACAATGCAGTTGAACAAACTAATGGCACTTTGAAAATTACATGTCTTGCATGTCTAATTACACACACACACACACACACACACACACGTGTGTGTGTGTGTCTTGAAAAAGTATTCAACCCCCAATACTATCTTAACTTTATATTCTCTTGGATTCAATGCAANGTTACATGTCTTGCATGTCTAATTACACACACACACACACACATGTGTGTGTGTGTGTGTGTGTGTGTGTGTGTCTTGAAAAAGTATTCAACCCCCAATACTATCTTAACTTTATATTCTCTTGGATTCAATGCAATATATCAAATATATATTGCATTACATTACATTCAATTGAAGAATTTAAAAGAAAAGAATAAAAATAAAAGAGCTGTTCCAGCTGATCTATTTTCCAGCTGAACTTTACTTCTTTGCGAGAATATTACATTCAAGATTACAACTTGGAATGTAAAAGGTTTGGGTCATGTAATTCAGATGAAAAACATTTTAACATTCTTAAAAAAAAAAGGAGACAGCAGCAGTTGCCCTACTGTGGGAAACCCATCTTTGTCTAATGCAGCATGTAAAAGTTAAAAGAGACCAGGCTGGCCAAGTTTGTTTCTTCTCCTTTCGCTCCCGCAAAAGAGGTACGGCGCCGATGATCAACAAAAACAGCCCCTTCAGTCCTGACTGTCAGCAACAGGACCCAGAAGGCAGGTTTATTTTGATTTCTGACTCTGTTTTTGGACAGCACATACCTATTTTAAATGTTTATGCTCCAAATGTAAACTCACTGCCGTTCATATCCCACGTGCTGCTACTATTTAATCTTTATCCCAAAGGTTTTAGATGCCTGACTGGCAAATTTAACTGCATGTTAGACAGAAACTTTGACAAACCATTAAAACTGTCTACATCTAAACTAAAATCTGTTACTAGTCTGCAGGGCACAACCACTTGTCTAGGACTAGTTGACATATGGTGAGAGCTAAACCCTTACAGTAATGACTATACTTTTTACTCGAATCCCCACAAATCCTACTCCAGATTAGATTATATTTTTATTCCAAATAATTTTATTCATACAGTTAGATCTCACAAATCGCTCTAACTGTGCTCTCAGACCACAGAACAGTACATTTCGGCTACCACTCAAACCAAAACGTTGAAAACTAAACTCTACCCGCTTAGACAATGAACAGTTCTGTGGGGAGTTCTGCAAAAACCCATCCCTCTACTGTGAGGATAATCAGCACCCCACAGTTTCAGCTGCTGTGTTTTCTTTCTCTGAGGGGTTTCAATGTTTCCTTTGTCTCCCAACAGAAGAAACTACAAGGAAAAATAATTTAAAAAATTAGATCCAGTGGTGAACCACATAGGGCCAAATCATAAACGTTCTTCTAAGCAGAACAACTAGACAAAACTCACTAGGGCCAAAGTCAAATACCATCTCAGTTATACAAACTATATATAAGTAAACTTTTAGTCAGCATAAACAACATCACTATATACTATACTATATGTGCTCTCTGGTTACACATGACAGATCGGCGATTAATAATATTTTTAGTGATAACTCCAATTCCCTCTGTACTGACCAAGAACTGGGCTCTTCTGATGAAATGCACTTATATCTAGAGCATTTATCGCCGCCTAGCATTTCAGATGACAACCGCTCATTTTTAAAATGCTCCCTTCAGCACTACGTAGATCTGGGACAGGATACCGTCAAGGCCTTTGGGAAAAGCGCCAGGTCGAGTCGGGTTCACGCCGGAATTCTAAGAAGTTTGGCCCAAACTGCGCCCTGTTTAATGCTGGTAATTAGAAAAATGCTTGAAGAAGGACACATCTCCCATTCTTGGTGACATGGAAATTGTTACTAAAACTCGGCCACAAGTTGGAAATGTTATTACCAAAAATTATAATACCAGACCAAACTAGCTTCATCAAGGTCAGGTTTGGCTCCAGCAACATACGTCATGCTTTAAATATAAACTTTACTATAGGGAATCAAGAACCTGCTTTGATCATTTCACTTGATGCAGAAAAGGCATTTCACAATGTGGAATCGGGTTTCTTATTTCCAGTTTTGGAAAGATTTAACCTGGGCAGTAACTTAATTAAGCTGTTATACTCAAACCCTTTAGCACAATTCAACACGAAAGGTTCTCTGTCATGCGGGTTTTCTATGAGATGAGGCTGGAGACAAGGCTGTCCTCTTTCTCCTCTACTTCTCACACTCGTGATCAAAACATCAGCGGAAGCTATCAGAAGTAACAAGGACATCCACAGTGTAAAGGTAGGAGAGGAAGACCATCGCATTTCTCTGTATTCTGATGATGATGATGATGATGATGATGATGATGATGATGACTCCTGCACCTGAATAACCCTGAGATGACAGTCGCAGCAGTTCTAAAGATGATATCTGATTATAGTAAACCTCAGGGTTACAAAATCAATCTATCCAAGCCTTTGGTCAAGCCAAAGAAATTAGATAACTTAATAAAAATAAAAAAACCTGATATAAGTTGATCTCAAAATTTATTTGGAACAGTAAATGGCCCAGAATTAGACTTGCCAATCTCAGCCAATTGAAATAGAAGGTTGGGGCTTTGCTACCAGAGATAGGGGGACCGAGGACTCTACTACTGGGCAGTACAAACCAAAAAAATGTCTGACTGGTTCCATCTCAGACCCGATTCATCATGGGCTGGCATGGAGTCGGCATCGCGTTACCCCAAAATGCTAAGGTCCCTTCTTTTCATTCAAAAATTTCACAAGATGTCAGGACTATCTGAAAATGTTGTCATATTAAACACCCATCTAATCTATAGAGAGGTTGAGATACCTGGGATTTCCGTGTGGTCTTTCTCTTAGGTCTTCTGTTGCTCTCAAACATTATTCATAAACTGGGCTCCGGAAGGAGCCGTCTAAAGATTTGTTGGACGTGTCACATTTATTTTCATACCAAACAATGGTTAGCCGAGCTCCCGGAAAATAGGTTGTTAATGCTGACATAGCGGCAAAGAGATATGTCTTAATGCTTTGATCCATAACTGAAATTTGCTCTGAAAGCATGTTGATGACTGAAGTGTTTAATTTCCTCCCATTTGAGAAATTAACTTTTGACCTGTAATTCAAAACAGTTTTGGAATGTATGGACAGCCTTGTGGAATGTATTAGACATGAGCATACCTTTAAAACACTGTAAACACCTGACCCTTAATCCCTGCTCTATATACATGTCTGTCTCTGTATACTGCTGTGACTTAATCCTGCTAATGATTATAATAAAAAACAAAATCTCACGTATGTATGTAAAGCTCTTCACGCACGTTTATTCTGACTGTACATCAGTTTAGAGAATAATGAATAAATGTAATTTATTTAATCATTAAATAAATGCAATTTGTTGCACACAAGGAGTTTAGACATGGATCCTGGACCTGCTGTACTCCAAAAATCCATCTGAAGCCTCTCCTGTGGACTCTGTTAGCAATGTGAAAGACATTGTGAACAAGACATCATTGTACCACAAGCCAGCACATTTGGCCAGAACTATTCAATGAATCTGCAAGGTCTACAAACAAAAGGAACAAAATGAACACACTACTTCCTTATATCTTCAGGTACCACAAAAGAGGGGCATCCAGCTATAGGTACGTTTTCTTAGCGTTTTCTTTAGTTTATCTCCTTTTTCTGTCTCCTATATTTGTATCTTTTATTCTATTCTCATGGTGCTGAGCTGTCTACACTACTTTTCTACTATGTCCTTTTTTACTTCTATCTATCTATCTATCTATCTATCTATCTATCTATCTATCTATCTATCTATCTACCTATCTATCTATCTAAATCTCCAGGTTGCACTCGTAAAAAAAACTTGGGAAGCCAAAGTAAGAAGGTGAGAGTAGTAGGAATGTAAAGAAAGAGAGANAATCTCCAGGTTGCACTCGTAAAAAAAACTTGGGAAGCCAAAGTAAGAAGGTGAGAGTAGTAGGAATGTAAAGAAAGAGAGAGCGTGAGGGACAATAACTGTGCAATGGAGGTTTAGAGAGGGAAATGAGGCAGCAGCAATATTAGTAAATGATGCGGTAAATTTATCCGATGACGTGCTGCACCGAAGCAGTTTTCAGGCTAGATTTTGCAGATACATTTTTAGACTGCGCTCCTTTCTCATGCCTCATTTTTCGGGGGTAATCATAGCACTCCATTACTGTCATTGATAACAAGCTCAACAAAATACACACAAAACACTCACTACGTTTGGGGGAATGCAGAGCGAAAAAAATGAAAACAGAAAGATAGATGTGAAGTTGCTTTGCGTAGAAAAGGGAATAACACCGAGTGTAGTAACTAAAAGAAAAGTGTCATGAAGCAAAAGAGAAAGAAATGTGGGAACAAAGTAGAGTAAGTAATTGTTGTAGCTGCCTGCACAGGAAGGTACATAGAAGAGGGTTATCAGTTCATGGCCTCGTGTTCCTCTGCTTTGTTGGTTTTTGTTCCACTTCAGCTGTATATTAACTTGAAATGACTAGGGTGTAAACTCAATAAATATGCTTTAAACTCGGCGCATCAGTTTGAAGATTTGTTGACACATCTTTAGTTGGATTTATTACCTGGAGTCTCTGGGTGTTTTAGGTCTTTCAACATCTGACACCTTTATGCAGATGAACCAAAGACAGACAGACATACAGATAGATGGATAGAATTAATTGCTATGGTCAAGGTACAGGTACAAGGTACAAGGTCAGGTAGCTGATAAGTTAGCTAACATACAGTACCGTGCACAAGTCTTGGGCATGCAACTTCAGTGTGTGTTGAGAAGTACAGGTAGAGTCTTATCTACCACCAGGGAGGTT